>CM038679.1:731400372-731813358 GCA_021605205.1 Aegilops longissima
AGATGTGATCATGGGTAATCTTCTTGTTAATGATATTCCTGCAAAAGTCTTATTTGATACTGGTGCATCGCTTTCTTTCATTTCGAGAACTTTTGTTGCCAAGCATGAGTTGGTGACAGAAAAGATTCCTATTCCGTTGAAGATTGTGTCCCCGGGTAAGCAGATGACTTCTCGAGTTTTGGTTCCGAATGTCGGTATCAAGATGGGCGATTATAGGTTTCTGGCTAAACCTATTGTTCTCGGTGACTCGGATATTGATCTTATTCTCGGGATGGACTGGCTTTATCAGCACAAAGCTCAGCTTGATTGTGCTGCCAGGGAAATTCAATTGACTCACTCTTCTAATGATGTGATCATCTATGCCGCTCGTGATGAAACCATTTGGTTGGCTCTCAATGAGAAGGGCGAACTGAATGCCATCTCTCAGATTCCAGTTGTTTGTGAGTACCAAGATGTCTTTCCAGAAGAGCTTCCGGTATGCCTCCTCATCGCCGCTTGAGTTCGTTATCGATCTTGGGCCTGCATCAACCCGCTTTGCAAGCGCCCATACAAGCTTGGACCTGATGAGCTGAAGGAATTGAAGAAGCAGCTCGATGAACAAGAGCGTCTGGGTCTGATCAGACCGAGTTCATCTCCTTGGGGTTGTGGTGTTCTTTTTGTCCAGAAGAAGGATGGCACGGACCGACTTTGCGTCGATTACCGTCCATTGAATAAGAAGACAATCAAGAACAAGTATCCACTTCCCAACATCAATGAGCTTTTCGAGCAACTCAAAGGTGCTACAGTGTTCTCCAAGCTTGACCTTCGTATGGGTTATCATCAGATTCGCATTCGTGAACAAGATATTCCCAAGACAGCATTCAGAACAAGCTTTGGTTCTTATGAATATACTGTCATGTCTTTCGGCCTTGTCAATGCTCCTCCAACATTCTCTCGGATGATGAACTTCATTTTCAACCCCTACACCAATGAATTCGTCTTGGTCTATCTTGATGATATTTTGGTCTTCTCCAAGAATAAGAAGGATCATGCCAAACATTTGCGATTGGTGCTAGACAAGCTCAGAGAGTACCAATTCTATGCTAAGTTCTCCAAATGTGAATTTTGGCTTGATGAAGTGCTTTATCTTGGTCATATCATCTCCGCCAAGGGCATCGCTGTTAATCCCGAGAAGGTGTCCGCAATCGTGAATTGGGAACCTCCTCAGAACGTCAAGCAGCTCCGCAGTTTTCTTGGTCTTGCAAGCTATTGCCGAAGATTCGTTGAGAACTTCTCCAAGATTGCAAAGCCTCTTTCCAACCTCCTCCAGAAGCATGTGAAGTATGTCTGGTCGCCTGAGTGTGATGTTGCTTTCAATACCCTCAAAGAGAAACTTGTCACAGCTCATGTTCTGACTCCTCCTGATGAATCCAAGCCATTTGAAGTTTTCTGTGATGCTTCTCTTCAAGGTCTCGGTGCTGTGTTAATGCAAGAGAAGAGAGTTGTGGCTTATACCTCTCGCCAGTTGAAGCCCAACGAGAAGAACTACCCCACTCACGATCTTGAGTTGGCGGCAGTTGTCCATGCATTGATTACATGGAGACATCTCTTGTTGGGAAGGAAAGTGGACATTTTCACCGATCACAAGAGTCTCAAGTACATCTTCACCCAGCCCAACCTCAACCTCAGGCAGACTCGATGGGTCGAAATGATTCAAGAGTATAACCCAAGTATTGAATATACTCCAGGCAAGGCCAATGTCATTGCAGATGCTTTGAGCAGGAAGGCTTCTCGCAATGCCTAATCCTCAAGCCCTTTCAGCGGATCTCTGTGAAGCTTTCCGCAAGCTGAATCTTCAAGTTGTTCCTCAAGGCTTTCTTGCCAACCTCATAGTCTCTCCTACTTTGGAAGATCAGATTCGTGAGGCTCAACTTCTGGATACCATGGTGAAAAAGGTGAAACGTGGTATCGACAAGGGCATTTCCAAGTACAAGTGCTTCAATGTTGATGACAAAGATACTCTTTTCTTTGAGGACCGGATTGTGGTTCCTAAGGGTGATCTGAGAAAAGTCATTATGAACGAGGCTCACAATTCGCTTCTATCCATTCATCCTGGAAGTACGAAGATGTACCATGACCTCAAGCAGTCATATTGGTGGACTCGAATGAAGCGAGAAATTGCTCAATTCGTGAATGAGTGTGATGTCTGCAGAAGAGTGAAAGCAGAACACCAAAGACCAGCTGGTCTCCTCCAACCTCTTGCCATTCCAGAATGTAAGTTTGATCATATTGAAATGGACTTCGTGACTGGTTTTCCAAAGTCCAAGCGTGGAAATGATGCTATCTTCGTTGTCATTGACAAGCTTACTAAAGTGGCTCATTTTCTTCCTATCAAAGAATCCATCACAGCAGCTCAGTTGGCAGAGCTATACACCTCCAGGATTGTCTCTTTGCACGGCATTCCTCAAGTGATCTCTTCAGACCGTGGCAGCATCTTTACCTCCAAGTTTTGGGAGTCTTTTCAGAAGGCCATGGGCACCAACATTCGTTTTAGCACAGATTTCCATCCTCAAACAAGTGGCCAAGTTGAGCGAGTTAATCAAATCCTTGAAGATATGCTCAGGGCTTGTGTCATTTCTTTCGGTATGAAGTGGGAAGATTGTCTTCCATATGCCGAGTTCTCCTACAACAACAGCTTCCAAGCGAGTTCGGGCAAGGCCCCATTCGAAATTCTCTATGGCAGAAAGTGCCGTACTCCTCTCAATTGGTCTGAGACAGGTGAACGCCAACTTCTTGGCAATGACTTGATCACAGAAGCAGAAGAAATGTGCCAAGTCATTCGTGAGAATCTCAAAGCCGCGCAATCGCGCCAGAAGAGCTATTATGATGATAAGCACCGTGATGTGGCTTTTGAAATCGGAGACCATGTCTACCTCCGCGTCTCTCCAATGAAAGGCACTCGTCGCTTCGGTATCAAAGGGAAGCTTGCCCCTAGATACATGGGTCCTTTCAAGATCATTGGCAAAAGAGGTGATCTCGCCTATCAACTTGAGCTTCCATCCAACTTTGCAAACGTGCACGATGTGTTTCACGTGTCACAGCTTCGCAAGTGCTTCAAGACTCCTGAACGCACTATCAACTTCGAAGAGATTGACCTTCAAGAAGATCTCTCTTATCATGAGCACCCCGTTGCTATTCTTGAAGAAACCGAGCGCAAGACTCGCAACAAGTCAATCAAATTCCTGAAAGTGAAGTGGTCACACCATTCCGACCGAGAAGCTACCTGGGAGCGCGAGGATCACCTCCGTTCCGAATATCCGGAGTTCTTTCAGTCCTAGATCTCGGGCGAGATCCTCTTGTAGTGGTGGAGTGTTGTAACACCCGGAAGTAACTTTCCATATTTGTAACTCCAACTCTTGCCATTTTCGCATTGTGATATGATATTCCTCCGTGGTTGGGTTTTTCTTCTTTTGCATTTTGTCCATGTCATGCATTTTATATTATGTCATCATGTGCATCGCTTTTGCATACGTGTTCGCCTCATGATTCCGAGCATTTTCCCATTGTCCGTTTTGCAATCCAAAGACTCCTATCTCCCCGGCGGTCCTTTTACGTTTTTCCGTGTGCGGGTATTAAACCTTCTCGAAATGGACCGAGGTTTGTCTAGTGGCCTTGGTATACCACCGTAGACCACCGGTCAAGTTTCGGTCATTTGGAGCTCGTTTGGTACTCCAACGGTTAACCGCACTCTCAAAAGGCCTCTTTTGAGTTGCAGCCCAACACCCTTCAAAACAGCCCAATAACCCATCTAAGTCACTTCCATGCTCTCCGTCGTTCGATCACGATCGTGTGGTAAAACTACACCTCATTTGGACTCTCCTAGCTCCTCTATGCCTATTTAAGCAAACTCCCCGTCCAAATTCACGGATCAAACTCCCCGAAACCCTAGATTTTCCTCTCCGCCGACGCGTCCAGCCGCCGCCGACACGTCCGCCCAGCCCTCGTCCAATCGGTGGCCGCCACCTGTCCCGCCCACTTCCGCCGCCATGGCCATGGGCCCAGGGCGGGCACCCAGCGAGCCCGCCGCCCGCCTCCCCGCCTCCCGGGCCGCCCAGCAGCCTCCGCCGCCTCCTCCTCCAGCCGCACATGGCTGGCCTCGCCGCCGACCGCCGGCCCCGCCACCGCCGGACCCGACGCCCGCCAAGCCTCCGCCGCCCGTCGCCCGATCCAGATCCGACCTCGGGTCGCGCGCCCGTTGACCTCTCTCCCCCTCCTTTTTTCCCTAAGTCTTTTATATATTATTGATTTTTGTTGCATTTTCAAAGTGGTATATCTTTGCATCTGTAGATCCATTTTGCGCGTATAATATGTCAAAATGTTCGTCTCGAAGAGTAGATCATTTCATCTCATTGTATCATTTTCGTTTGAGCTCATCTTGATGCCCGAAATGCTGTTGGAAGAGTGCTATGTGATGTTAGTTTCTGTTTCTTAACAGAACTTGCACTTTTGTTATTTTTGCCATGATTATAGTGTGCACCCTATGAATTTGAGTCCTACATGTGTTTTGAAATATGCCATGCCATCTTTCCAGGGGTGTATGCCATCGCACCCCCTGATGTTGCAACTGTTTAAAAAAAGCTTCATCCCCTAGATGAAAAGCTTCAACCGGATGTAGAGAAAGCTACAAGCGGTCAGCGCCATCGCCGGAAAGTTACAACCGTTGACATGAAATGCTACATCCTTCGATTAAAAAAGCTTCAACCAAAACGACACAAAAATCCTTGACCAAGTGCTGCTAAAAAGAAAATAGCTACAACTTTTGGTAGAAAATCTTCAACGGTTGTTAGAAAAAGCTCCAACCATTGAGAGAGAAAGCTACAACTAGACACTACGAAAATAAGAAAGCTTCAACCAGTGAAGGCTGGAGGTGGAAGAAGATGATAAAATGCTGCAGTTTTGCTAGATGCTTCAGCCGGCATAGATTATTCCTACAACTGGCATAGCATTTTGCTACAACTAGCATCACGTTTTGCTACAACACACAGCCGGCCTCGCGGTTTTGCTACAACTAGCATCGTTTTTTGCTACAACCGGCATCACGTTTTGCTACATCCATCACGACCGAGCTGCAACCCACGACGGTGAACGACGACTTTTTGCTGCAAGTGTGGTAGGTTTTTTCTACATCCGGCACCGACTTTTGCTACATCCATTCTTTTTCAAGATGCAGCGCCTGCTACCTGGCTGACGTCGGGCTGCAACCGACGGCAACAAGAGCTGCATCTAGCGGAGCTGCAACCGGCGATTGGTGTTGCCGAAGCCGTGACCATCACCAGCGAGGGGGAGCTGCATCTAGCGGAGCTGCAACCGGCGACTGGTGTTGCCGAAGCCGTGACCATCACCAGTGAGGGGGAGCTGCAACCCACCGGCGAACTTTTTGCTACATGCGTGGATCCGGCGAGATACATGAGACAAGACGGCAGCGACCGGCGGCGAGTGCAGCATCGAGCAGCGCGGGAGCGGCGGAGAGAGGGGGCGCAGGTGAGGTGGTTGCTGGCGGGCCAGGAGGACGTGCAGGTGAGCAGCGCGCGCGCTTCGTGCGGAGGGGAAGAAGAGCAGGGGAAGTCAACGCATAGATCGGAACGGGTGCTCGCTGGATCTTACGGTTGGGGCTGGACCGGCCGAACCGTTTGGGCCGGCGCACCGGCGCCTAGCGTCGCTCAATTAGATAGTAGTATCCTGTAATACTTGAAAAGTAGTTTACCCCTAAAAATTGTAACTAATTTAATGGATACAGTTGTGGAATAATCCTAGCTAAAATAATCAATAGTTTGTCTTGCTAGCGCCTAACACGGAAAACAATGATATTCCCTCAATTGATATTTATTAATAGGTTTATATTCATATATTTTTATGCTTGGCAATTTATTCTTCATTCTCGTACTTGTGGTAAAATTAGGCATTTCACATATCCAAATATTACATATTGGTAGTGGTGGTCTATCATAGGGCTCTTAGGGAGAAGGTTCTGTATGTTTGTGCCTAAATGTTTTTATCATGGCTAGGCCTTCCTTTTGTATGGTGGGATTTAATATTATTTTTCATTCAAACATATGATCGGTGTTTTTTAGCCAAGGCTCGAGGACTCCTTACTCTACGTCATTTTTCTTTGTCTATGAGGACTGTGTGTGATTTTTACTTTTAAGGGAATACGGGTGTGTGATTTTTTTTATTCGTACGTGCAACCTTTTTTGCAAGGGGAAGGCACATATTTTTTTTCCTGGGAACTAACGTGGGTGTTGAGGACTATTTTTCTATCTCGGCCATGTCAGTTTATTCATACGTGTAACTTTTTTGCAACGGGAAGGCACATATTTTTTTTCCCGACAACTAACGTGGGTGTTGAGGACTTTTTTCCATCTCGGACATGTCAGTTTATTTTTTTATTGTACGTACATTTTCCTTGCAAAATTTTATTTTACAGACGTGGTAAGAACTCCTATGAGGTTGTGTCTTTCCTCGTATGTGGTGAAAAGGCTTTTGTGCCTTGAATTTTTTTCTTCTAGAAAGTAACGTGGCTGCTAAGGACTCTTATTTTGGGATGCATGGACTTAATCTTTAAGTACGTGGTGAGAATCCCTTTTGTTTACGTGACGTGCCTCCTACTTTTTTGTACATGTTGGTTTGATGCCTTGGGTATGTATTGCTTTTAAAAAAGGCACGACCTTTTAACAAATCTTGACCATTAAAATTAAAATCTAATGGTTAATAAAAACTATCATATAAAGTGCATCGAATACTATGAGAAGTTTGATACTTGATAATTGTTTTGAGATATGAAGATGGTGATATTAGAGTCATGCTAGTTGAGTAGTTGTGAATTTAAGAAATACATGTTCTAAACTTTGTGATTCTCGTAGCATGCACGTATGGTTAACCGTTATGTGATGAAGTTGGAGCATGATTTATTTATTGATTGTCTTCCTTATGAGTGGCGGTCGGGGATGAGCGATGGTCTTTTCTACCAATCTATCCCCCTAGGAGCATGCGCGTAATACTTTGCTTTGATAACTTGTAGATTTTTGCAATAAGTATATGAGTTCTTTATGACTAATGTTGAGTCCATTGATTATACGCACTTTTCTCACCCTTCCACCATTGCTAGCCTCTCTAATACCGCGCACCTTTCGCCGGTATCATACACCCACCATAAACCTTCCTCAAAACAGCCACCATACCTATCTATCATGGCATTTCCATAGCCATTCCAAGATATATTGCCATGCAACTTTCCACCATTTCGTTTATTATGACACGCTCCATCATTGTCATATTGCTTAGCATGATCATTTAGTTGACATCGTATTTGTGGCAAAGCCACCGTTCATAATTCTTTCATACATGTCACTTATGAATCATTGCATATCCCGGTACACCGCCGGAGGCATTCACATAGAGTCATATTTTATTCTAAGTATTGAGTTGTAATTTTTTAGTTGTAAGTAAATAAAAGTGTGATGATCATCATTACTAGAGCATTGTCCCAAGTGAGGAAAGGATGATGGAGACTATGATTCCCCCACAAGTCGGGATGAGACTCTAGACGAAAAGAAAAAAAGAAGAAAAAAAAGAGGCCATAAAAAGAGATAAAGGCCCAAATAAAAATTGAGAGAAAAAGAGAGAAGGGACAATGTTACTATCCTTTTTACCACACTTGTGCTTCAAAGTAGCACCATGATCTTCATGATAGAGAGTCTCCTATGTTGTCGCTTTCATATACTAGTGGGAATTTTACATTATAGAACCTGGCTTGTATATTCCAATGATGGGCTTTCTAAAAATGCCCTAGGTCTTCGTGAGCAAGCGAGTTGGATGCACACCCACTTAGTTTCTTTTGTTGAGCTTTCATACACTTATAGCTCTAGTGCATCTGTTGCATGGCAATCCCTACTCACTCACATTGATATCTATTGATGGGCATCTCCATAGCCCGTTGATACGCCTAGTTGATGTGAGACTATCTTCTCCTTTTTTGTCTTCTCCACAACGACCATTCTATTGCACATATGGTGCTATGTCCATGGCTCACGCTCATGTATTGCGTGAAGATTGAAAAAGTTTGAGAACATCAAAAGAATGAAACAATTGCTTGGCTTGTAATCGGGGTTGTGCATGATTAAATACTTTGTGTGATGAAGATAGAGCATAGCCAGACTATATGATTTTGTAGGGATAACTTTCTTTGGCCATGTTATTTTGAGAAGACATGATTGCTTTGTTAGTATGCTTGAAGTATTATTATTTTTATGTCAATATTAAACTTTTGTATTGAATCTTTCGGATCTGAACATTCATGCCACAATAAAGAAAATTACATTGAGAATTATTCTAGGTAGCATTCCACATCAAAAAAATTGTTTTTATCATTTACCTACTCGAGGATGAGCAGGAATTAAAAGCTTGGGGATGCTTGATACGTCTCCAACGTATCTATAATTTGTGATTGTTCCATGCTATTATATTATGTGTTTTGGATGTTTAATGGGCTTTGTTATGCACTTCTATATTATTTTTGGGACTAACCTACTAATCAAAGGCCCAGTGCAAATTGCTGTTTTTTGCCTATTTTAGTGTTTCGCAAAAAAGGAATATCAAACGAAGTCCAAACAGAATGAAACCTTCGGGAGAGTTATTTTTGGAACAAACGCAATCCAGGAGACTTGGAGTGGACGTCAAGGAAGGAACGAGGCGGCCACGAGGTAGGAGGGCGCGCCCAGGGGGGTAGGCGCGCCCCCACCCTCATGGGCCCCTCGTGGCTCCACCGACCTACTTCTTTCGCCTATATATACTCTTATACCCTGAAAACATCCGAGAGCACCGCGAAACCCTATTTCCACCGCCGCAACCTTCTGTACCCGTGAGATCCCATCTTGGAGCCTTTTTCGGTGCTCCACCAGAGGGGGAATCGATCACGGAGGACTTCTACATCAACACCATAGCCTCTCCGATGATGTGTGAGTAGTTTACCACAGACCTTCGGGTCCATAGTTATTAGCTAGATGGCTTCTTCTCTCTCTTTGGATCTCAATAAAAAGTTCTCCTTGATTCTCTTGGAGATCTATTCGATGTAAATTTTTTTGCGGTGTGTTTGTCGAGATCCGATGAATTGTGGGTTTATGATCAAGATTATCTATGAACAACATTTGATTCTTCTCTGAATTCTTTTATGCATGATTTGATATCTTTGCAAGTCTCTTCGAATTATCAGTTTGGTTTGGCCTACTAGATTGATCTTTCTTGCAATGGGAGAAGTGCTTAGCTTTGGGTTCAATCTTGCGGTGTCCTCTCCCAGTGACAGCAGGGGCAGCAAGGCACGTATTGTATTGTTGCCATCGAGGATAAAAAAGATGGGTTTATATCATATTGCTTGAGTTTATCCCTCTACATCATGTCATCTTGCCTAATGCGTTACTCTGTTCTTATGAACTTAATACTCTAGATGCATGCTGGATAGCGGTCGATGCGTGGAGTAATAGTAGTTGATGCGGAATCGTTTCGGTCTACTTGTCATGGACGTGATGCCTATATACATGATCATGCCTAGATATTCTCATAAATTGCTCGACGGTAATTTGTTCACCGACCGTAGAATTTGCCATCTTGAGAGAAGCCACTAGTGAAACCTATGGCCCCCAGGTCTATTTTCCATCATATTAATCTCCCGCCAACGTGCTATTTCTGCCGCCTTTTTATTTTGCAGTCTTTACTTTCCAATCTATATCATAAAAATACCAAAAATATTTATCTTATTATCTCTATCAGATCTTACTTTTGCAAGTGGCCGTGAAGGGATTGATGATAACCCACAAGTATAGGGGATCGCAACAGCTTTCAAGGGTAGAGTATTCAACCCAAATTTGTTGATTCGACACAAGGGGAGCCAAAGAATATTCTCAACTATTAGCAGTTGAGTTGTCAATTCAACCACACCTGGAAACTTAGTATCTGCAGCAAGGTGTTTAGTAGCAAAGTAATATGATAGTGGTGGTAATGGTAACAAAAGTAAAGACAGCAAAAGTAATGTTTTTGGTATTTTGTAGTGATTGTAACAGTAGCAGCGGGAAAGTAAATAAGCAAGAACCAGTATATGGAAAGCTCGTAGGCACCGGATCAGTGATGGATAATTATGCTGGATGCGGTTCGTCATGTAACAGTCATAACATAGGGTGACACAGAACTAGCTCCAATTCATCAATGTAATGTAGGCATGTATTCCGAACATAGTCATACGTGCTTATGGAAAAGAACTTGCATGACATCTTTTGTCCTACCCTCCCGTGGCAGCGGGGTCCTATTGGAAACTAAGGGATATTAAGGCCTCCTTTTAATAGAGAACCGGAACAAAGCATTAGCACATAGTGAATACATGAACTCCTCAAACTATGGTCATCACCGAGAAGTATCCCGATTATTGTCACTTCGGGGTTGTCGGATCATAACACATAATAGGTGACTATAGACTTGCAAGATAGGATCAAGAACTCACATATATTCATGAAAAAATAATAGGTTCAGATCTGAATTCATGGCACTCGGGCCCTAGTGACAAGCATTAAGCATAGCAAAGTCATAGCAACATCAATCTCGAAACATAGTGGATACTAGGATCAAACCACGACAAAACTAACTCAATTACATGATAAATCTCATCCAACCCATCACCGTCCAGCAAGCCTATGATGGAATTACTCACGCACGGCGGTGAGCATCATGAAATTGGTGATGGAGGATGGTTGATGATGACGATGGCGACGAATCCCCCTCTCCGGAGCCCCGAACGGACTCGAGATCAGCCCTCCCGAGAGAGATTAGGGCTTGGCGGCGGCTCCGTGATCGTAAAACGCGATGATTTCTTCTCTCTGATTTTTTCTCCCAAAGCCAATATATAGAGTTGGAGTTGGCGTCGGAAGGTCTCCAGGGGGGCCACGAGGTAGGGGCGCCCCCGGGGGGGCCCCCCCCTCGTGGACAGGGTGTGGGCCCCCTGGTCTTCATCTTTGGTGAGGATTTTTTTATTATTTTTTATAAGACATCCTGTGGAGTTTCAGGTCATTCCGAGAACTTTTTTTTCTGCACATAAAACAACATCATGGCAATTCTGCTGAAAACAGCGTCAGTCCGGGTTAGTTCCATTCAAATCATACAAGTTAGAGTCCAAAACAAGGGCAAAAGTGTTTGGAAAAGTAGATACGACAGAGAGGTATCAACTCCCACAAGCTTAAACCCTTTCTTGTCCTGAAGCAATTCAGTTGACAAACTGAAAGAGAAAAAGAAAAACTTTTACAAACTCTGTTAGCTCTTGTTGTTGTAACTATGTCAAGCCAGCATTCACGTTTTCAGCAAAGATCATAACTAACCACATTTGCAATAACTCCTAGGTCTCATGTTTACTCATATCAATAACATAATCAGCTAGCAAGCCATAATAATAAATCTCGGATGACAACACTTTCTCAAAATAATCATAATACGATATAACAAGATGGTATCTCGCTAGCCCTTTCTGAGACCGCAAAACATAAATCCAGAGCACCTTTAAAGATCAAGGACTGACTAGACATTGTAATTCATGGTAAAAGAGATCCAATCATAGTCATACCCGATATAAATTAACAGTAATGAATGCAAATGACAGTTGTGCTCTCCAGCTTGGTGCTTTTAATAAGAGGGTGATGACTCAACATAAAAGTAAATAGATAGGCCCTTCGCAGAGGGAAGCAGGGATTTGTAGAGGTGCCAGAGCTCAGTTTTGAAATAGAGATAAATTATATTTTGAGCGGCATACTTTCATTGTCAACATAACAACTAAGAGATGACGATATCTTCCATGCTAAAAAAATTATAGGCGGTTCCCAAACAGAATGGTAAAGTTTATACTCCCCCTCCTCCACAAGCATCAATCCATGGCTTGCTCGAAACAACGAGTGCCTCCAACATTCAACGGGTCCCAGGGGGGGTTTTGTTTGCATAAAGCATGGGACTGGGCATCCCGGTGACCAGCCATTTTCTCGTGAGTGAGGAGCGGAGTCCACTCCTCTTGAGAATAACCCGCCTAACACGGAAGATAAGGGCAGCCCTAGTTGATATATGAGCTATTCGAGCATGCAAAATAGAATGTTTATTTGAAGGTTTAGAGTTTGGCACATACAAATTTACTTAGAACGGCAGGTAGATACCGCATACAGGAAGGTATGGTGGACTCATATGGAATAACTTTGGGGTTTAAGGGATTGGATGCACAAGCAGTATTCCCGCTTCGTACAAGTGAAGGCTAGCAAAAGACTGGGAAGCGACCAACTAGAGAGCGACAACAGTCATGAACATGCATTAAAATTAATAAACATTGAATACAAGCATGAGTAGGATATAATCCACCATGAACATAAATATCGTGAAGGCTATGTTGATTTGTTTCAACTACATGCGTGAACATGTGCCAAGTCAAGTCACTTAAATCATTCAAAGGAGGATACCACCTCATCATACCACATCACAACCATTTTAATAGCATGTTGGCACGCAAGGTAAACCATTATAACTCATAGCTAATCAAGCATGGCATGAGCAACTATGATCTCTAATTGTCACTACAAACATGTTTATTCATAATAAGCTGAATCAAGAACGATGAACTCATCATATCTATTATATAATTAAGACAGAAGCCAAATAAGACACCACGTTCTTCCACATAAGATAAAATAATATACACCATTGATTAGTAATATTTACGGCTAATATTTAACGATATTACGTTACATACAAATATTGTGGACATGCACTATTTTGCACATGTTGAATCTGTCACGTTGAACTACCTATGATGGAAATAGTGCAAAAAATAAATAACAAGAACCACGTATAGGAGAAGGACAACTTAAAGTTTGGAAGCCAACCTCAAATATGCTATATGTCTACACGGACAGCTATCAATTCCGATTTGAATTCTGTTAAAAAGAAGAAAAAAAACTACTCATAGCCATCCAGGCTACGTAAGGGACCTTCCACCCTTTTTTTCAAAGGAACTTGCCACGTCTTGCCAGTTTCATGCTCCAGCGATTCACAAAAGCTTAGGGTCAAATAGTAGTGGGCCGTCAAAGGGTACAGAAAACAAGCAGATCCGCCCAATCTATAAATGACGTTTGCAAGATGAACAAATATTACTACTTTGTTTTATAGTACTCCTTCCTATCTAATATAAGTGTCGAGTTGTAGATCAAATTTGAACTAAAACCATGGCATTTATTTTGGACGGAGGAGTACTATATATGATATTGTTAGAAACTATTCCTCTGTCCCATAATATAAGAGCGTATTTGACTCTAATGTAGCGTAAAATGCTCTTATATTATGGAACCGAGGGAGTGGATTTTGTTAAAAATAATATTAGAAACATATATAAAATGTTATATTATATCCATGTAAATTTATAAATATTAGATAAGAATTTAGTTGTAATATTCAAACACTCAATGAATAGATAAATAATAGAACTACATAGTATCATATGAAAAATGGTCCATCACGTTCACGTGTAGAAGGCAAATACAATCATTCACGTGCACATGTACATGAAACAACCTGTTCATTTTATTACCATAATAAATGGGATTGGTTTTTTTCCTTTTTATGGGATACTACCCGATGTACATTTGAGATTAATTTCCATGGCGTGATTGATTCCGGCGAGCGTACGTTCTTTAGTAGTATCAGTCAGGATGAAGTCAAAATAAAAACCATCGCACAGGCGGAAAATTAGCGTTCGATAGTGGATTTGCAATATAACTGTGTAGACGTTATTCCCTCCGAGTATGAAAAAGAAGACACTATTGTTTTTTAGATTCAAGGTTGACCATGAATTTAGCAATAAATTGCACGTTATGTGTGACCTAATATACAATTTAATTCATCCAACGGTATAAATCTTAAGTTATATGAATATTCTAAAGTATTATTCTGACTAATGGTCAAGTTAAATCTTAAAAGTATGTGCACCCCGTTTAGTTGGAGGAAGGACGCTATAATTTAGAGATTCGATTACATATAAGCCTTTTTAAGTTCAAAAATGACTTTACTGGCATGTGCACCAGAATTCCATTGGCGCATGTCAATCTAGAAGTCGAATATGATGTTGTGTTGAGCCTGTAGCCCTGGACTACGTTGATGGGAATTATGTCGATTCACAAATTAATGTTTCATATATACCGACAGTGATGATATAGAGGGAAGAGAAGAAACAAATTTTAGCAATTGACACATGACAGTTGTTCGTGTTTCCTAATTTAAGGTGGGAAACTAGGCAACAAGAAACTTAGTATTGAAGAGAAGAGAACATGGCACATACATATTGTTAACTACATGTAAAATTTGTAAATATTATATATGAAGTCAGTTCTAAATATTAGAAATACTTAGTGAATGGATAGATAATAGAACCATAATGTATTGTATGAAAAATTAGATTAGAGGTGAGTGGACACAAAGAATAGATAATTTTGGCTCCACACATTGATGATTCAATTTATTTCATGTTGGAACAGTTTTCAACAAATTCCTGATGAAAGGATCGACAATTAATATGTAAACAGATAATAAAAGGTATAGCAACAAACTAAATGAAATAACAGTTGGTCTTGGAGCTCACACAAAGAAACAATATAACAATATGCAACCAATCTAGCCGCGCAAATGCACGGGTGACACAGCTAGTTTACAAAAACAAAAGAGGTCGAGTTCATACCAGCTTTTCTCATCTCAGTCAATCCATCATATGTCATCATAATTTCCTTTCACTTGTACGACCGAACGGTGTGGATAATAATAAGAGTGCACGTTGATGTCTACTACGCAACCTTCTTCTTGTAGACGTTGTTGGGCCTGCAAGTGCACAGGTTTGTAGGACAGTAGCAAATTTCTCTCAAGTGGATGACCTAAGGTTTATCAATCCGTAGGAGGCGTAGGATGAAGATGGTCTCTCTCAAGCAACCCTGCAACCAAATAAAAAAGAATCTCTTGTGTCCCCAACACACCCAATACAATGGTAAATTGTATAAGTGCACTAGTTCGGCGAAGAGATGGTGATACAAGTGCAATATGGATGGTAGATATAGGTATTTGTAATCTGAAATAATAAAAACAGCAAGGTAACTAATGATAAAAGTGAGCGTAAACGGTATTGCAATGATAGGAAACAAGGCCTAGGGTTAATACTTTCACTAGTGCAAGTTCTCTCAACAATAATAACATAGATAGATCATATAACAAGCCCTCAACATGCAACAAAGAGTCACTCCAAAGCCAGTAATAGCGGAGAACAAACGTAGAGATTATGGTAGGATACGAAACCACCTCAAAGCACTAGTAGAAAACAGGGCTTTCGTCCAGGCCAGTTTAGCCCATTAGTCCCGGTTCAATCCAGAACCGGGACCAATGGAGCTATTTGCCCCGGTTCGTGAGCCCGGGGGGCCGGCCGGGCCACGTGGGCCATTGGTCCCGGTTCGTCCAGACCTTTTGGTTCCGGTTGGTGGGACGAACCGGGACCAATGGTCTCTGCTCTCTGCCCACCACTATTGGTCCCGGTTGGTGGCTTGAACCGGGACCAAAGGCTTCCTTTAGTCCCGGCTCATGCCACCAACCGGGCTAATGGTGATGCCTATATATAGCCCCTCACAGAAGAGCAGAGCACACTGCTCTGCTTTTTTCGGCCGAGGGGAGAGGGCTTGGTGGTGCTCTAGCTCACCTCCTATGCACACAAGGTGTTCGATGGAATGCCCGAGCCACACTACTTAAGGTTTCTCCTCTCCAAGCTCGACCGCCAAGCTCCATTTTCCTCAATATTTATCTAGGTTTAGCGGTCCGTCACGCCCCGTGTAACACCCCGGAAGTAACTTTCCATATTTGTAACTCCAACTCTTGCCATTTTCGGCATTGTGATATGATATTCCCTCCGTGGTTGGGTTTTTCTTCTTTTTGCATTTTGTCCATGTCATGCATTTTATATTATGTCATCATGTGCATCGCTTTTGCATACGTGTTCGTCTCATGATTCCGAGCATTTTTCCCGTTGTCCGTTTTGCAATCCGGTACTCCTATCTCCCCCGGCGGTCCCTTTTACGTTTTTCCGTTTGCGGGTATTAAACCTTCTCGAAATGGACCGAGGTTTGTCTAGTGGCCTTGGTATACCACCCGTAGACCACCGGTCAAGTTTCGGGTCATTTGGAGCTCGTTTGGTACTCCAACGGTTAACCGCACTCTCGCAAAGGCCTCTTTTGAGTTGCAGCCAAACACCCCTTCAAAACAGCCCAATAACCCATCTAAGTCACTTCCATGCTCTCCGTCGTTCGATCACGATCGTGTGGGCTTAAACTACACCTCATTTGGACTCTCCTAGCTCCCTCTATGCCTATTTAAGCAAACTCCCCGTCCAAATTCACGGATCAAACTCCCCGAAACCCTAGATTTTCCTTCCGCCGGACACGCCCGCCACGCCCGCCCTCGTCCAATCGGTGGTCGCCACCTGTCCCATGCCCACGCTGCATGCGCCATGGGCCAGGGGCGGGCTCACAGCAGCCCGCCGCCGCCCGCCTCCCCGCCTCCCGGCCGCCCACACGCCAAACCGGCCACCAGCGCTGCCCTCCGTCGCCATGCCGCCGCCACCGCCGACCGACCGCGCCGGCGGCGCCTCCCGCTGCACCGCCGGCCCCGCCATCGCGGACCCGACGCCCACCAGCGCCCGCCCGTCGCCCGATCCAGATCCGACCTCGGGTCGCGCGCCCATTGACCTCTCTCCCCCTCCTTTTTTCCCTAAGTCTTTTATATATTATTGATTTTTGTTGCATTTTCAAAGTGGTATATCTTTGCATCTGTAGATCCATTTTGCGCGTATAATATGTAAAAATGTTTGTCTCGAAGAGTAGACCATTTCATCTCATTGCATCATTTTCGTTTGAGCTCATCTTGATGCCCGAAATGCTGTTGGAGGAGTGCTATGTGATGTTAGTTTCTGTTTCTTAACAGAACTTGCACTTTTGTTATTTTTGCCATGATTATTGTGTGCACCCTATGAATTTGAGTCCTACATGTGTTTTGAAATATGCCATGCCATCTTTCCAGGGGTGTATGCCATGTATTTTTGTGATTTATGTGGTGAATAGCACAAGCATGCAAAGTAGGTGTCCTGATGTTGCTGTTTTCAGCCCTGTTTTAGCTGATTTTGATGCCATGTTAACTTGATGATACCGAGAGATCCATGCATATTTTGAGATACTTCAGTAAGGATGTTTTGTAAAACATGTCTTGCTCTATCCATCCATGCCCTTGTTTGCAATTATGGAGTGCCATAGCTTGAGTCAATCGAGCTCTACTTTTGCTATCAAATGTTTCCTGGCAGATTGTTTACATGTTATTCAATTTTGCCAAGCTTGTTGTGGTTGATCCGTATATGCTATGTTATTGTTCTTGCCATGTATGTCCTCTATGCCATGTCTTCTTGATGTATGTATGCTTAGTTTATCATTTAAGGCTCTGTAGTGAGTGCATTGAGCTTGTAAACATGCCTACTTGTTATCGTTTTTTGACATGTCATGTTGCTGAATCTGTTAACGGAACTTTCAATTTTGACATGGGTGTTACTATATTTTCTGATCCTTTTTGGCTTATGATCAGTAAGGGACTTTTGTTCTATGCTTTGAGTAGATTCATTCCATGCCATGTTTTGCTATTTTAAGTTCCTGTAGCATGTAGTTTTGTTGCTCTGAACATTGCAACCTGATGCTGTTTTTGCCATGTCCAGCCTGATATTTTGTGCACTTTTGCCATGCTTGTTTGAACCTGTTATGATGTGAACTAGCCGTAGCTCAGTGCTCATCTTTTGTCGATCATCTTGTGTAGATCACTGCCATGTACTTTATTGATACGTTTGGGTGCAGTAGCTTAATTAATTGTTGCTTGCTAAGTGGCATCATGCTGTTAATGGCAGATTTGCGCCATTCTTGTTTTGCTTGTCATTTGCAAACCGTGCATCCGATTCCGGTGATCTTTATATCGATTTCAACCGAAATCATCTCATCTTTCCAGTGGAATACTTGGTTTGCCAAGTTGATGCCTGGTTCATCATTTACCTTCCGGAGCGCACATACGCATTGCATATCGCATCTCGCATATCATGCCATGTTTTGCATCATGTTGATTGTGCATTGCACCGTGATTTATTGTGGTTCCTTTGTTTGTGTTGTTGCTTTGGGTAGAGCCGGGAGACGAGTACGTGAACGAGGAACCTGTTGAGAACGCTTACGAGGATCAAGCTTTCGACAACTCTGAGAACATTGCAGGCAAGATGACCATACCCTCGAAATCACTTCTATCTTTGCTATGCTAGTTGCTCGCTCTTTTGCTATGCCTATGCTGCGATGCCTACCACTTGCTATATCATGCCACCCATGTTGCCATGTCAGCCCCTAACCATCCTTTTCCTAGCAAACCGTTGATTGGCTATGTTACCGCTTTGCTCAGCCCCTCTTATAGCGTCGCTAGTTGCAGGTGAAGCTGAAGTTTGTTCCTTGTTGGAACATGGAGATGTTGTTCCTTATTGGAACATGTTTACTTGTTGGGGTTATCACAATATATATCTGCTATAATTAATGCATCTATATACATGGTAAAGGGTGGAAGGCTCGGCCTTATGCCTGGTGTTTTGTTCCACTCTTGCCACCCTAGTTTCCGTCATACGGGTGTTATGTTCCTTGATTTTGCGTTCCTTACACGGTTGGGTGATTTATGGGACCCCCTTGACAGTTCGCTTTGAATAAGACTCGTCCAGCAAGGCCCAACTTTGGTTTTACCATTTGCCACCTAAGCCTTTTCCCCCGGGTTTTCGCGAGCCCGAGGGTCATCTTTATTTTAACCCCCCCGGGCCAATGCTCCTCTGAGCATTGGTCCAAACTAGAGCCACTTGCGGTGCCACCCCGAGGCAACTTGGGGCATCTTCGGTTGCCGTACGTACTGCTCATCCGGATGTGCCCTGAGAACGAGATATGTGCAGCTCCTATCGGGATTTGTCGGCACAATCGGGCGGCTTTGCTGGTCTTGTTTTATTGCTGTCGAAATGTCTTGTAGTCCGGGATTCCGAGATTGATCGGGTCTTCCCGGTAGAAGGAATATCCTTCGTTGACCTTGAGAGCTTATAATGGGCTAAGTTGGGACACCCCTGCAGGGTAATATCTTTCGAAAGCCGTGCCCGCGGTTATGAGGCAGATGGGAATTTGTTAATGTCCGGTTGTAGAAAACCCAAAGTTGACCTCAGATAAAATACACATCAACCGCGTGTGTAACCGTGATGGTCTCTTCTCGGCGGAGTCCGGGAAGTGAACACGGTGTTGGAGTTATGTCTGACGTAAGTAGTTCAGGATCACTTCTTGATCGCTACTAGATTCACGTCCGTGCTTTGCTTCTCTTCTCGCTCTCTTTTGCGATGTAGCCACCATATATGCTAGTCGCTTGCTGCAGCTCCACTTTACTATCCTGTCCTTCCTATAAGCTTAAATAGTCTTGATCTCGCGGGTGTGAGATTGCTGAGTCCCCGTGACTCACAGATACTTCCAAAACAGTTGCAGGTGCCGACGATGCCAGTGCAGGTGACTCAACCGAGCTCAAGTGGGAGTTCGACGAGGAACGTGGTCGTTACTATGTGTCTTTTCCTGATGATCAGTAGTGGTGCCCAGTTGGGACGATTCGGGGATCTGTGTAGCATTTGGGATATCTTCTTTTATTTTGGTTCCGTAGTCGGACCTTGAGTGTACTCTGAATGATGGATGTTTATTTATGTACTGTGTGAAGTGGCGACTGTAAGCCAACTATGTATCTCTTTCCCTTATTTATTACATGGGTTGTGTGAAGATTACCTCACTTGCGACATTGCTTTCAATGCGGTTATGCCTCTAAGTCGTGCCTCGACACGTGGGAGATATAGCCGCATCGAGGGCGTTACACCCCGTCCCCGTCTTCATCGCCGTCGATCACCCGCGCCGATCTCATCGCCGGCACCACCGTGGTGAGCCTCTTGTTCTTATCTTATTTCTGAAAGGAAAAATATTATTACTTGTTTGTTTAGATAGATACTTGTATTATTTTGTTACTTTTATTATTGCATCTTATATAGTGCGATGATTTTGGTATCCGCCCCCGTCGGCCCTCGTCCTGTCTATGATTCGGATGTGGTATATATTATCTTTTCATAACTATTGGTTCATTTATTGTTTATGAAAATTATGCCACCAACGTGACATAGATTTTATTTATCTAGGAGGTTGTTGAACCGAAATTCCAACCGACCCTATTGTCGAGAGGTTAAATTTAGTTGAAGAAGAAAACAATTTCTTGAAGGAAAAATAAAAAACTTGAGGAGGAGAAGATGATATTGGAGTTGCATGTTGCGGATGTCGCCGATGATCACAAGATCAAGATGGATGCAATGCGCTTGAAGATGAGAAAGATTAGAAAATATGCCATTCATACCGAGGCTTGGTATCATTATGTCGTTGGATCAGTTGTTACCTCGGTTGCGATTATGATCGTATTTGTTTTCGCATTGAAATGTTTTACATAGTTTCAAAGTATGGTTTAATTAATTTAGATGCTCGCAGAGCTTTATGTTGTTAGATGAGAACTATGTATGTACTTTGGTTTTATGTGATGATGAACTTCTATTAATTTGGTCACTTAATTATCTATTCATGATGTTCGTAATGATTTTTGACACACTTAATTATATATAATGCACGCAGATGAATCGGCAATGGAGGTACGGTGATGTACACACCTCCGAGTACATTAAGGGCGTGCATGATTTTCTCGGCGGCTGAGGCAAACAAGCAGAATGGTTTTATGTGTTGTCCATGCCCTATATGTGGAATACTGAAGTCTTACTCGACCGGAAAATCCTTCACACCCACCTGCTTTAAAGGGTTTCATGCCACACTATAATGTTTGGACGAGGCACGGAGAAATAGGGCTTATGATGGAAGACGGCGAGGAAGAAGAGTACGATGACAACTATGTGCCCCCTGAATACGGTGATGCTACTGAACATCAAGATGCACCAGACGATGTGCACGATGGTGCTGGAACGGGCGAAGCTGCTGAAGATCAAGAGGAACCAGACGATGTGCCCGATGATGATGATCTCCGCCGGGTCATTGTCGAATGCGAAAGTCAAAAGGAGAAGCTGAAGTTCGATCGCATGTTAGAGGATCACAAAAAAGGGTTGTACCCCAATTGCGAAGATGGCAACACAAAGATCGGTACCATACTCGAATTGCTGCAGTGGAAGGCAGAGAATGCTGTGCCTGATAAAGGATTTGAGAAGCTACTGAAAATAATGAAGAAGAAGCTTCCAAGGGATAACGAATTGCCCGACAGTACATACGCAGCAAAGAAGGTCGTATGCCCTCTAGGATTGGAGGTGGAGAAGATACATGCATGCCCTAATGACTGCATCCTCTACCGTGGTGCCTACAAGGATCTGAACGCATGTCCGGTATGCGGTGCATTGCGGTATAAGATCAAACGATATGACCCTGGTGATGTTGATGGCGAGCCTCCCAGGAAGAGGGTTCCTGCGAAGGTGATGTGGTATGCTCCTATAATACCACGGTTGAAACGTCTGTTCAGAAACGGAGAGCATGCCAAGTTGATGCGATGGCACAGTGAGGACCATAAGAAAGACAGGAAGTTGAGAGCACCCGCTGACGGGTCGCAGTGGAGAAAAATCGAGAGAAAGTACTGGGATGAGTTTGCAAAGGACCCAAGGAACGTATGGTTTGCTTTAAGCGCGGATGGCATTAATCCTTTCGGGGAGCAGAGCAGCAATCACAGCACCTGGCCCGTGACTCTATGTATGTACAACCTTCCTCCTTGGATGTGCATGAAGCGGAAGTTCATTATGATGCCAGTTCTCATCCAAGGCCCTAAGCAACCCGGCAACGACATTGATGTGTACCTAAGGCCATTAGTTGAAGAACTTTTCAGCTGTGGAATGGAAACGGTGTACGTACGTGGGATGAGTACAAAAAGGAGGAATTTTACCTAAAGGCGTTGCTGTTCGTGACCATCAACGATTGGCCCGCTCTCAGTAACCTTTCAGGACAGACAAACAAGGGATACCACGCATGCACGCACTGTTTACTTGACACCGATAGTATATACTTGGGAAGCTGCAGAAGAATGTGTACCGGCCATCGTCGATTTCTTCCGACCAACCATCAATGTCGAAAGAAAGGCAAGCATTTCAAAGGCGAGGCAGATCACCGGAAGAAGCCCGCCATGCGCATCGGTGATCACGCATTTGCTATGGTCAATGATTTACACGTAATCTTTGGAAAGGGTCCCGGCGGACTAGCTGTTCTGAATGACGCTGAGAATCACGCACCCATGTGGAAGAAGAAATCTATATTTTGGGACCTACCCTACTGGAAAGACCTAGAGGTCCGCTCTTCGATCGACGTGATGCACGTGACGAAGAACCTTTGCGTGAACCTGCTAGGCTTCTTGGGCGTGTATGGGAAGACAAAAGATACACCTGAGGCACGAGAGGACTTGCAACGCTTGCACGAAAAAGAGGGCATGCCTCGAACAATTGGACATACCAGTCAAGAGGCTTCAGCAATATATCGAAGCAGCGCAGCAAGGGAAGTTCGTTCCAGACAGGGAGAAGGACGAGCTCACAATGGCCCTCGGGAATCCTCGAGCACCCTGGACGGACACGAGGCACGCCAGCTCCGCTTCGTGGAAGGCTGGATTTCGGACGCAGGGGTTACAAAACCCATGAGAGGAGGAAGAAACCGGAGCAGAGCCTAATGCAGCGCTGCACGAAAGGGTAATGGGGCTAGAGGAACGAGAAGAGGAACGAAGCAGCAGATCACAACAAACGACCTGCGAAGCTTCCCACGGTTACCCCGCCATCTCAGCGGAGAAGCAGTGTGGCTTCCACCGAGCTGCTTCAGCCAGAGCAGCATGCCTTGACGGCTCCTCGCCAGCTATCCCGTGGATGCTATCACGGATGCTGAAAATTGCCACCTTATGGCGCAATGGAGCAATTTGAAGGTCAAGGCGGCTGTTGGCTCTGTTTATCCTACTAAACCCGACTCAACTTTTCACTGTCGGCCGATTCCAGAAGGATACGCTAAGGTGATGGTCGATGAAATAATGGAGGGATTTGAGGACCTCCGGCTTGACCACTCTACCGGTGAAGGGAGTATCGGCTGGGTTCTGCTCAAGACTCCATGCCTATGGCGGAAGGATCTCATCAACCTTCCGAACTGGACGCCTCCGCCTCCTCCTCCTCCTCCGGCGAGTCAGGGCACTCCGCCTCCTCCACCGCCTCCTCCTCCGGCGAGTGACGATCAGGGCACTCGGCCGGCTCCTTCTCCGCCTGCACCGGCGTGCCCGAGCAGCCAGCCTCCTCCTTCTCCGCCTCGTCAGCAAGGGCGGAAGAGACCCGCCGCCGCTCCGGCTGCTCCGGCGCGTCGTAGTCCTTCTCCTCCGCCGTAAGCAAGGAAAGAAGACATCCGCCCGTCTTCTCTGCCGGCGTCTAGCAGTACAGCCAAAGGCGGAGGAGATACTGATTCGGTCCTTCTCTCAAAACTCCAGAAGTTACCGTCTGACGAGAGGAGCGAGGAGGAAAACGCGAAGATCGCGCAGACCAAGTGGATGACTGGTTTCAAGGGTTGAAAGCAAAGAGACATCCACCTCGGAGGAGAAGGTAGATCCGTCAAAGCGAAGCGCACTCGCTGCCCCGACAAAACCACCCAAGTCTCCACCGAAAGGCAACTATGAGCGCATTATTGGAAAGGCATTTGCCGGGCGGAGAGATCAGGAAGTACTGTCAGTGATCAAAGGATGAAAGAACGACGAGCTGGGAAACAAATTGCCCAGCTCGGTGAACAAGCGGGCAATCGTGCCCCCGCTCAAGGTGCTGCTAGCGACATCGCCGATCCGAGGATGGTGCCCGTTATGGCAATCCTGCAAATTACCTGCCCGACGATGTACATTATGATTTCTTGGAGGTGCAGATACAAAGATACGAGTACGGGAAGCCTCTCGTCAAAGATGAAAGCTCTCTATCAACGATGATGCGAAGATTGCATGATTGGTACATGAAAACCTGCAAAGAGTCTGAGGGGAGGAGTACTTTGTATGTGAGAGTTAAAAAGGAGCATGACCTCCTTGGAATTGAACTGTTGCCTATTCCATTTGAGGAGTTCTATCAGTTTTTCAATCAACTGGCCCTCGATAAAGAAACGGTCACCTGCTACTGTTTGTAAGTAGTACTACTTCTGTCATTAAGTATCTCTATATAACTCAGCTCTTTCATTGCATGTATTTATAAATATCCTCACTATATTATGCAGATTGAAGATCGCCGAAATGAAGAAAAGACAAGTGGGTGATATTGGGTTCATTAACACATATCTCATAGATGCAAATGAGGTTAAATATCGTGCCGACGAAACCGAGGCCAACTTGCTACGATCGTTGGAAATAAATGAACACAAAATATAATACTCTTTCCTTACAACTACACGTGAGTGTTACTGTCTTGTGGCATATTCGGTTTCCTTATTATTCCAGGTTATAGTAATGTAATATTGATGAGTTATGCATGCGCAAGCAGGTACCACTATATTCTCCTAGAGATTAAGCTTGAGCAGGAGTAGTAACTATCTTAGACTCGAGACGAAAAGATCCCAAGGAGTATGCGGACATGACTGTAATGCTCGAGAAGTAAGTTAAATCGATCATTATCCACCATATCAGCAACTTTGTTCATTTCTGATATAAAGTAATTGTTTTCTTTGTATGGCAGGGCTTGGGAAAATTCACCAAAAAGCTCCGGGACTACCAAGAAGCTGCAATTTAGACACCAAAGTAAGTACTATATAGTAGCATATTCCACGCGCATCTCCTAGTGATTCAAGCGCTAGTTTCATCAATACCATTTAGCATGCTTGCTAATTATCAGTTTGATTGACCTCTGTTTCTTGTAAAGTGGTTGTGGCAGGAACAAGGAATGATTTCTGTGGATACTACGTCATGAGTCCATCCGCCACACGACCTGTGAGAGGGCTACTCCGACAAACAATATGAAGTGCGTAAATAAAATATTCACAATTTTATTTTATTACAATCATTTGTGTTGAGTTTCATTCATTCATATATATATATATATATATATATATATATATATATATATATATATATATATATAGACCCCCTTTCTTAAAATTAGATGTTTCGGAAGCGGGATGAACTCCTAGCACCAGATCGCATGCGAGCAATTCAAGAGGAATTGGCGGCATTCTTTCTTGACCACGTGATCGCTGAAGATGGAGAATACTATGTGGACCACGCGTCCGTATTGTAAAAGACAATTATTGTATATATGTAGCCGGTAGTGTCGGATAGATATACGAGAACTTGTTGGTCGACCAATCTCTCGGAGATGGAGAGGTGGTCGATATCACTTCTCTCTGTATGCATATATGTTCATGACGATCTTCTGTTTGCTTAATTACTAGCTAGCTAGCGTGTCTAGCTAGTCCTCTCTATACGTATGTATAGTACGTAGCGTCGACCAAGCACGGACAAAAGAGAGGACACTTTTCTCTATTAATTAGCTAGCTATAGCACAATATATGAAACACCTAAATTAACCCCCAAACCCCCCTTTCAAAAAAACAAAAACCAGAGCCGTAGAAATGCTGACGCGTGGATGCCTATTGGTCCCGGTTGGTGCCACCAACCAGGACCAAAGGCCCTCCTGCCTGGGCTCAGCGGACAGGCCACGTGGAGGCCCATCAGTCCCGGTTTTGGGTAGAACCGGGACTAAAGGGCCAGGGTATTAGTACCGACCCTTTAGTCCCGGTTCATGAACCGGGACTAAAGGCCCTCACCAACCGGGTCAATAGGCCCCTTTTCTACTAGTGAAGATATTCTTTCGGATCAATCTATAAAAGAGTTCGTACTAGAATATGACCTTAATACACAAATCAACCAAAACCATAATGTCACCTAGACTCTCCATTGTCACCTCAAGTATCCGTGGGCATGATTATACGATATGCATCACACAATCTCAGATTCATCCAACCAACACAAAGTACTTCAAAGAGTGCCCCAAAGTTTCTACCGGAGAGTCAAGAACGTGTGCCAACCCCTATGCATAGGTTCATGGGCGGAACCCGCAAGTTGGTCACCAAAACATACATCAAGTGGCACGTGAAATCCCATTGTCACCACAGATAAATACGGCAAGACATACATCAAGTGTTCTCATAAAAGACTCAATCCGATAAGATAACTTCAAAGGGGAAACTCAATTCATCACAAGAGAGTAGAGGGGGAGAAACATCATAAGATCCAACTACAATAGCAAAGCTCGGGATACATCGAGATCATGCCATAGAGGGAACACGAGAGAGAACACGAGAGAGAGAGAGAGAGAGAGAGATCAAACACATAACTACTGGTACATACCCTCAGCCCCGAGGGTGAACTACTCCCTCCTTGTCATGGAGAGCCCCGGGATGATGAAGATGGCCACCGGTGATGGTTCCCCCCTCCGGCAGGGTGCCGAAACAGGGTCCCGATTGGTTTTTGGTGGCTCTGGAGGTTTTGCGGCGCGGAACTCCCGATCTATCTTCTGTTGTGTAAGTTTTTCGATACGTAGGTATATATGGGTGCAGAGGGTACGTCGGTGGACCGAAGGGGGGGCACGAGGCAGGGGGCGCCCTAGGGGGGTGGGCGCGCCCCCCACCCTTCTTTCCTGACATGCACTCCAAGTCCATCGGGTGGCTTTCCTTCCAAAAATAACTTCTCCAGTTGATTTCGTTCCATTTTGACTCCGTTTGATATTCCTTTTCCTCGAAATACTGAAATAGGCAAAAAAACAGCAAATCTGGGCTGGGCCTCCGGTTAATAGGTTAGTCCCAAAAGTAATATAAAAGTGGAAAATAAAGCCCAATGTTGCCCGAAACAGTAGATACTATAGCATGGAGCAATCAAAAATTATAGATACGTTGGAGACGTATCAAGCATCCCCAAGCTTAATTCCTGCTCGTCCTCGAGTAGGTAAATGACAAAAAGATAATTTTTGATGTGGAATGCTAGTTGGCATAATTTCAATGTAATTCTTCTTAATTGTGATATGAATATTCAGATCAGAAAGATTCAAGACAAAAGTTCATATTGACATAAAAAAAATAATACTTCAAGCATACTAACAAAACAATTATGTCTTCTCAAAATAACATGGCCAAAGAAAGTTATCCCTACAAAATCATATAGTCTGGCTATGCTCTATCTTCCCCACACAAAGTATTTAAATCATGCACAACCCTGATGACAAGCCAAGCAATTGTTTCATACTTTTGACATTCTCAAAACTTTTTCAATCTTCACGCAATACATGAGCGTGAGCCATGGATATAGCACTATATGTGGAATAGAATGGTGGTTGTGGAGAAGACAAAAAGAGGGGAAGATAATCTCACATCAACTAGGCGTATCAACGGGCT
This sequence comes from Aegilops longissima, assembly GCA_021605205.1. Taxonomy (NCBI): domain Eukaryota; kingdom Viridiplantae; phylum Streptophyta; class Magnoliopsida; order Poales; family Poaceae; genus Aegilops; species Aegilops longissima. The sequence continues at coordinate 731,427,978 of CM038679.1, forward strand.
ATGGAGATGCCCATCAATAGATATCAATGTGAGTGAGTAGGGATTGCCATGCAACGGATGCACTAGAGCTATAAGTATATGAAAGCTCAACAAAAGAAACTAGGTTGGTGTGCATCCAACTCGCTTGCTCATGAAGACCTAGGGCATTTTGAGGAAGCCCGTCATTGGAATGTAGCGACCCGACCTCAGACGGTCAAGTCTCTGTGTGTCTGTGCCATCCCTAGATCAGTATGCTGGCACACACAGTACATCAATGTATATATCAAAGTGCAATCACATGTATAAATAACGTAAAACTGATATATACCTCATAAGTCTCAGCGGAAACAAACAATCGGGTGTGGAATCCCATCAACGCCATCGTCAAGTTGAGTGTAGACCGTAACCCTGTACCGTACTCTTACTCGTCGGAAGTAAAATATCTGCAACATGATAAGTTGCAGCCGTGTATGTCAGTACATTGAATGTACCGGCAAGATCACAACATGAGAAAACAGATGGTAAAACTATACTATATGCAATTTGGGTTTGTGGCTCTGGGTCTGAGTTTTGTTTGCGTAAAAGTTGGTTTTATTTTCCCTACATCAAGTAATAACTGAAGTCTGTACTATGGAGTTTTCTATCATGACATGGTTCCGCCAACCGATGTCTCATAGCCCAAAATCATCATAAGTTGCCCACAATTAAGTTATCAATCTGGTGTTGAGAGTTCCAGATAGATCCAAGTCCAGATGCTCAAATTGTCCGTAATCGGGACACGGCTAATCGATTAGGTTTTAACCCTCTGCAGAGGTTTGTACACTTTACCCGCAAGATTCGATCCTCTTTTACGTTCTCGCACTTCAGGGTGTCTCGAGAACAAGACGATCAAACATGGTCTTCCAAAGAGTTCCCGACCACCGACCGGTGCTCATCCAATCCTACCGTAGTTCTACATCTGCTAGCACCGCCCTAGCCAGAGTCACAACTAAGGTCAACCAAGCCAGAGCCCATAGTGACTTGCGGTTGCATGTAAGCTTCCGGGCATGAAGTATTCTTCCGTCTCTTTGAGTCTGGGTGAAGCTTTCGCAAGATGTCATGGCGCTTCTCCATGCATCCCGCCAACCACTGGTTTCTCCAAGGTGCCCGTCAACCGTCCTTCACCCAAGAGTGTGTATTGAATTCTTGTCTCGAGTCTTGAAGTCTTGAGGCCTTGAAAATGCAGTCCTTGCAGATGCCATCATGGAGTTGTCGCCATTGACGAGAGTCCTCCTTCTTCACACCACTCGAAGCACTCATACCAACCCGTCTACTATAGCGTAGCATTAAAATAAATGACGCCCGGCTTGGTAACAGGGTGATGGGTTCCTACCTCATGCATACTACTCAACTACAAGAATTCAGTATCACTACTGGAGAGTTGTTGCAAAGATGCCACTAAATGCAATAAAACATAGGTATGAAAGCATGGTCAAAGTGAACTTGCTGGTAATACTTGATGAAGATAACAACCACGTCGAAAATGACTTGGTAGAACTAATCGTCACTCCGCTGAAAATCTATATAGTCAAACATAGCATTCACATAAGCAAACATCCTAGCAAACAATTTTAGCACTCGAAATAACAATCAAAACAACAAGGAAAATCGATAATAAAACTCAAACAAAATCAAAAGAAACTTCAAATAAAACTACAAAGAAAAACTACTAACGAAGATCTATGACTTTGCTACAAACATCTAATATAGTTTTGCCGTAAGTAAAAACTTAACAACAATTAAAATACTAAACTAATAAATTAACAAAAATAAAATGTAAAATAACTAATTTAACAGAAAGTATTTTTCCATAAAATTTTATTTGCAAAAGAAACAAATAAAAGCTTTTATGAAACACTAACTATGACCTAAACAAGTCTTCATACAAAACTAAGTAAAATAAATTTTAAAATAAAACAAAATTTTCTTTTGTTGACTAACAGAAACAAAACTAAATTTGTCAAAAGTGACAAAAGGAAATAATTAAAAAATTAAAACTATAAAGAAATGGTTAAAACAAAAGTAAAACTAAAACATTACTGTTTTGACTAAAACTCTAATTTAAAATAACTAAAATAAATTGCTTCCTGCTACTGGATAGAAAAACAATAACAAAACCGTAGCAAAAGAATCTATCAAAAATATTTTGTAAAACTCAAAATATGACCAAATTAGTGATTTGAACAAATTTTATCAAATTCAAATTTAAAATAATCAAATTGGAAGTCCAATTGCTCAGAAATAAACTTCAATAAATTTTGAAACTGCAGAAAAAAGAATCACTCAATTTGGATCTATAAAATAAAAGATATAGAATATCTAAGATTGAAATTTTTCTGTTTTTTTTTTACACATACGAACATAAATAAAAACGGGAAAGTCTATTGGGCTAGGAGCTGAGCGATCTGTAACTAAACGGCGCTCGGGTGAGACTTAACAAAAACATGCATGTACGTTTAAAAACAGAAAACCAGCAAACCGGTTTGACCTAAAACAAGAATAAACCGTAAATAAACTATAAGCTAAACCACAACCTAAAATCGTAAACTAAAAACCGATCTAGAGAAAAAAAACGCTTTGATCTAACATGAGAAAAAACGAATGGAGGAGGAGGTGCGATAAAGGCTGCAGGCGCCGCAGAGAAGATGGCGACGACGTGGCGGCGGCTCCGTGATCACGGGCGATAGCTGCGGTGTCGAGCGATGCACCGATGAGTGGCTCGTCCGGTGGTGGAGTCGGAGATGGTCAGCGACGACGAACGACGACGGAACGAAGCGGTGAAGCTCCGTGCTCCGGCAAAGACGACAAGGTTCGTACGGTGGCTGTAGATGAAAAGGGGTCACAAGACCATGTCAAAAAGGGTCTGGGGGTCGATAGAAGTCGTAACACAGAAGAAGGAGAGTCGGGATGGCTCACCGACGTCGGAATCCGGCGATGAACTGCAGCTTCTGCGGCGAGATCCAAACGGCGATGGCGTGCGATAGGGTGGGTTTTTGCGAGGGCTTTCGAAGGGAATCGGTCGAGGAAGGTCGTGGCTATTTATAGGACATATTTCTTGGGCCTGGGGTTGATGAAGATAGGGTTTCCAAAGAAAGCGGACGCGGAGCGACGTCAGGTACGTGTACCCGTACGTCTGGTACGTGTGGAAGAAAGAAGAGGTGGGGTCCGGCGCCAGGTGTGAGAGTCAACGAGAGGCAGACACGGGCGAGCGAAGGGAGGCAGCGGACGAGGGAAATGTGCGCTGGGCGCTCGGCCTCCTTTTCGTTTTTTTTAAGCACATGGGGGCTGGGGCGCTCGGCTCGCTGGAACAAAATAAATAAACAGAAGCAAAACATTTTGTATAGGCATATTATATACCAAATTTTTTAGAATAAAATTTCCTAAAACATGAACATATTTTAATGACCAAATAAAATACTTTAAGAAAAATCATTTTTGCAATAACTCCAAATAGAAAAAGAATTTGATTTTCAAATAAATTGCCAAACATTGTCTCTGATTTTTTTTGGAGTGTCATATTCCTCCTCTCATATATTTTTTTTATCAGAGAATTTTTGACAAAATGCAAACTTAAAATTAGGTAGGGATTCAAATAGAAAATTTTGGGAAAGTCCATTTATTCCCTCTCATTAATTTTTTTAAGTTACAAATTCCACTCACTTTCAGCCAATCATTCAATCAAACAATCAAATTTATTTAATTAATATAACGTTCCAAAATTTAGAATTTTGGGATGTTACAAATCTACCACACTTCAAATGAATCTCGTCCTCGAGATTCGAAGAGGCTAGCAAGAAAAGGGTTAGGGTTTGGGGGTCTTCTAGCAAATCCATTGATCGGTATGGTCTAGTGTGCTACCACACTTAAAAGCACGGTTATGTTTCTGATTGAACTCATGTAATCCGTCCCTTTGGGTTAACGGTGTCGGTCTTCTCATATTCTCCAGGGTAACTCTTTCCCTGGTGCTCTGCCGGTAAGGGCATAACCTCTTTTATCAAAATCATGAGTCCTTCATGGTAATTAAGGTTCTTCCGAGACAGGGTCTTCTCAGTTGAGGATCTGGCGCCAATACTAGGCAACTATTGAAAATCTCGTGGCGGTCAACCATGTAAGGTTTCTTCTACAGGAAATGGGTCTCGGCTAAATCTCACCGTATATCCTACAATTGGCAACGGTTGCCCGTACATGGATAAACCGTCCTACCATTCTAGGGTTTAAACAAGGCTTTGACATCGTCGTCTCTCTACTATGGGTAAGTCACTCAGATTTACCATTCCAAATAGCAAGAGCGAATGACAAGAGTAAGTCGGTATGGTGATCAATCCATCCGCACCCAAATCATTACCCTGTATAAGGTTTAGCGAATATCGCATTTCTAACACTCGGGCATTATCACAAGCATTGCAGAATTTCTCTTCTCAACGAACTTAGTTCGGATAATTCCATTGATTCTGCAAGCTGAACAAAACATCTATCGTTACTTCACCACTCTCAGGTCTTTGCGTAACCTCCTACGAAACGTATGCTGGTTGAATCACCGATTCTTCCAAATTTCTTCCTTCATCAAGGATACATCTGTTCCTTTTCAAAATCCTGGGCCTGTGGGTTATGGCCCACTTCAACACTAATGCAGCTTTAACTCATCCTTGGAGTAACTCTCTTGTTCCATATTACACCTCCTTTAAATCCAGTAGTACTCTGTTTCTTCATACCATCATATCAAAAGCAAAACTCCAACTTTTTTTTCCTTCAAACTACAGTTAGTGGAATATATATTTTCTTATCCATTAGTCTAGTCTTCTTCACAGGGTACTACCACCCTTAAAATGAAATTCACAAATCCATCCAAAGACCATATTTCTCATATCCTCGAAAATGGTCAAAATCTTTGTTCACAGAGTAACAACTCAAAAAAAAAAAACAATCCACGTATGAAATCATGACACATTAACTTTATTGATTTCACGAATTCATTACAATCTCTGAGCACTCGTTACATAACTCAACTCATCGAACTCATGAAAATGAAATTGTTTTCTACTACTCTTGTTTCCAATATCAAAATTCCAACTACTCAACTCCAGCTTTCATCTTGTCGGGACATTTAGTAGCATAATGTCCTGCTTCCTTGCAATGAAAACACATAACTTTCGATAAGTCTTTGGGCTTCTTGGAGATGGTGCCTGCTCCTTGAGTTCCTTGCTTCCTTTCGAGACAATGATTGGCACAATGCCCGACGTCCTTACATTCAAAACAGGTAATATGACTCTTGTCCCTCTTTGCAGAAATTGGGTTGTTCTGAGGGTGTCTTTGTTTTCTCTTCCTGGGTTTCTTCGTTCTGATCAAACCTTCTATTCCCTGTGGATCAAACTCTATTGCTTCCGTCGGGAAGTATCCCAGATACTCTTTTCTTTCCTTGGTGCAATACTGTGAAAAATGTCCTTCTTCTCCACATGAATAGCAGGCATTGGAGTAAAATCTGTTGAGGCCTTCTCCATCAGGGTCTTCAACACATTCCTTCATCACAGGTTCTTTCATAACTTCTCGGAGGGCTTCTTTCATTCCTTCTTCCTGCTCCTGAATAGTTTGTTGCACCATGGGGTAAATGTGACACTGAGTCGGGTAGTGGGTGGTTCCTTCACACAAGAAACAAGTCACCTGACTAGTTGGGCATTCCTCAGCTGGGTGTTTCTCCTCATAGTGAGGGCATCCATCCTTGTGTTCCTCCTGGGTGTGTCCTATTTCTCCGCAAATCTTGCAGGCACAAGGTTTATTTCTTGGTGTATCATGGTGCTTCCGGATAAGACGAGATCTTGTCGAGTCTTCTTGAATTCTTCCCAAGTCTTTGCTCCATTCCATCCTGATAGCTTGATGCATCTGCCACCATGTTGCAGCACTTCCTTCAAAGTAATCAAGAGCGTCGATACTTCATTCTTCCTTGAAACCAAATTGCTCCCAAGTGATTCTCCATGTTCGAATCCATAGCTCGCCTCGGCTGGGTTTTGGGTCCAGAGAATACCGTCCAACTTCATTCATCATCTACTGGGTCCAAAAGTTTTGGGATGAGATATGAGAGAGGTGGGGAGGATACACACAATACAAACAATAGTTTTTGAAGAAACGGGTTTTACTTTGTGGCTGTCGGAAAACATCAAACAAATGACAGCTCACAAATCGCGATCTAACGTAAGTGTATAACAGGGTTTGGTCTTCTAAAGGTCAAATAATTCTTCAGAACTTCAAATTCTTCAAGTCTTCGAGTCTTCAATTGTTGCAGCTTCAACTCTTCTAATGCATGGTGAAATCCTGGTTACTTTGAAGGGGTCATCAGCTGTCCGATATCTTTCTTGGAGCGGCTTCAGTTGATCCTTCATGTGGTCAAAAGGGAAAAGGGGTATATTCTAACTATTTGAGGTGAGAGTGTCTATTTGATAAAATCAGAAAAGATGAGAAGTAAGAGTCTTTTTGAAAATAAAGTTTTAGAAATTTCCTGTCCTAGGGCTTTCCGGTTTCTAGGGTCACGTCCTACAGTCAACATGTGCTCTGGTACCATATCTGTAGCGACCCGACCTCAGACGATCAAGTCCCTGTGTGTCTGTGCCATCCCTGGATCAGTATGCTGGCACACACAGTACATAAATGTATATATCAAAGTGCAATCACATGTATAAATAACGTAAAACTGATATATACCTCATAAGTCTCAGCGGAAACAAACAATCGGGTGTGGAATCCCATCAACGCCATCGTCAAGTTGAGTGTAGACCGTAACCCTGTACCGTACTCTTACTCGTCGGAAGTAAAATATCTGCAGCATGATAAGTTGCAGCCGTGTAGGTCAGTACATTGAATGTACCGGCAAGATCGCAACATGAGAAAACAGATGGTAAAACTATACTATATGCAATTTGGCTTTGTGGCTCTGGGTCTGAGTTTTGTTTGCGTAAAAGCTGGTTTTATTTTCCCTACATCAAGTAATAATTGAAGTCTGTACTATGGAGTTTTCTACCATGACATGGTTCCGCCAACCGATGTCTCATAGCCCAAAATCATCATAAGTTGCCCACAATTAAGTTATCAATCCGGTGTTGAGAGTTCCGAGATAGATCCAAGTCCAGATGCTCAAATTGTCCGTAACAGGGGACACGGCTAATTGATTAGGTTTTAACCCTCTGCAGAGGTTTGTACACTTTACCTGCAAGATTCGGTCCCTCTTTTTACGTTCTCGCACTTCAGGGTGTTTGAGAACAAGACGACCGAAACATGGTCTTCCGAAGAGTTCCCCTGACCACTGTTCGGTGCTCATCCAATCCTACCGTAGTTCTACATCTGCTAGCACCATCCTAGCCAGAGTCACAACTAAGGTCAACCAAGCCAGAGCCCATAGTGACTTGCGGTTGCACAGGTAAGCTTCCGGGCATGAAGTATTCTTCCGTCTCTTTGAATCTGGGTGAAGCTTTCCGCAAGATGTCATGGCGCTTCTCCATGCATCCCGGCCAACCACTGGTTTCTCCAAGGTGCCCGTCAACCGTCCTTCACCCAGTAGTGTGTATTGAATTCCTGTCTCGAGTCTTGAAGTCTTGAGGCCTTGAAAATGCAGTCCTTGCAGATGCCATCATGGAGTTGTCGTCATTGACGTAGAGTCCTCCTTCTTCACACCACTCTCGAGCACTCATACCAACCCCGTCTACTATAGCGTAGCATTAAAATAAATGACGTCCCGGGCTTGGTAACAGGGTGATGGGTTCCTACCTCATGCATACTACTCAACTACAAGAATTCAGTATCACTACTGGAGAGTTGTTGCAAAGATGCCACTAAATGCAATAAAAACATAGGTATGAAAGCATGGTCAAAGTGAACTTGCCTGGTAATACTTGATGAAGATAACAACGCTGTCAGAAAATGACTTGGTAGAACTAATCGTCACTCCGTTGAAAATCTATATAGTCAAACATAGCATTCACATAAGCAAACATCCTAGCAAACAATTTTAGCACTCAAATAACAATCAAAACAACAAGGAAAATCGATAATAAAACTCAAACAAAATCAAAAGAAACTTCAAATAAAACTACAAAGAAAAACTACTAACGAAGATCTATGACTTTGCTACAAACATCTAATATAGTTTTGCCGTAAGTAAAAACTTAACAACCATTAAAATACTAAACTAATAAATTAACAGAAAATAAAATGAAAAATAACTAATTTAACAGAAAGTATTTTTCCATAAAATTTTATTTGCAAAAGAAACAAATAAAAGCTTTTATGAAACACTATCTATGACCTAAACAAGTTTTCATACAAAACTAAGTATAATAAATTTTAAAATAAAACAAAATTTTCGTTTCTTGACTAACAGAAACAAAACTAAATTTGTCAAAAGTGACTAAAGGAAATAATTAAAAAATTAAAACTATAAAGAAAAGGTTAAAACAAAAGTAAAACTAAAACAGTACTGTTTTGACTAAAACTCTAATTTAAAATAACTAAAATAAATTACTTCCTGCTACTGGATAGACAAAACAATAATAAAACCGTAGCAAAAAGAATCAATCAAAATATTTTGTAAAACTCAAAATATGACCAAATTAGTTATTTGAACAAATTTTATCAAATTCAAATTTAAAATAATCAAATTGGAAGTCCAATTGCTCAGAAATAAACTTCAACAAATTTTGAAACTGCAGAAAAAAGAATCACTCAATTTGGATCTATAAAATAAAAGATATAGAATTTCTAAGATTGAAACTTTTCTGTTTTTTTTTTTACACATACGAACATAAATTAAAATGGGAAAGTCTGTTGGGCTAGGAGCTGAGCGATCTGTAACTAAACGGCGCTCGGTTGAGACTTAACAAAAACATGCATGTACGTTTAAAAACATAAAACGAGCAAACCGGTTTGACCTAAAACAAGAATAAACCGTAAATAAACTATAAGCTAAACCACAACCTAAAATCGTAAACTAAAAACCGATCTAGAGAAAAAAAAACGCTTTGATCTAACATGAGAAAAAAACGAATGGAGGAGGAGGTGCGTACAGAGGCTGCAGGGCGCCGCCAGAGAAGATGGCGACGACGTGGCGGCGGCTCCGGTGATCACGGGCGATAGCTGCGGTGTCCAGGCGATGCACCGATGAGTGGCTCGTCCGGTGGTGGAGTCGGAGATGGTCAGCGACGACGAACGACGACGGAACGAAGCGGTGAAGCTCCGTGCTCCGGCGAAGACGACAAGGTTCGTACGGTGGTTGTAGATGAAAAGGGGTCACAAGACCATGTCAAAAAGGGTCTAGGGGTCGATAGAAGTCGTAACACAGAAGAAGGAGAGTCGGGATGGCTCACCGACGTCGGAATCCGGCGATGAACTGCAGCTTCTGCGGCGAGATCCAAACGGCGAGGGCGTGCGATAGGGTGGGTTTTTGCGAGGGCTTTCTAAGGGAATCGGTCGAGGAAGGTCGTGGCTATTTATAGGACATATTTCTTGGGCCTTTGGTTGATGAAGATAGGGTTTCCAAAGAAAGCGGACGTGGAGCGGCGTCAGGTACGTGTACCCGTACGTCTGGTACGTGTGGAAGAAGAAAGAAGAGGTGGGGTCCAACGCCAGGTGTGAGAGTCAACGAGAGGCAGACACGGGCGAGCGAAGGGAGGCAGCGGATGAGGGAAATGTGCGCTGGGCGCTCGGCCTCCTTTTCGTTTTTTTTTTGAAGCACATGGGGGCTGGGGCGCTGGGCTCGCTGGAACAAAATAAATAAACAGAAGCAAAACATTTTATATAGGCATATTATATACCAAATTTTTTAGAATAAAATTTCCTAAAACATGAACATATTTTAATGACCAAAAAATACTTTAAGAAAAATCATTTTGCAATAACTCCAAATTGAAAAAGAATTTGATTTTCAAATAAATTGCCAAACATTGTCTCTGATTTTTTTGGAGTGTCATATTCCTCCTCTCATATATTTTTTATCAGAGAATTTTGACAAAATGCAAACTTAAAATTAGGTAGGGATTCAAATAGAAAATGTTGGGAAAGTCCATTTATTCCCTCTCATTAATTTTTTTAAGTTAAAAATTCCACTCACTTTCAGCCAATCATTCAATCAAACAATCAAATTTATTTAATTAATATAACGTTCCAAAATTTAGAATTTTGGGATGTTACATGGAATATACAAGCCAAGTTCTATAATGAAAAATTCCCACTAGTATATGAAAGTGACAACATAGGAGACTCTCTATCATGAAGATCACGGTGCTACTTTGAAGCACAAGTGTGGTAAAAGTATAGTAGCATTGCCCCTTCTCTCTTTTTCTCTCATTTTTTATTTATTTTTTGTTTGGGCCTTTTCTCTTTTTTATGGCCTCTTTTTTTTCTTTTTCTTTTTTTTTATATTTTTCGTCCAGAGTCTCATCCCGACTTGTGGGGGAATCATAGTCTCCATCATCCTTTCCTCACTGGGACAATGCTCTAATAATGATGATCATCACACTTTTATTTTTCTTAGAACTCAACAATTACAACTCGATACTTAGGACAAAATATGACTCTATATGAATGCCTCCGGCGGTGTACCGGGATGTGCAGTGACTCATGAGTGACATGTATGAAAGAATTATGAACGGTGGCTTTGCCAAAAATACAATGTCAACTACATGATCATGCTAGCAATATGACATTGATGGAGCGTGTCATAATTAATGGAGCGGTGGAAAGTTGCATGGCAATATATCTCGGAATGGCTATGGAAGTGCCATGATAGGTAGGTATGGTGGCTGTTTTGAGGAAGGTATATGGTGGGTGTATGATACCGGCGAAAAGTGCGCGGTATTAGAGAGGCTAGCAATGGTGGAAGGATGAGGAGTGCGTATAATCCATGGACTCAACATTAGTCATAAAGAACTCATATACTTATTGCAAAAATCTACAAGTTATCAAAGAAAAGTATTACGTGCATGCTCCTAGGGGGATAGATTGGTAGGAAAAGACCATCGCTCGTCCCCGACCGCCACTCATAAGGAAGACAATCAATAAATAAATCATGCTCCGACTTCATCACATAACGGTTCACCATACGTGCATGCTACGGGAATCACAAACTTCAACACAAGTATTTCTCAAATTCAAAACTACTCAACTAGCATGACTCTAATATCACCATCTTCATATCTCAAAACAATTATGAAGCATCAAACTTTTCTTAGTATTCAACACACTCATAAGAAAGTTTTTACTATTTTTGAATACCTAGCATATTAAGATTATTTAAGCAAATTACCATGCTATTTAAGACTCTCAAAATAATATAAGTGAAGCATGAGAGTTCATCTATTTCTTCAAAATAAAACCACCACCGTGCTCTAAAAGATATAAGTGAAGCACTAGAGCAAACAACAAACTACTCCAACAAGATATAAGTGAAGATCAATGAGTAGTTAAATAATTGTGCAACTATGTGAAGACTCTCTAACATTAAGGAATTTCAGATCTTGGTACTGTATTCAAACAGCAAGCAAAAAAAATAAAATGATATTGCAAGGATAGCACAACTCATGTGAAGAAGAAAAAACTTAGGCTCAACCGATACTAACCGATAGTTGTTGAAGAAGAAAGGTGGGATGCCTACCGGGGCATCCCCAATCTTAGTTGCTTGAGACTTCTTGAAATATTATCTTGGGGTGCCTTGGGCATCCGCAAGATTGAACTTTTGTGTCTCCCTAATTCCTCTCATATCATGGTTTCTCTTTTTATCAAAAGCTTCATTCACAACAAACTCAACAAGAACTCGTGAGATAGGTTCGTATAAACCAATGCAAAACCTTATCATTTTCTACTGTAACAAATCACTTAAATTATTATTCAACATTGCATACTAAATGCCTCTGCATATTTAATACTCCTATCCTTAAATAGAATCATTTAACAAGCAAACATATGCAAACAATGCAAACATAACAGCAATCTGCCAAAACAGTACAGTCTGTAAAGAATGCAAGAGTATCAATACTTCCCTGACTCCAAAAATTATGAACTAAAATTCCCACTGTAATAAATTTATCAAATCTAAATATGAAAAAAGATTCAACATTATACCTCTCTGACTTTTCTAGGGAATTTTTGCAACAGCAGTAAACTTTCTGTTTTCAAACAGCAACATGTATACTAGCAAAATAAGCATGGCAAAGGCTATCCTTGACTTTTTTATTGAAACTAAAGATGCAAAACATTAATCTAATTAACAGAAAGCAAATACTAACAAAATGAAATGACTCTCCAAGCAAAACACATATCATGTGGTGAATAAAAATATAGCTCCAAGTAAAGTTACCGATGAACGAATGCGAAAGAGGGGATGCCTTCCGGGGCATCCCCAAGCTTAGGCTCTTGGTTGTCCTTGAATATTACCTTGGGGTGCCTTGGGAATCCCCAATATTAGGCTCTTGCCACTCCTTATTCCATAGTCCATCGAATCTTTACCCAAAACTTGAAAACTTCACAACACAAAACTCAACAGAAAACTCGTAAGCTCCGTTAGCGAAAGAAAACAAAACACCACTTCAAGGTACTGTAATGAACTCATTATTTATTTATATTGGTGTTAAACTTAATTTATTCCAACTTCTCTATGGTTTATAAACTATTTTACTAGCCATAGATTCATCAAAATAAGCAAAGAACACAATGAAAACAGAATCTGTCAAAAACAGAACAGTCTGTAGTAATCTGTAACTAACGCAAACTTATGGAACTCCAAAATTCTAAAATCAATTGGTGGACCTGAGGAATTTGTCTAGTAATCATCTGAAAAAAGAATCAACTAAATAGCAATCTCCAGTAAAAAGTTTAAGCTAATCTCGTGAGCGCTAAAGTTTCTGGTTTTTACAGCATGATCATAAAGACTTCACCCAAGTCTTCCCAAAGGTTCTACTTGGCACAAACACTAATTAAAACACAAAACCACATCTAACCAGATGCTAGATAGATTATTTATTACTAAACAGAACACAAAAGCAAGAAACTAAAATAAAATTGGGTCACCTCCCAACAAGCGCTATCGTTTAACGCCCCTAGCTAGGCATGATGATTTCAATGATGCTCACATAAAAGATAAGAATTGAAACATAAAGAGAGCATCATGAGGTATATGACTAGCACATTTAAGTCTAACCCACTTCCTATGCATAGGGATTTTGTGAGCAAACAACTTATGGGAACAATAATCAACTAGCATAGGAAGGCAAAACAAGCATAACTTCAAAACTTTAAGCACATAGAGAGGAAACTTGATATTATTGCATTTCCTGGAAGCATATGTTCCTCCCTCATAATAATTTTCAGTAGCATCATGAATGAATTCAACAATATAACCAGCACATAAAGCATTCTTTTCACAATATACTTGCATAGAAAACTTACTACTCTCCACATATGCAAAATTCTTCTCATTAATAGTAGTGGGAGCAAACTCAACAAAATAACTATCATGTGATTGAAAATTAAGATCAAGATGACAAGTTTCATGGTTATCATTATTCTTTAAAGCATACGTGTCATCACAATAATCATCATAGATAGGAGGCATGCTTTCATCAAAATAAATTTGCTCATCAAAACTTGGGGGACTAAAAATATCATCTTCATCAAACATAGCTTCCCCAAGCTTGTGGCTTTGCATATCATTAGCATCATGGATATTCAAGGAATTCATACTAACAACATTGCAATCATGATCATCATTCAAATATTTAGTGCCAAATATTTTAATGCATTCTTCTTCTAACACTTTGGCACAATTTTCCTTTCCATCATACTCACGAAAGATATTAAAAAGATGAAGCATATGAGACAAACTCAATTCCATTTTTTTGTAGTTTTCTTTTATAAAACTAAACTTGTGCTAAAACAAGAAACAAAAGGATTCGATTGCAAGATCTAAAGATATACCTTCAAGAACTCACGTCCCCGGCAACGGCACCAGAAAAAAGATTAGTTGACGGGGTGTGAGTGCCGCTTACGTAGCCTCCCCGGCAACGGCGCCAGAAAAGAGCTTGATGTCTACTACGCAACCTTCTTCTTGTAGACGTTGTTGGGCCTGCAAGTGCACATGTTTGTAGGACAGTAGCAAATTTCCCTCAAGTGGATGACCTAAGGTTTATCAATCCGTAGGAGGCGTAGGATGAAGACGGTCTCTCTCAAGCAACCCTGCAACCAAATAACAAAGAGTCTCTTGTGTCCCCAACACACCCAATACAATGGTAAATTGTATAGGTGCACTAGTTCGGCGAAGAGATGGTGATACAAGTGCAATATGGATGGTAGATATAGGTATTTGTAATATGAAATAATAAAAACAGCAAGGTAACTAATGATAAATGTGAGCGTAAACGGTATTGCAATGATAGGAAACAAGGCCTAGGGTTCATACTTTCACTAGTGCAAGTTCTCTCAACAATAATAACATAGATAGATCATATAACAAGCCCTCAACATGCAACAAAGAGTCACTCCAAAGCCACTAATAGCGGAGAACAAACGTAGAGATTATGGTAGGGTAAGAAACCACCTCAAAGCTATTCTTTCGGATCAATCTATAAAAGAGTTCGTACTAGAATAACACCTTAAGACACAAATCAACCAAAACCCTAATGTCACCTAGATACTCCATTTTCACCTCAAGTATCCGTGGGCATGATTATACGATATGCATCACACAATCTCAGATTCATCCAACCAACACAAAGTACTTCAAAGAGTGCCCAAAATTTTCTACCTGAGAGTCAAGAACGTGTGCCAACCCCTATGCATAGGTTCATGGGCGGAACCCGCAAGTTGGTCACCAAAACATACATCAAGTGGCACGTGAAATCCCATTTTCACCACAGATAAACACGACAAGACATACATCAGGTGTTCTCATAAAAGACTCAATCCGATAAGATAACTTCAAAGGGGAAACTCAATTCATCACAAGAGAGTAGAGGGGGAGAAACATCATAAGATCCAACTACAATAGCAAAGCTCGGGATACATCAAGATCGTGCCATAGAGGTAACACGAGAGAGAGAGAGAGAGAGAGAGAGAGAGAGAGAGAGAGATCAAACACATAGCTACTGGTACATACCCTCAGCCCCGAGGGTGAACTACTCCCTCCTCGTCATGGAGAGCACCGGGATGATGAAGATGGCCACCGGTGATGGTTCCCCCCCCCCCCCCGGCAGGGTGCCGGAACAAGGTCCCGATTGGTTTTTGGTGGCTCTGGAGGTTTTGCAGCTGCGAACTCCCGATCTATCTTCTGTTCTGGAAGTTTTTCGATACGTAGGTATATATGGGTGCAGGGGGTACGTCGGCGGACCGAAGGGGGGGCCACGAGGCAGGGGGCGCGCCCCCCACCCTCGTGAGCACCTCCCTTCTTTCCTGACGTGCACTCCAAGTCCATCGGGTGGCTTTCCTTCCAAAGATAACTTCTCCAGTTGATTTCGTTCTGTTTTGACTCCGTTTGATATTCCTTTTCCTTGAAATACTGAAATAGGCAAAAAAACAGCAAATCTGGGCTGGGCCTCCGGTTAATAGGTTAGTCCCAAAAGTAATATAAAAGTGGGAAATAAAGCCCAATGTTGCCCAAAACAGTAGATAGTATAGCATGGAGCAATCGAAAATTATAGATACGTTGGAGACGTGTCACACGTGCATTGGACTAAGCTGGAATCTGCGAGCATTCAATAAACAGGAGAAGACAAGGCAATATGGGCTCTTGGTTAAATCAACAATGATGCATATAAGAGCCACTTCAACAATTTAATCATGGTCTTCTCCTACTGACCCCCAAAGAAAAGAAAGGAAAATAAAACTATTTACACGGGAAAGCTCCCAACAAGCAAAAGAAGAACGGGAAATATTTTTGGGTTTTCTTTTTAATTATTACTACTACAGCAGGAAAAATAAACTACTACTAATTTTTTGGTTTTTCTTTTTTTTAAGATTTATTAAACACACAAGAAGAAAGCAGGAAAAAGAAAATAAACTAGCATGGATATAACAGTGAAAGAGTATGAGCACCGACATCTAGCAATGAGTGTGTGTGAACATAAATGTAATGTCGGTGAGAATACGATTCCCCAAGCTTAGGCTTCGCCTAAGTTGGTATAGTGTCGAGGATGGCTCATGGATACCCGTAGGTGTAGCTGGGGTCATACTGCGATGAAGAATAGTTGGGATCATACTGTGATGAAGAGGACTCTGACTGCCACTGGCTGGCAACCGCCTCTGGATCCCAAGAATAAACAGACTGTCATGGAGGCTCATCTTGTGGTTCCGGTTCCGGGGCTGGTGCAGGATTCCGATAGGCTTGAATGGCCGCCCACGGAACGAGGTGAGGACCTGCAGACAAGTTAAACAAAGAAGGAGCAGGCAAAGTAATAGTCTCAGGGTGATGTTTATCAAAGTACAATTTATATTTGAGCTCCCCTTCACGACTCTTAACAATAAAATCATGTGCTAGCATACTCTTATAATCTAAATAAGCACTGGGCAACGATGTTTCTTCTTTCTCCAAATGCCTAATAGGTATGCTAAAGTATTCAGCTAGGCGTGAAGCATAAATGCCTCCAAAGATGGGGCCCTTAGTATGGTTCAGACTTAACCGTCTAGCAACAATTCCACCCATACTAATAGAGTTATTGCGGTATAAACCATAGAACAAAATAATAACATCAGGAACACTAAGGTTTCCACAGTTCCCGCGTCCAATCAAGCAACGACTAGCAAATAAGGCAAAGTAGCGTAAAACAGGAAAATGTATGCTAGTAATTCTTGCATCAGAAACCTTCCTGGTTTCTCCCACAGTGATAGTGTTAATAAAAGCTTCTACTTCATTACGGTGTGGTTCATCCAAGGTACCCTCAAAGGGTATTTTGCAAACCTCACAAAATTCAGCTAATGGCATCTTCTTAACAACGTCATATAAATGAAACTCTACTAATGGAGGTGATTCCTTAGGGAAAAAGTAGAAGTTTTGCACAAAAGTATTTGTTAGTAAGAGATACTGATGACGTTGGTCGCGGAGGAAGTCGGTGAGGCCAGCGTTCTCAATTAATAGATAGAAATCCTCATAAATCCCGGCTCTCCTCAAGAAGTCATCGGAAGGCCATTCACACGGCCGGACCTCCGCGGTGCAAGGCAAATTATATTTGGGCTTCTGTGTTTCTTCCTTTTGTTTTTTCCTTTGAGCTTCGGCTGGACGAGCCCCTCAAAAGTCTCTTCATTATTTTCTGAAATAATCTGAATTTTTTAGTAACTTCAAACAAAAGTGAACCAACTTTAATAAAATTGATAGAAACTACTCCTACAAGTGCCTAGAACCTATATCAAGCATTAGAACTACTTGGAACCATATAAATTTGACATGCAAGCTCAAGAACATGGTCACCTATGCAACACAAATTTGCAATGAATAAAGCACTATAACAAAAACTAATTGGACCAATGGAGGAGTCACATACCAAGGAACAATATCCCCAAGCAGTTTTGCGAGTGGTGCTTTGGACAAGGAGATCGAAAATCACAGCAAAAGTGGCTGGAACTCGTGCTTGAGTTGGTTTTTCGGGTTTGTGTGAGGCAAAGGAAGAAGATGGGTGCAGGGATAAGTAGAGGAGGGCCACCGTGGGCCCACAAGGCAGGGGGCGCGCCTAGGGGGGTAGGGCGCGCCCTCCACCCTTGTGGCCAGGTGGCAGCTCCCCCCGCGGTGATTTTTGCACTATAAATCCTCAAATATTCCCGAAAAAATCATATTAAATTGGCATGGCATTATGAGGACTTTTATTTTCAGGGTATTTTTATATTGCACGGATAAGTCGGGAGACGGACAGAAAAATTCTATTTTACTTTATTTCTACTGAATAACAGGAAATATAAAGAGGGTACAGAGGGTTGTGCTTCTAGTTTCATCCATCTCATGCTCATCAAAAGGAATCCACTAACAAGGTTGATCAGGTCTTGTTAACAAACTCATTCCGACTAACATGGAACCGGAGAAATTTCGAATAACACTATGTTACCTCAATAGGGATAAGGACATCCCCAATAATAAGTATATCATATTTCTTCTTGACGGTAGGAAGAGGAAATTCAAAACCTCCAAATATAATCGATGGAATTTTTCCAATAGAGTTGATACTATGAACTTGAGGTTGTTTCCTCGGAAAGTGTACCGTGTGTTCATTACCATTAACATGAAAAGTGACATTGCCTTTGTTGCAATCAATAACAGCCCCTGCAGTATTAAGGAAAGGTTTTCCAAGAATAATAGACATACTATCGTCCTCAGGAATATCAAGAATAACAAAGTCTGTTAAAATAGTAACGTTTGCAACCACAACAGGCACATCCTCACAAATGCCAACAGGTATAGCAGTTGATTTATCATCCATTTGCAAAGATATTTTAGTAGGTGTCAACTTATTCAAGTCAAGTCTACGATATAAAGAGAGGGGCATAACACTAACACCGGCTCCAAGATCACATAAAGCAGTTTTAACATAATTTCTCTTAATGGAGCATGGTATAGTAGGTACTCCTGGATCTCCAAGTTTCTTTGGTATTCCACCCTTAAAAGTATAATTAGCAAGCATTGTGGAAATTTCAGCTTTCGGTATCTTACTTTTATTGGTAACAATATCTTTCATATATTTAGCATAAGGATTCATTTTGAGCATATCAGTCAATCGCATACGCAAAAAGATAGGTCTAATCATCTCAGCAAAGCGCTCAAAATCCTCATCATCCTTTTTCTTGGATGGTTTCAGAGGAAAAGGCATGGGTTTCTGAACCCATGGTTCTCTTTCTTTACCTGTTTCCTAGCAACAAAGTCTCTTTTATCATAACGTTGATTCTTTGATTGTGGGTTATCAAGATCAATAGCAGGTTCAACTTCTACATCATTATCATTACTAGGTTGAGCATCATCATTAACATTTTCACTAGGTTCATGTTCATTACCAGATTGTGTTTCAGCATCAGACATAGATATATGATTTGGATTATCAGAAGGTTCAGCAACAGGTTCACTAGAAGTTTGCATAGTTCTATCATTTTTCTTTTTCTTCCTTTTAGAAGAACTAGGTGTATCAATATTATTTCTCTGAGAATCTTGCTCGATTCTGTTAGGGTGGCCTTCAGGATACAAAGGTTCCTGAGTCATTCTACCAGTTCTAGTAGCCACTCTAACAGCATAATCATTTTTCTTACTATTCATTTCATCAAGCACTTCTTTTTGAGCTTTAAGTACTTGTTCTACTTGAGTGGCAACCATAGAAGCATGTTTGCTAACAAGTTTAAGTTCACCTCTAATATTAGCCATATAATCACCCAAGCGTTTAATAATATAAGCATCTTGTTTTAATTGTCTACCAAAATAAGCATTAAAGTCATCTTGCTTAAACATAAAGTTATCAAACTCATCCAAGCACTGACTAGCAATTTTAGTAGGAGGGACTTCAGCTTTATCATATTTGTAGAGAGAATTTACCTTTACTACCTGTGTCGGGTTATCGGGATCAGGAGGTTCTTCAATAAGTAATGGATCAATATCATAAGTTTCTTCAACAGGCGGTAGATTAAGACCGTGTATTTCTTCAATAGGAGGTAAATTCTCAACATCTTCATCTTTAATGCATTTTTCTTTCATAGATTTCTTTGCCTCCTGCATATCTTTAGGACTGAGAAATAGAAAACCTCTCTTCTTCGGAGTTGGTTTAGGAATAGGCTCAGTAATTGGGTCTGGAGCTGGCTCAGGAGGTGCCCAATTATTTTCATTTGTCAACATATTATTCAATAGAATTTCAGCTTCATCCGGTGTTCTTTCCCTGAAAAGAGAACCAGCACAACTATCCAGGTAATCTCTGGAAGCATTGGTTAGTCCATTATAAAAGATATCAAGTATTTCAGGTTTCTTAAGAGGATGGTTAGGCAAAGCATTATAACTTGAGAAGCCTCCCCAAGCTTGTTGGAGACTCTCTTCCTTAATTTGCATCGGTTGTATATTTCCTCAAAGCAGCTTGTTTCTTATGAGCAGGGAAATATTTAGCAGAGAAGTAATAAATCATATCCTGGGGACTACGCACACAACCAGGATCAAGAGAATTAAACCATATCTTAGCATCACCCTTTAATGAGAACGGAAATATTTTGAGTATATAAAAGTAGCGCGATCTATCATCATTAGTAAACAGGGAAGCTATATCATTTAACTTAGTAAGATGTGCCACAACAGTTTCAGATTCATAACCATAAAAAGGATCAGATTCAACCAAACTAATTATATCTGGATCAACAGAAAATTCATAATCCTTATCAGGAACACAGATAGGTGAAGTAGCAAAAGCAGGGTCAGGTTTCATTCTGTCTCTAAGAGATTCTTTACTCCATTTAACTAGCAGCCTCTTAAGTTCATATCTATCTTTACAAGCAAAAATAGCTGCAGAAGATTCCATATGAAAAACATAACCCTCAGGAATAACAGGCATATTTTCATCATCACATTCATCATCGTATTCAGATTCAATAATTTCTTTCTCTCGAGCCCTAGAAATTTGTTCATCTAGAAATTCACCAAGGGGCACAGTAGTATCAAGCATAGAAGTAGTTTCATCATAAGTATCATGCATAGCAAAAGTGGCATCATCAATAACATGCGACATATCAGAATGAATGGCAGAAGCAGGTTTAGGTGTCGCTAGCTTACTCATAACAGAAGGTGATTCAAGTGCAAAGCTAGATGGCAGTTCCTTACCTCCCCTCGTAGTTGAGGGATAAATTTTTGTCTTAGCGTCTTTCAAGTTCTTCATAGAGTCCAACAGATATAAATCCCAAGTGACTCAAAGAATAGAGCTATGCTCCCTGGCAACGGCGCCAGAAATTAGTCTTGATAACCCACAAGTATAGGGGATCGCAACAGCTTTCGAGGGTAGAGTATTCAACCCAAATTTGTTGATTCGACACAAGGGGAGCCAAAGAATATTCTCAAGTATTAGCAGCTGAGTTGTCAATTCAACCACACCTGGAAACTTAGTATCTGCAGCAAAGTGTTTAGTAGCAAAGTAATATGATAGTGGTGGTAACGGTAACAAAAGTAAAGACAGCAAAAGTAATGTTTTTGGTATTTCGTAGTGATTGTAACAGTAGCAGCGGGAAAGTAAATAAGCGAGAACCAGTATATGGAAAGCACGTAGGCACCGGATTAGTGATGGATAATTATGCCGGATGCGGTTCGTCATGTAACAGTCATAACATAGGGTGACACAGAACTAGCTCCAATTCATCAACGTAATGTAGGCATGTATTCCAAACATAGTCATACATGCTTATGGAAAAGAACTTGCATGACATCTTTTGTCCTACCCTCCCGTGGCAGCGGGGTCCTATTGGAAACTAAGCGATATTAAGGCCTCCTTTTAATAGAGAACCGGAACAAAGCATTAGCACATAGTGAATACATGAACTCCTCAAACTATGGTCATCACCTAGAAGTATCCCGATTATTGTGACTTCGGGGTTGTCGGATCATAACACATAATAGGTGACTATAGACTTGCAAGATAGGATCAAGAACTCACATATATTCATGAAAACATAATAGGTTCAGATCTGAATTCATGGCACTCGGGCCCTAGTGACAAGCATTAAGCATAGAAAAGTCATAGCAACATCAATCTCAGAACATAGTGGATATTAGCGATCAAACCCAAACAAAACTAACTCGATTACATGATAAATCTCATCCAACCCATCACCGTCCAGCAAGCCTATGATGGAATTACTCACGCACGGCGGTGAGCATCATGAAATTGGTGATGGAGGATGGTTGATGATGACAATGGCGACGAATCCCCCTCTCCGGAGCCCTGAACGGACTCCAAATCAGCCCTCCCGAGAGAGATTAGGGCTTGGCGGCGGCTCCGTATCGTAAAACACGATGATTTCTTCTCTCTAATTTTTTTCTCCCCGAAAGCCAATATATAGAGTTGGAGTTGGCGTCGGAAGGTCTCCAGGGGGCCCACGAGGTAGGGGGCGCGCCCCCCACCCTCGTGGACAGGGTGTGGGCCCCCTGGTCTTCATCTTTGGCGAGGATTTTTTATTATTTTTTATAAGACATCCCATGGAGTTTCAGGTCATTCCGAGAACTTTTGTTTTCTGCACATAAAACAACATCATGGCAATTCTGCTGAAAACAGCGTCAGTCCGGGTTAGTTCCGTTCAAATCATACAAGTTAGAGTCCAAAACAAGGGCAAAAGTGTTTGGAAAAGTAGATACGACGGAGACGTATCAATTGACAGCCCCTTTATAGCGTTGGTTGCAAGGTTCTTATTTTTTTGTGCAGGTACGAGGGACTTGCTTGTAGTCTACTAATGGATTGATACCTTGGTTCTCAAAACTGAGGGAAATACTTACGCTACTTTGCTGCATCACCCTTTCCTCTTCAAGGGAAAACCAACGCATGCTCAAGAGGTAGCATGAGGGAATTGTACCTTCTCCCGAGTTGGAAAGTAGTACATCACAGAAGTCAGTTCTAGTGATTCCTACACCAACTAGTGAGGAAGCTAATGATGATCATGAAACTTCTGATCAAGTTACTACCGAACCTCGTAGGTCAACCGGAGTAAGATCTGCACCAGAGTGGTATGGTAATCCTGTTCTGGAGGTCATGTTACTTGACCATGACGAACCTACGAACTATGAGGAAGCGATGATGAGAACAGATTCCGCAAAATGGCTAGAGGCCATGAAATCTGAGATGGGATCCATGTATGAGAACAAAGTATGGACTTTGGTTGACTTGCCCAATGATCGGCTAGCCATAGAGAATAAATGGCTCTTCAAGAAGAAGACTGACGCTGACGGTAATGTTACTGTCTACAAAGCTCGACTTGTTGCTAAAGGTTTTCGACATGTTCAAAGAGTTGACTACGATGAGACCTTCTCACCCGTAGCGATGCTTAAGTCCGTCCGAATCATGTTAGCAATTGCCACATTTTATGATTATGAAATTTGGCAAATGGATGTCAAAACTGCATTCCTTAATGGTTATCTTAAAGAAGAGTTGTAATAAGATGCAACCCGAAGGTTTTATCAATCCAAAGGATGCTAACAAAGTGTGCAAGCTCCAGCGATCCATTTATGGACTGGTGCAAGCATCTCGGAGTTGGAATAAACTTTTTGATAGTGTGATCAAAGCATATGGTTTTATACAGACTTTTGGAGAAGCATGTATTTACAAGAAAGTGAGTGGGAGCTCTGTAGCATTTCTAATATTATATGTGGATGACATATTGTTGATTGGAAATGATATATAATTTCTGGATAGCATAAAAGGATACTTGAACAAGAGTTTTTCAATGAAAGACCTCGGTGAAGTTGCTTATATATTGGGCATCAAGATCTATAGAGATAGATCAAGACGCTTAATTGGACTTTCACAAAGCACATACCTTGATAAAGTTTTGAAGAAGTTCAAAATGGATCGAGCAAAGAAAGGTTTCTTGCCTGTGCTACAAGGTGTAAACAGGGCCGGCCCTGGGCCAGGGCTGTAGGGCGACGGCCCGGGGCCCAACCAAACTAGGGGCCCCGACCTAGTAGTGCTGCAGCATGTAGAAGGTATAGGGCCTGAGTTGGTGCGAATAAAAAAACATGTACGTTGGGAGGCCCATCATCCAACAGACTTTCAAGATGCCTAAACGCACGGCTGCTGGCAAGACACCGAGGATCTCAAGTGACTGCCGGGGCTCTTTAGTAGTGGCTGCCGGATGTTAGCACTAGCACGTACTTCCTCCGTTCCACAATACATGTCTTTCATTTTTCAAAATATAAATGTATCTAGACACGTTTTACTATATAGGTACATCCATAGGTACATCCATTTTTGGACAAATGGAAGTCAAGTACTCCCTCCGTAAACTAATATAAGAGTGTTTAGATTACTATTTTTTGTAATCTAAACACTCTTATATTAGTCTACAGAGGGAGTATTTTGGAACGGAGGGAGTAGCTTGGAGTAGAGTTCGGCCGTATGGTCTTGCCAACTTGGTCCCCGGCTCCCGGCGTCCTTGAAGATTAGATTTGGATAGCAAGCCTGAAGAGCATGGATTGTCACTAATTTACTGCAACATTTAGGTGCCTTAGATCCTTTTCTTACAAACATGTTTCCCAACTAACATTTATCTGGTTCCGAGAAGAAGAAGTAAAATGAAACGTACAGATAAGTTGGTTGGATTTCATGATTATAGTAGGCTTGGAGGTTAGTTAGCATGTCAGTACATTTTACTATGCTATGTAACATCTATGATATTTGACTCAGATATGAAGTAAGTAGCTTTTTCCCGCAAAAAATATAAGTATCTTTATCTTATACTATTATTTACCAGGTTAAATAATCATTTTTTTATTATAGATTTGCAATATTTTTTTATCAATGTATGGAATCAAAAGAAAAATCATTCATTGTCACCGCTGGGCCCATGCATTGAGTTTGCCCTGGGGCCTCTGAAACTCCAGGGCCGGCACTGGGTGTAAAGTTGAGTCAGACTCAATGCCCAACCACTGCAAAAGATAGAGAGAAAAGGTCATTCCCTATGCTTTAGCCATATGTTCTATCATGTATGCAATGATGTGTACCAGACCTGATGTGTGCCTTGCTTTTAGTTTAGCAGGGAGGTACCAAAGTAATCCAGGAGTGGATCATAGGACAGCAGTTAAGAACATCCTGAAATACCTGAAAAGGACTAAGGATATGTTTCTCGTTTATGGAGGTGATAAAGAGCTCGCCGTAAATGATTACGTCGGTGCAAGCTTTGACACTGATCCGGATGACTCTAAGTCACAAACCGGATACGTATTTATATTTAATGGTGGAGCTGTCAGTTGGTGCAGTTCCAAGCACTAGTAGAAAAAGGGGATTTCGTCCAGGGCAGTTTAGCCCATTAGTCCCGGTTCAATCCAGAACCGGGACCAATGGAGCTATTTGCCCCGGTTCGTGAGCCCAGGGGGCCGGCCGGGCCACGTGGGCCATTGGTCCCAGTTCGTCCGGACCTTTTGGTCCCGGTTGGTGGGACGAACCGACCAATGGTCCTGGCTCTGCCCACCACTATTGGTCCCGGTTCGTGGCATGAACCGGGACCAAAGGCTTCCGCTTAGTCCCGCTCATGCCACGAACCGGGACCAATAGTGCTGTTTATATATACCCTCGCTCATGAAAGCAGAGCACTCCATTGCTCTGTTTTTCTCTTGCCGGGCGGGGGGGCATTGTGGTGCTCTAGCTCACCTCCTATGCACATGAGGTGTTCATGAAATGCCCGAGCCACACTACTTAAGCTTTCTCCTCTCAAGCTCCACCTCCAACCTCCATTTTCCTCAATATTTGTCTAGGTTTAGCGGTCCATCACGCCCGTCCCGCTCTTCACCGCCGATCACCAGCGCCGATCTCATCGCCAAGACCACCGTGGTGAGCCTCTTGTTCTTATCTTCTTTCCGAAAGGAAAAATATTCTTACTTGTATTATTTTCTTACTTTTATTATTGCATCTTATATAGTGCGATGGTTTTGGTATCCGCCTCGTCGGCCCTCGCCATGTCTATGATTCGGATGTGGTATATATTATCTTTTCATAACTATTGGTTCATTTATTGTTTATGAAAATTATGCCACCAACATGACATAGATTTTATTTATCTAGGAGGTTGTTGAACCGAAATTCCAACCGACCCTATTGTCGAGAGGTTAAATTTAGTTGAAGAAGAAAACAATTTCTTGAAGGAAAAATAAAAAACTTGAGGAGGAGAAGATGATATTGGAGTTGCATGTTGCGGATGTCGTTGATGATCACAAGATCAAGATGGATGCAATGCGCTTGAAGATGAGAAAGATTAGAAAATATGCCATTCATACCGAGGCTTGGTATCATTATGTCGTTGGATCAGTTGTTACCTTGGTTGCGATTGTGATCGATTTGTTTTCACATTGAAATGTTTTACATAGTTTCAATGTATGGTTTAATTAATTTAGATGCTCGCAGAGCTTTATGTTGTTAGATGAGAACTATGTATGTACTTTGGTTTTATGTGATGATGAACTTCTATTGATTTGGTCACTTAATTATCTATTCATGATGTTCTCAGAATGATTTTTGACACACTTAATTATATATAATGCACGCAGATGAACCGCAATGGATGTACGGTGACGTACACACCTCCGAGTACATTAAGGGCGTGCATGCTTTTCTCAAGTGGCTGAGGCAAACAAGCAGAATGGTTTTATGTGTTGTCCATGCCCTATATGTGGAATACTGAAGTCTTACTCGACCGGAAAATCCTTCACACCCACCTGCTTTACAAGGGTTTCATGCCACACTATAATGTTTGGACGAGGCACGGAGAAATAGGGGTTATGATGGAAGACGGCGAGGAAGAAGAGTACGATGACAACTATGTGCCCCTGAATACGGTGATGCTATCGAACATCAAGATGCACTGACGATGTGCACGATGGTGCTGCAACAGCGGCTGCTGAAGATCAAGAGGAACCGACGATGTGCCCCATGATGATGATCTCCGCTGGTCATTGTCGATGCAAGGACACAATGCGAAAGTCAAAAGGAGAAGCTGAAGTTCGATCGCATGTTAGAGGATCACAAAAAGGGTTGTACCCCAATTGCGAAGATGGCAACACAAAGCTCGGTACCGCACTCGAATTGCTGCAAAGGAAGGCGAGAATGCTGTGCTCGATAAAGGATTTGAGAAGCTACTGAAAATAATGAAGAAGAAGCTTCCAAAGGATAACGAATTGCCCGACAAGACATACGCAGCAAAGAAGGTCGATGCCCTCTAGGATTGGAGGTGGAGAAGATACATGCATGCCCTAATGACTGCATCCTCTACCCTGGTGCCTACAAGGATCTGAACGCATGCCCGGTATGCGGTGCATTGCGTATAAGATCGACGAGATGACCCCGGTGATGTTGACGGCGAGCCTCCCAGAAGAGGGTTCTGTGAAGGTGATGTGGTATGCTCCTATAATACCACGGTTGAAACGCCTGCTCGAAACGGAGAGCATGCCAAGTTGATGCGATGGCACAGTGAGGACCGTAAGAAAGACGGAAGTTGAGAGCACCACGACGGGTCGCAGGGAGAAAAATCGAGAGAAAGTATCGGGATGAGTTTTCAAAGGACCCAAGGAACGTATGGTTTGCTTTAAGCGCGGATGGCATTAATCCTTTCGGGAGCAGAGCAGCAATCACAGCACCTGGCCCGTGACTCTATGTATGTATAACCTTCCTCCTTGGATGTGCATGAAGCGGAAGTTCATTATGATGCCGTTCTCATCCAAGGCCCTAAGCAACCCGGCAACGACATTGATGTGTACCTAAGTCCATTAGTTGAAGAACTTTTATAGCTGTGGAATGGAAACGTGTACGATGTGGGATGAGCACAAAAGGAGGAATTTGACCTAAAGGTGTTGCTGTTCGTGACCATCAACGATTGGCCCGCCTCAAGAACCTTCGTGACAGACAAACAAGGGATACCACGCATGCACGCACTGTTTACTTGACACCGATAGTATATACCGGAAGCTGCAGGAAGAATGTGTGCACAGGCCATCGCCGATTTCTTCCGACCAACCATCAATGTCGAAAGAAAGGCAAGCATTTCAAAGGCGAGGCAGATCACCGAAGAAGCCCGCCATGCGCATCGGTGATCACGCATTTGCTATGGTCAATGATTTACACGTAATCTTTGGAAAGGGTCCCGCGGACTAGCTGTTCGAATGACGCCGAGAATCACGCACCCATGTGGAAGAAGAAATCTATATTTTGGGACCTACCCTCACGGAAAGACCTAGAGGTCCGCTCTTGATCGACGTGATGCACGTGACGAAGAACCTTTGCGTGAACCTGCTAGGCTTCTTGGGCGTGTATGGGAAGACAAAAGATACACCGAGGCACGAGAGGACCTGCAACGCTTGCACGAAAAAGAGGGCATGCCTCCGAAGCAAGATGAAGGTCCCGCCAGCTACGCTCTTACGAAAAGAAGAGAAAGAAATATTCTTTCAATGCCTGCTCAAGATGAAGGTCCCGACTGGCTTCTCGTCGAATATAAAGGGAATAATAAATATGCCGAGAAAAGTTCCGAACCTAAAGTCTCATGACTGCCACGTGATTATGACGCAATCGCTTCCGGTTGCATTGAGGGGCTTCACCGAAAACGTCCGATTAGCCATTGTGAAGCTATGTGCATTCCTCAATGCAATATCTCGTAAGGTGATCGATCCAGAAATCGTACCAACGCTAAGGAGTGATGTGGCGAATGTCTTGTCGGTTTCGAGCTGGTGTTCCCACCATCCTTCTTCAATATCATGACGCACGCCCTAGTTCATCTAGTCGACGAGATAGTCATTCTGGGGCCCGTATTTCTACACAATATGTACCCCTTTGAGAGGTTCATGGAGTCCTAAAGAAATATGTTCAGAATCGTGCTAGGCCAGAAGGAAGCATCTCCATGGGCCATCAAACAGAGGATGTCATCGGGTTTTGTGTTGACTTCATTCCTGGCCTTAATAAGATAGGTCTCCCTAAATCGCGGTATGAGGGGAGACTGATCGAAAAGGCACGCTTGGAAGAGACTCAATAATATGCAGGACGGATATTCTTGGTCTCAAGCACACTACACAGCTTCTACGTAACTCTACCTTGGTGACCCCAGTATGTCGATGAACACAAGAACAGTCTGCGCCCAAACACCCGGAGCAAAGGCGACGATCGGATTACATGTGAACACATCAGACTTTCAGCAGTTGGTTGGAAACACGCCTCGAGGTGACAACACTGTTTGTGATGAGCTGTACTTGTTGTCGGGGACCATCTTCGACTGTAATGATTTGGAAAGGATACGAGATAAATGGGAATACATTTTACACGATTGACCAAGATGAAAAGAGCACCAACCAAAACAGCGGTCCGCTTTGATGCAGCAACCGACAAGGGAAATGACACATATTATGGTTACATAGTAGACATATGGGAACTTGACTACGGAGTAGATTTTAAGGTCCCTTTGTTTAAGTGCAAGTGGGTCAATCTGTCAGAGGCGGGTGCAGGTAGACCCACAAGACGGAATGACAACAAGGATCTGAAAAATCTTGGGTACACCGACGAACCGCTCGTCCTAGCCAATGATGTGGCACAGGTTATCTATGTGAAGGACATGTCTACCGCATCGAGGAAAAGAAAAGATAAGGAAGCGAATACATCATACAATGAGCCAAAGCGCCACATAGTTCTTTCAGAAAAAGGGACATCCCGGGAGTGGAGGGCAAGATGACATGTCTCAAGAGTATGAAAAGTTTCATGAAATTCCCCCTTCAAAGTCAAGGCTGACACAAGCATCCTGATAAACGATGAAGATTATCCATGGTTACGGCGCAATAAGCAACGACACAAGCGAAGAAAAAGTGAAGACTTTCTCCGCAACTATTATGATGATACCATGCCAACTTTGTAACACACGAGTATGATACCATTGTCCGCTTTGTTCATGAACATGCTATGCCAACTTTTTCAGAGTTCATTTGAAAACTATGAATTTGAAAACCTCGCCAACCAAGGGCGCCACACCGTTTATAAGCCCGCCCCTCACGCCTTTGTTGAGCTCACAAACTTGTGATTCACACAAATTTCAAAGAATTCAAATTTTATAAAACTAATGGCACAAACAAAAAGTTTATAATTGTTCTAAAACAAATGGCACTAACAGAAAGTTTATAAATTTTCTGACCTAAAAGCAAAAAGAATTAAAAATAAAGCAAAAACCAAAAGAAAATAAATAATGCAGAAAACAAAACAAAAAACTTGAAAAAAAAAATAGCAACAATAAGCATTTTTTGTAAGTAGAAACAAAATAAAATAAATAAAGCAACAAAGAAAACAAAAAAGTGTTTTCAATTTTAAAACTAATGGCACAAATAGAAAGTTTATATTTTTCTAAAACTAAAAGCACTAACAGAAAGTTTATAATTTTGCTGACCTAAAAGCAAAAAGAATTAAAAATAAAGCAAAAACCAAAAGAAAATAAATAATGCAGAAAACAAAACAAAAAACTTGAAAAAGATAAAATAGCAACAATAAGTATTTTGTTGTAAGTAGAAACAAAATAAAATAAATAAAGCAACAAAGAAAACAAAAAAGTGTTTTCAAATTTTAAAACTAATGGCACTAATAGAAAGTTTATATTTTTCTAAAACTAAAAGCAAAAATAAATAAAATATAAAGCAAAAAAAGTGCCACCTCATCGGGCCCCCACGGCCTGAATACGACTAGAAACCCTATGGGCCAGATTCAGGCCCATGGAAGGCCCAAAGCAGGCCCACAAGCACAGATGGCGAGATAGGCCCGAAAGCCTGCTTTAGAGAGGAGCTCGAGAGGGAGCCGCACCGCACCTTATAAACTGGTGCGGCTCCTCTCAACTAGCGAGGTGGGACTAAACATTTGGCGCGGGCAGCACATGGTTTTGGTCCCGGTTGGTGGCACCAACCGACTAGTAGATATTAGTCGGTTCAGGCACAAACCGGGACTAATGCCCCTTTAGTCTGTTGGTGCACCAACCGACCAAAGGTCGCCGCTTCCGCCTTTGGGCTGCTGAAAATAGGTTTGGTCCCGTTGGTGGCACCAACCGACTAGTAGTATTAGTCCCGTTTGTGCCACGAACCGACCAATGCACTTTCTATATATACAGGACTTTGCGAAAATTTCATTCAGTTCCTCATCCCGCCGCAGACGCCGCCTTCTCGCTTCGACGCCTCGCTCCTCGTCGTTGCCGCTCGCACAAGACGTCGCCGCCGCTTCGTCGTCGCCAGCGCCACTTGCCGCTTCGTCGCCGCCGCCGCCGCTGTCGCCGCCGCCCATTGCTTGCCGCCGCTTCGCTTCCCTCGCCGCCCGAGCCTGTCGTCCCTGTCGCCGCCCGAGCCCGCCGTCCCTGCGCCGCCCGAGCCCGCCGTCCTCGCTTCCCCTCTGCCGCCCCGAGCCTGTCGCCGCCCCCCGAGCCCGCCGCCTGTCGCCGCCTCAAGCCCGCCTCGAGCCTGTCGCCGCCGTCGCCGCCGCCTCGCCGCCGCCCGTCGCCCTCGCCAGCCGCCTCATAGAGCCACGCCGAGCCTCTGCTCATATGTTGCAATATGTTTTTTATTTTTATTAGTTTATTTTTTTGTTCATATGTGATGTATATGTGTATGTGGCTATAATGTATATGTTTTTATTTTTATTAGTTTAGTTTTTGTTCATATATAGAAAGTTACAATTTTAATTAGGTTAGTGCAGGAAAAGGTTAGTGCATTTTAATTAGGTTAGTGTAGAGGAAAAGTAAAATAAGGAAAAGGAAGAAAAGAGGAAGAAGGAAGAAGGAAGAAGAAGAAGAAAAGAATGAGAGGAAAAAGAAGAAGAAGAGAAGAAGAAGAAAAGAAAAAAATAGAATTTTTTTCTATTTTTTCTTCTTCTCCTCTATTCTTTCTTCTTCTCCTTTTTTTTTCTTCTTTTTTCTTCTTCTTCTTCCTTCTTCCTTCTTCCTCTTTTCTTCCTTTTCCTTATTTTCCTTTCTCGAGGGATAAGAAGAAAAGAAGAGGAGAAGAAGAAAGAAAGGAATAGAGGAGAAAGAAGAAACTTTGACACGAGGGGGGCACAGATACCCCTCCCCGATAACATTATTTTCCCATGTATATGTATGTTGCGTCGTTGTCGATATAACGAGGGTGTCGAGGATCGCCGAGGGTCGAGGGTCGGGAACTAGGTAGAGGGTCGAGGGTCGTTAAGGGTCAAGGGTTGAAGGTTTCAGGTCGAGGTTCCTATAGTGTCAAAGTATTGAAGAAATTCATGGCTTCATCATTAGCCGGAAGTAATTATGGCATGATGGTATGAAGTCCTCAAAGTTAGCCTGAATGGAGTCCCGGATAAGATAATTTGCCTTTTGCTGAACTTTGTACCAAAAAGCTAATTATCCTATCTCGACTCCGCTCCAAAACAACTTTGGAGAGCTTCGCACCATCATGCACCTGTTACTTTCACCTAATGATGAAGACATGGTTTTGTTGAACTTTGACACTAGGCAACCTCCCGACCCTCGGCGATCTTCGACCCTTGACCTCGACCGCCGGGCGATCCACGACCCTCTACCCTATCATGGCGCCGATGCCCACGCCACTTGTGGGACATAGATGTATTGTTCAACGCCGACCCCTCCCGATAGCTTCAACACGTGGGGGTCGATATTACCCCTCCTAGCTTGAAGCGTTCTCGAGGCCACCCCTAACCCTTGAAGCGTTGTCGAGGCCACCCCAAACCCTAGAGAAGCAGCGTCGAGGCCACTAATATGATTCCTTATTGTGATTAGCTAGCTAGTTTTACGCTGGCACTAATATATCCATATCTGTCATGTTTGAATAATAATTGCCATGTTGTAAATATTTGTAGAAACTATGGACACCCCCAAGACGAAGCACAAGAAGCGTTGTTGAGGGACATAATCGCACAAGGAAGTGATGCCGCCTGCTCGTTGATGTTTCTCAACGACAACGATGGTCTGGAAGGAGAGGGTGAAGAAGCAGCTGGCTATGATTTACATGGTCTCCGATGACCCAATGCCGTGCAAGAAGGAGAGGGTGAAGAAGTAGACCGTGAGGACGGCTCGTGATCACCAAACCGAGTCCGCCAGGTATATATTAGTTAAGCCTGTGCTGACTAGCTCTCGCCTTTGTTTTGGTATATATGTACACATATTAATTAACTCGCGTCTTTGTTCTTTTTCTAGCCCTCCGGATCGGGCACAACTTCGTAAAGAGACGAGGCCCAAGAAAAGTTGAGCTCGGATGAAAAGTTTGAGATCATACAAATCGCACATGACGGCCAACCGATTGAACCCTACCGACAAAGAAGGCATTTGTTGCTCGGTCATGGGTTCTCGTTAGGGACAAGATCCCGATCAGCATCCACCAATGGTATAAGCTTAAGAACGAAGACCCCGAGGTGTCTTGTGTCAATGATATGCGAAAAATGATCTTTGGACCGAGCTGAAGTCAAATTTTACCCTACCGCTAGAGGATGATCCGAGAAGCCAGAATAGAGCCATTAATCAAGTCTTTTTCTCTTAAGAAGATGGCAGAACTATTCAGGAATTGGAAGAAAGAACTCAATACGTATGTCGAAAAAAATAAGACACCAGAATTCAAGGGCAAATATGAGAAGATCGAGATGATCGCCCGCATTTGTCGCCTACAAGACATCGGAAAAGAGTAAAAAGATGTCAGCGACAAACAAGAGAAATGATGCGAAGAAGAAGCTTCACCATCGCACGGGTCGTGGTTACCTCGTAGTCTGCCTAAGTGGGCCAAGGCTGAGAATGATCTGCTTGATAAAGGGATCGAACCCGAGACAATGAACTGCCAGACCGCTGCGGACTTGGTTCTTCGGGCCGGCGGATCCTTGGACCCTATAACGGGAAGTGCATTTGGACGGATGAACAATTGGACATACCAGTCAAGAGGCTTCAGCATTATATCGAAGCAGCGCAGCAAGGGAAGTTCGCTCTGCAGGGGAGAAGGACGAGCTCACAATGTCCTCGAATCTCGAGCACCCGGACGGACACGAGGCACGCCAGTTCCGCTTCGTGGAAGGCTGGATTTCGGACGAAGGGGTTACAAAACCCATGAGAGGAGGAAGAAACTGGAGCAGAGCCTAATGCAGGCGCTGCACAAAAGGGTAATGGGGCTAGAGGAACGAGAAGAGGAACGAGAAGCAGCAGATCACCACAAACGACCTGCCGAAGCTTCCCCCGAAGCTACCCCGCCATCTCAGCGGAGAAGCAGCGTGACTTCCACCGAGCTGCTTCAGCCAGAGCAGCATGCCTTGACGGCTCCTGCCAGCTATCCCGTGGATGCTATCACGGATGCTGAAAATTGCCACCTTATGGCGCAATGGAGCAATTTGAAGGTCAAGGCGGCTGTTGGCTCTGTTTATCCTACTAAACCCGACTCTACTTTTCACCGCCGCCGATTCCGAAGGATATGCTAAGGTGATGGTCGATGAAATAACGGAGGGATTTGAGGACCTCCGGCTAGACCACCCTACCGGTGAAGGGGAGTATCGGCTGGGTTCTGCTCTGAAGACTCCATGCCTATGGCGGAAGGATCTCATCAACCTTCTGAACTAGACGACTCCGCCTCCTCCTCCTCCTCCGGCGAGTCAGGCACTCCGCCTCCTCCACCGCCTCCTCCTCCGGCGAGTGACGATCAGGCACTCGGCCGGCTCCTTCTCCGGCGCGGGCGGCACTGCGTCTCCTTCTCCGCCTGCACCGGCGCGTCCGGCAGCCAGCCTCCTCCTTCTCCGCCTCATCAGCAAGGGCGGAAGAGACCCGCCGCCGCTCCGGCTGCTCCGGCGCGTCGTAGTCCTTCTCCTCCGCCGTAAGCAAGGAAAGAATACATCCGCCTCCGCTCGCTTCCGCCGCGTCTAGCAAGACAGCCAAAGGCGGAGGAGATACAGATTCGGTCCTTCTCAAGACTCCAGAAGTTACCGCACGACAGGAGCGAGGAGGAAAACGCGAAGATCGCGCAGACCAAGTGGATGACTGGTTTCAAGGGTTGAAAGCAAAGAGACATCCACCTCCGGAGGAGAAGGTAGATCCGGTCAAAGCGGCGCATTGCTGCTGCCCGACAAAACCACCCAAGTCTCCACCGAAAGGCAACTATGAGCGCATTATTGGAAAGGCATTTGCCGGGCGGAGAGATCGGGAAGTACTGCTCGCTGATCAAAGGATGAAAGAACGACGAGCTGGGAAACAAATTGCCCAGCTCGGCGAACAAGCAAAGCAATCGTGCCCCCGCTCAAGGTGCCTGCTAGCGACATCGCCGATCCGAGGATGGTGCCCGTTATGGCAATCCTGCAGATTACCTGCCCGACGATGTACATTATGATTTCTTGGAGGTGCAGATACAAAGATACGAGTACGGGAAGCCTCTCGTCAAAGATGAAAGCTCTCTAACAACGATGATGCGAAGATTGCATGATTGGTACATGAAAACCTGCAAAGAGTCCGAGGGAGGAATACTTTGTATGTGAGAGTTAAAAGGAGCATGACCTCCTTGGAATTGAACTGTTGCCTATTCCATTTGAGGAGTTCTATCAGTTTTTCAATCAATTGGCCCTCGATAAAGCAACGGTCACCTGCTACTCGTCTGTAAGTAGTACTACTTCATCATTAAGTAGCTCTATATAACTCAGCTCTTTCATTGCATGTATTTATAAATATCCTCACTATATTATGCAGATTGAAGATCGCAGAAATGAAGAAAAACAAATGGGTGATATTGGGTTCATTAACACATATCTCATAGATGCAAATGAGGTTAAATATCGTGTCATTGAAACCGAGGCCAACTTGCTACGATCGTTGGAAATAAATGAACACAAAATATAATACTCTTTCCTTACAACTACACGTGAGTGTTACTGCCTTGTGGCATATTCGGTTTCCTTATTTAGTCCAGGTTATAGTAATGTAATATTGATGAGTTATGCATGCGCGCAGGTTCCACTATATTCTCCTAGAGATTAAGCTTGAGCAGGAGTAGTAACTGTCTTAGACTCGAGACTAAAAGATCCCAAGGAGTATGCGGAAATGACTGAAATGCTCGAGAAGTAAGTTAAATCGATCATTATCCACCATATCAGCAACTTTGTTCATTTCTGATATCAAGTAATTGTTTTCTTTGTATGGCAGGGCTTGGGAAAATTCACCAAAAAGCTCCGGACTACCAAGAAGCTGCAATTTAGACACCAAAGTAAGTACTATATAGTAGCATATTCCACGCGATCTCCTAGTGATTCAAGCGCTAGTTTCATCAATACCATTTAGCATGTGCTTGCTAATTATCAGTTTGATTGACCTCTGTTTCTTGTAAAGTGGTTGTGGCAGGAACAAGGAATGATTTCTGTGGATACTACGCTTATGAGTCCATCCGCCACACGACCTGTGAGAGGGCTACTCCGACAAACAATTTGAAGTGCGTAAATAAAATATTCACAATTTTATTTTATTACCATCATTTGTGTTGAGTTATATATATATATATATATATATATATATATATATATATATATATATATATATATATATATATATATATATATATATATATATATATATATATATATGTATGTATGTATGTATGACCCTTTCTTAAAATTAGATGTTTCGAAGCGGATGAACTCCTAGCACCAGATCGCATGCGAGCAATTCAAGAGGAATTACGGCATTCTTTCTTGACCATGTGATCGCTGAAGACGGGAATACTATGTGGACCACGCGTCCGTATTGTAAAAGATAATTATTGTATATATGTAGCCGGTAGTGTCGGATAGATATACGAGAACTTGTTGTTCGACCAATCTCTCGGAGAAGGAGAGGTGGTCGATATCACTTCTCTCTGTATGCATATATGTTCATGACGATCTTCTGTTTGCTTAATTACTAGCTAGCTAGCATGTCTAGTTAGTCCTCTCTATACGTATGTATAGTACGTAAGGCCGACTGCAAGCACGGACAAAAGAAAGGACACTTTTCTATTAATTAGCTAGCTATAGCACAATATATGAAACACCTAAATTAACCCCCAAAACCCCCAAACCCCCCTTTCAAAAAAAAAAAAAACCAGAGCCAAAGAAATGTCGACGATGGATGTTTATTGGTCCCGGTTGGTGCCACCAACCGGGACCAAAGGCCCTCCTTCCTGGCTCAGCGGACAGGCCACGTGGAGGTTTGATCTGTCCCGGTTCTGGATTGAACCGGGATTAAAGGGTCAGGGCATTAGTACCGACCCTTTAGTCCCGGTTCATGAACCGGGACTAAAGGCCCTCACCAACCGGGACTATAGGCCCTTTTTCTACTAGTGAAGCAGAGCGTCGTGGCTGGATCTTTGTGTGAAGCGGAATACATAGCTGCTTCAGAAGCGGCAAATGAAGGAGTCTGGATGAAGGAGTTCATATCCGATCTAGGTGTCATACCTAGTGCATCAGGTCCAGTGAAAATATTTTGTGACAATACTGGTGCAATTTCCTTGGCAAAGGAATCCAGATTTCACAAGAGAAACAAGAACATCAAGAGACGCTTCAATAACATCCGCGATCAAGTCAAGGAGGGAGACATAGAGATTTGCAAGATACATACGGATCTGAATATTGCAGACCTGTTGACTAAGCCTCTCTCATGAGCAAAACATGATCAGCACCAAGACTCCATGCGTGTTAGAATCATTACTGTGTAATCTAGATTATTGACTCTAGTGCAAGTGGGAGATTGAAGGAAATATGACCTAGAGGCAATAATAAAGTTGTTATTTATATTTCCTTATTTCATGATAAATGTTTATTATTCATGCTAGAATTGTATTAACCGAAAACTTAGTACATGTGTGAATACATAGAAAAACAGAGTGTCACTAGTATGCCTCTACTTGACTAGCTCGTTAATCAAAGATGGTTAAAGTTTCCTAGCCATGGACATGAGTTGTCATTTGATTAACTGGTCATCAACCCGTGCAGCTGCACGGGCTAGATTTTTGTACTCTTTCCTACTATTGTATAAATAATAAATATACCATTATACATTCATGTAGATATAATCTATAGGCATTAAACTATATATATGATTCAAGGAGGTAAATGGAAGCTAATCTTGAAATATGTAATATTACAATTTCATGCAACAAACGAATACACCAAGAATGTAAATTTATTTCTGCTTTTTAAGTCAGGCAATATTTGATCTAATCAAAGAATGTTGACATGGAGTTGTTTGGTCTAAATTAAAGGAAACATAGGATCGTCATCGTGACAACCCTTTCAGATATTTTTTTACATAAGAGATATTTGGAAATTTAAGTATCCTTATTTATCTCCTTCATCAGCTTTGTAAGCATTCCATAACATGTCCAACAAAGGAACCAAAATGTAATGGATAACAAACTAACGATATTTTATGCAGCAATGTAAAGCTGACAGATATCCTGAGGGTTTCGCTCACATAATGATGACAGATATCAATCAATCAGCATGGATCCAATAGAATTTTTTTATACATCTTTCTATGCAGCAATACATAATTCACTTTAGAACATAAATTGGAAGCACTATGTCTCATGAGTTTATTGTCATATTTTACGTCTCTGCAAATTTTGTAGAGCGCATGTGCCATGCATGTTCTCTAAAGTATATTGCAGATGTCTGAGATGTAGAAATAGAGAAGTTTGAATGTTGTCCAGAGAGCATGCAAACCACAGTTGTGATACCTTGACAACCATGTATGGCTACCAAAATGACTACACACTGAAAACTTGCCAAAATGGTACACATATTAAAGATCTTGAAATAGGTTGAGCCGAACCTGGTCTACAGACGCAATCAACATCAAAAAATTACTTCAATTATGAGAACTGAGACCAAATTAAGGTAAACAGTAAATGATTACCTGATTTGGTAGTGAGGGTCAGCCTTGCAAATGAAAAAAATTAGGTGAAGTGATTTGACACTGCTGCATTTCATAAGAGATCAAGTTAAAAGGAACATGTCAAATATTACATTGTAGGAAGGTGCCGGCTAAAGATTAGGAGATTGGCGACCATCAAAATACGTCTTACATCTTGAGACAGAGGGAGTGTTATAGAAAATGGATTTGTTGCAGAGAAAGAAGAGGTGTCTTCCCATTCTATAATATACACTTCCTAGAGCTTTTGTGACCGGCAAAATCATTGGGACCATCAACAAACTATGCTTACCATTTAAAGTGTGTCATATAAAATATAGGTATATTCAAAAGTGTCATCCTATTTAAACATGTGTGAAGTACCAAAAAAGAAGATGACATTGTTAATTTGTGTAAGACAGCTAATAATAAAGATGTGCATGTAAAGATTATATATCTAGGACGTGTATACATTCCTTGAATTTCCATGCTAACATGAGGTAACTACTTTGTAAACCAAATACTTCACATCAAATATTGTAGGTTACATACCACAGGGGACATGTTTGCATGTCGAATCCTACAACCATGTAATAAGATAGGACATGCAAATGTCATTTTGGACTGGAGAATTATTTAGATGGACAGTTTCATCATGCCCAGATGGCTAGATAGAATCTTTAAGAGGGTGCAAATGAAAGGAGTGGAGAAAAGAGTCACCGGTACTAAGTCAATCTATTGGATAAACACTCCACAATGCAAGAACAGTGTCTGTACTACCATGGTTGGCTTGTGCATGTATGGACTTGGAACCTCTAAATTCATTGTAATAGAATTAGAGTTCCTAGATGGTGTGGCAAATGCTACCAACATTGGTTAAATATAACTATATACTTTTGCTCGCCAAGAAGCACATGTGCATTTAATATGAAGATAAACTAAACAGTGGCAAACTTGAAGATTATAACATTTTTACTATGTCATGTTCTAGTGTTGCATCACCGATTGGATATGATGTCGAATGTATATCTTGGTGTTGGAAAATATTGTATCTGTAATCAATTCCAGTAATTGTTTCAAGAGGAAACACGCAAGCAAAATTGCAGATAAGACACCATATAACCCAGCTGGTGGACAACCAAGAGAATGCTGTACAACCATGAACTTATTTTCTGTTATGCTAGGAGATGAATTTTGGTAAATAAGACACCAAATGGACATATGTTTCAGTTGGCAAACCACTCGTCAAGTAAGAACCTTTTTTCAGATTCGTTTATGTGGTAAAACTTATATACACTGTATCTGCAAGTTCTAAGTGCACTAATGGGTTAAACTTCTTTTTCAGGGAAACTTCCTAGTAAGAAATGAGAAAAAAATCATTGAAATATCCATAGGGCATGTTCATTTGCAGAAAGAAAACTATACATCAGATAAAACACATGATTTCTCACCTGTCCTTTGAATCTCTACTTAGATATTCAAAAGTTTGATATATTTCTGGGGTAGAGAGGAAAAGACAATTTGTGTCGCTCCTACGTGAGTATAGACTCAATTGAATCTGCAACAGAGATTCCATTAGTATTCGATACTTCAACTGTATCGTCGCTTGGAGGTTATTAAATCACACGAGATGCATAGATATTATAATTACAATACTATACGTAACATGTAGTCCTGGCATATCTCCCTGGTGCTAGGCACACAGCTCTGCAGAAAATTTTCCTGATGCCAAACCACAATGGAAGTCCTAATTGTACTCAGTACGCACAACAGAGGTGATAGATATACTCATTTGGTGTCAGTAGATTTAACATACCAATGAGGTAACGGAAATCGTGCAAAGGAATACTTTGGTAGATCATAGCAGTAGATACCTTATTATATTTTCAATAGGCCGACACTATATAAATTTCAAATCTTCCAGCCTTCTGAAAATAAATCCTAGAGAATGTACGTAGTTACAACTTACAACTGTGAGCAAAGAAAAAAACTTGATCAGCTAGACTACTTGTGGTGCCTACCGAGGCTATGAAGACTATCTATGCTGACCCTCTTGTACACAACCTTGAGCGTACAATCAAGAACCCAAATTATATAGATTCGACAATAGGAATCAAGCCGATCCCACGGCTTTAGATAATGAATTTCCTATGTCTAACATGCCTCTAGTCAGGGCAGGAATGACGGGCGGCAAACTTTAATTCGAGCTGCTCCCTTTTTTCCTTTTTGGGGGAAATATAGGAACGTAGTGCCTGCACTTGGCGGCCTCACCGCCTAGTGCCACAGCTTGAACAGATCAGATGGCAATCGGTATGCCTCCTCCAGCATTGAATCTTGGCTTCCTGAAGAGAGATTTGGACTACTATGTGATTGGAGCTGAGAATAATCGAACGGCGGAGAGTCAGGATTTGTCCGTATCTTCTAGATCGATTGCAGAACGGCATGGGGAGAGAAAGAAGAAAGATGAGTTTTAGGGATAATGAATCAGGTCAAGTTGTACCAGTACCAAAGTTATTTGGGTTGGAGAGGAGCCTGCAGCTGTACGTCCGATGACGCAGCCGACCACCAATTTCGGATGCGTCGGTGGTGAGGAAGCAAGCCACCAGATTGGCGGTGGTGAGGAGGCATCGCCGGTGAGTTGAAAGAGAGGATTCGTGGCCTCGTGGGAGATTGGGAGTGTCCCCATCTGGTACTCCATCAATCGGATGTAGGGGTGGAGCAATACGTGTAGGTTTAGTTTTTTTTTTCTTGAGCGAGGTTTAGTTCTTTTTTTTTACACCATGTAGGTCTAGTTCAGGTTTGGACTTTGTCACGTGAATGTTGTTTGGTATTTTTTTCATCATGACAGTAACATAAATCGTGGGGTTAAGATTACTCAATTGTATACATCAACGGTGTAATTAATTTTAATGATGTGGATCAACATGGAGATTCATATGGTGCCTTCAATTAGTAAATAAGAGATGGGATCACATCATTAGAGAATGATGTGATTGACTTGACCCATCTGTTAGCTTTGCACGATGATCATTTGGTTTGTTGCTATTCCTTTCTTCATAACTTATACATGTTCCTATGACTATAAGATTATGCAACTCGCGAATACCGAAGGAACACTTAGTGTGCTATTAAACGTCACAACGTAACTGGGTGATTATAAAGATGCTCTACAGGTGTCTCCGATGGTGTTTGTTGGGTTGGCAAAGATCGAGATTAGGATTTGTCACTCCGTGTTTCGGAGAGGTATCTCTAGGCCCTCACGGTAATGCACATCACTATAAGCCTTGCAAGCAATGTGACTAATGACATAGTCACGGGATGATGCACTATGGAATGAGTAAAGAGACTTGCCGGTAACGAGATTGAACTAGGTATTGAGATACCGACGATCGAATCTCGGGCAAGTAACATGCCGATGACAAAAGGAACAATATATGTTGTTATGCGGTTTGACTGATAAAGATCTTCGTAGAATATGTACGAGCCAATATGAGCATCCAGGTTCCGCTATTGGTTATTGACCGGAGAAGTGTCTCGGTCATGTCTACATAGTTCTCGAACTAGTAGGGTCCGCACGCTTAACGCTCAATGACAATTGGTATTATGAGTTTATGTGTTTTGATGTACCAAAGGTAGTTCAGAGTCCCGGATGTGATCACGGACATGACGAGGAGTCTCGAAATGGTTGAGACATAAAGATTGATATATTGGACGATATTATTCGGACACCGGATGAGTTCCATGTAACACCCCAAAATTTTAACCTTGTTTTGTTAATTAAAATTTTGCCAGGAAATTAAAACTTTTATTTTCTGGGCTCCCTTTTGATTTTTTTTTTGAAACATTTTCCTTCCTTTTTATCATGGAGTTATTTCCTTCATTGAAAACTTTTCAAATATGTTATTGTACTTGTTTATCCTCTCAAGAACAATCTTTTCTTTTCATCAGAGGAATTAATTATATAATAAGCTCCATAATCTTTATTTTCTTGAAAAATGGTTTCCCATGGTTTTATGGTCCTTTTTGAACTGCAACCATTTGATGAAATCATTCAATGTTCCAACCAAAATTTGGAGATGTCATGTGATGTTTTTAAGCCACTTTTATGCAAAAATACCTTCTGTCCTTTGGTAATTTTGATCTCTACACCATTTTTTTCAAATCTGGTCCAGTGGGCAGATTTGCACTACAGCCTATTTAAATATTTCTTTAAAGCCTTCACCAAAATTATGGGATGTCAGTAGGAGCATAATATTCAACTTTATGCAAAAACCCAGCTTTGTTCTTTGAAAAATTTGAGTGGATCAACCTCTTTTCCATTCTGGTCCAACTTGAGGATTTGTACAGCAACCACCATTTTAGTTGCCCCTCTATCCATGATTCCTTTTCCTACTTGCAGTCCTCCCTGCAAAACCCCTAAGTCCAGGAGCATGCACCCATTGGATCATTTTTGGTCCATGTAATGATGCCATTTACCTCCTGTCCAGAATTGAAATTTTGCAAAACTTGCACTAGCAAGTTTGTGCTTTGGACAAACTAACCTCACCACCCTCTCATCCATCTAAAGAGACCCCACTCTGGAAGTTTTGATCACCCCAAGTACTTCCTAGATGCCTCTGGCAATTTGTCGAACACCCTGTGTGCATGAACAGATTTGGCATGGTTGAAGGTTTTGTGTTGTGAACTTTTCCCTTGCCTCAAACCAGGTTGTCCAGTAGCCTTCTGCATGTCTCTAACCTAGTCCTGTGGATTTGAAGTGGCTCTCTAGCAACCTTAGACGCCTTGGCATTTCGTCGAACGAGTGCCGTGCACGCCCAGAGCGCGAGCAGAGCACGCGTTTTGCACGTGCCGCGCCCGAGCCGCCACGTCGCGCCCCTGGCTTTGCCCACACCACAGAGTCACGCCACGCACTCTCCCTCTCACCAGAACACGCCAAGCAGCCCTGGTGCCCTGCAGCACCGCCGTCAGAGCTCCTTGGCGGCACGCCGGCGTCCGCAGCGCGTCTCTGCCAGGTCGGTGCTGCCCAAGCCTCTCCCGCTCGCCACCTGCCCATGGAACAGCTCAGCCTCATCCTTTCGCGCGTCCTCTAGCTCTCGTCGTCGCCATGATGCCCTGTCGCTACAGGGAGGGGGTTCGCCGACGAACTTATCCACGGCCGCCGCAAACCGACCTCGTCGCACTATAAGAAGAGGCCCCCGAGCACGTGCCGTTCCACAGGCAGCCTCAGCGTGCTCCCCTAGTTCTCCCGTGGCAGCAAATCGACCCGGGGAGGTCTTCTTCCCCATCTCCGGC
Organism: Aegilops longissima; assembly: GCA_021605205.1. NCBI lineage: Eukaryota > Viridiplantae > Streptophyta > Magnoliopsida > Poales > Poaceae > Aegilops > Aegilops longissima. The sequence goes on from CM038679.1 coordinate 731,471,832, forward strand.
AACTGCAGCTGCCGCCACTGCCCTGGCCATTCCGGCGCCACCAGGGCCTCCCCCTCTACACTCTCTTCACCAAGAACTTCCTCTCCCCCTCGTGGATCCATCCCCCTACTCAATTTTTATCGGGACTCGCCGCAGGAGAAAAATCACTTTGCCCGACGGCCGCCGTCCGCTATGAAGCTCGCCGCCGGCAGCTCCGTCCACCCCAGAGACCTTAGCGACCACCGGAGTGACCGTCTCGATCCCCTGAGCCCGCGGATGGCCTCCGTTTCCCGAACGGTGCCGCCGTTCGCCGGCGAGCATCGCCGGAGTCCCGCCTCCACTCGGGGCAGAGGAAGAGGAGGGAGGTCGACTAGTCAAACCTGACCAGTGCGCCAGGCGGGCCCACTGTCAGTGACTCCCCGCGCGGTCCACGCTGGTTAAGTGGAAGCGTATTTCCAGAATACGCCTTCGACGTGTACGTATAATCGAACCGTTTTCTTTTTCTGTTTTATTTTAAATAACAGATTTTGACCAAAACTTTGACTGCCTATAACTTTTTAATTATAACTACAAATGAGTTGATTCTTTTTCCTACCTCTCTCAAATATTGTCTAGTTTATTTTAAGATTTATTTGAAAAAAATTCAGACAACTTTTTGTGCTGTTTTGGAAATGTGTGTTAATTCAAACTTATTTACAATAGGATTTTTTTGGGAGAGAAAGAAGGAGGCTTTCAAAAGTTTTGGAGTGCACCCTGCCTTTCCACACCTTGAAGGCAAGCATTCTGAACCCTGGCATAATATTTTGCATGAATTGTTTGACACGATTATGGCACCACCTCAATACGTGGAACTCGTTAATTTATGTGGTGATGTGATCGTTTGCATAAATGCTTATTTGAAATTTCCTTGCTGTTGGAAATGGACATGCTTGTGATAATGATCATCCTTGTATGCCTTTCGTGCCTACCGGAAGGAAAACGGAAAAGTCTCTGTCTTGGGTAGACCCGAGCTTGTCCCTAGTTCCTCGTCGAGACGAGTGTGTCCGGCATGGCATGAGGGGTATAATGAGTGGTGATTCTATCTGTTGGATGAAATATATTCGTTATGCTAATCATGCAGGGAATACTTAAACCTCCTGAGTCGACCATAGATCGAGTCTTGTTCCAGTAAACCCCATACTTGTTTCGTACTACCACTTGGCTCTACAACAAGTAGGGTACGGTTCAGTAAGTCGTCAACCCCTTTCTAGCACACACCGTACAGAGAGGCCATGGTGGAAGATACCGGTTGTAGCTGGTAGGCAGGCCACCTGGTCCGGGGGCATGGGTGTTTCCGGTTGAGACCGAGAGGGGAGGCCACCCCTTAGAGCGCGCGATATAAATTTGATCCCATGCTATGCGAGGTTGTAGCCTCCCCACTTAGAGTTTTTCTTAACAAGTGTCGTGGGTGATTCCAGACACCAGTAAGTTAAGCTGGTGTGTGCAAGTTAGGTGTGTTCTCAACTAAAAGGCCGTAGACGGAATTAGTCCCGATGGACTAAAGGAATCCGTTACTCGTGGGTAAAGAGTACACCCTCTGCAGAGTTTAAACCTATTCGAATAGCCGTGTCTGTGGTTAAGGATTACAGTCTGGGATGGGTCAAGTGTTGGTCTTAGTGTCAATCTTCGGAGGAGAAACTGTTAAACCAAACTTGGATACTGACTTGTGACTTGTGAGGACCATGATTATTATTTTGTTATGGACTAACCCGTTATATTTTTTTTATCGAGTATCCCTGGATGGTCCTACCTCCTGGATATTCCCTGTGTTTACTTATAAGCCCTTTATGTGGTGTCGCTGAGACGCCCGACTATGGCATGCTTGTTATTTAATTTACTTATAAGCCCTTTATGTGGTGTCGCTGAGACGCCCGACTGTGGCATGCTTGTTATTTAATTTACTTATAAGCCCTTTATGTGGTGTCGCTGAGACGCCCGACTGTGGCATGCTTGTTATTTAATTTACTTATAAGCCCTTTATGTGGTGTCGCTGAGACGCCCGACTGTGGCATGCTTGTTATTCATTTACTTTATAAGCCCTTTATGTGGTGTCGCTGAGACGCCCGACTGTAGCATGCTTGATATTTATTTTACTTTATAAGCCCTTTATGTGGTGTCGCCGACGCCTCGATCGAGGCATGCTTGTTATTTACCATCAATTCGAGACGCCGCCTGCACATCCGAATGGTGCATTTTATTCCTACTCACATTACATATTCATTGTTACATATTAATAACCTACTTGCATGCATCAAGGATTTTCAGCTTATGACTGACGTTGTGATCATAGAATATTTTCAAAGCATGATTATCGGTTGTTATATTATACCGGTGTTCATAATGTTTGCGAGTACATTCAAAGTACTCACTGGCTTGTCCCTGGCTATTGTCTTGGCCAGATTTCTTGCGTGGAGAGGAGCGGTGCGATGACAGCCCGAAAACCTACGCAATGGTGATAGCAGCCTTGCGAAGATAGGAGTTAACCTGGTCAGCTGTTCCTGTGGGAAATGGAGTCCCATAGACGCTGATGATCCACAAACCGCTTCCTCCATCAACCACTAGAAACCATTTGTTGTACTCACAGACCAGAATGGTCTTGTACCACATATTTTGTATTTTATTTGGAATTTCTGTATCAAGTTGGTGCCTCATCAGCTAACAGTAATCCTGGGGCTGGTGAGCACAACGGCCATTTTCTGGAATTTATTACCCGGAAAACCGGTCGTCACAAACTTGGTATCAGAGCCAGGCTGAGCAATGGCTAATCCTATCTTAGCCGGGTCAATAAACCTAGGTAAGCCAAACCACCAGACCTTAACCTAAACCCAGCCAAGCTTCTCATGCAAGATAGCCACACAGTGACCCTGACACTTTTGGCAGTCGGTGCCCAACCTATCAACCTAGACTATCGATCACGCGCCAGTGACCGATGCCTATTATGTATCATTCGCAAGCGTACGAAGGAAGACTTCGTCCCCTTTTTCTATAAAAAGGGCACGCTCGCCTCAACCCAACACAGCACAGCCTCTACCCCAAACCGAGCCATAATGCTCGCCCCGTCGCACAACGATACCACAGAACCAACCTTGGAGGTTTTGTGACCATACTGCAAACCTCACCCGTCGTGTTTATCGTTAGAAGAGCCTCCCGAATATGTTGTGTACCAAGGGTCCATGAGCGGTGAGAGCCGTCAATTCTGGGCCATCAGCACATCTACGGTAGGGGTCTGCATGCGCGACGCCTTGCTGTGTTCACCGAAGGACAACTTCCTTCGAGCCACAAGCCATCCAGCTAGCTGCTCGAGAGGCTATAGTTCAACTCCGTCAGTTGTCGCCCAGAGTTAACTGTCGCTCGTTCTACTACTACCCCAGACGTGAAGGGTATGGTAGACCACCCCAGGTTGCCAACGGAGATCACGAGACGGATCCTGCGTTGTTGCACCTAGTGCGCTATGTAGGTGCACTAGAGGAACTGTTCGATCAAATCACCATTGATCTGATCGCAGCTCGTGGAGAGTTGGTTCGTCGAGCCCCGGCAAGAGAAGAGAACGAGCCCGACGCCGACAACCCAGTCGTGCTGTTCGGACACCCGATCGAGTCCCTGAGGTCTGCCCCAGCCATCGGCCAAGGCGCTTTGATGACCCCAGAAGTGCTTCGCCGCCTCTTGGGAGCACACTCCAATGGGGTTGTGGCCAACAATCCCCGATATGGTCATCATCGCTACCCCGAGCCTGCAGCCCCTCAACCCTCTCCAGCTAATTCCGACATTGAGACCCGTGGAGAAGCCTCGACATCCACAAGGCACGCCCTCTTGGATGTAAACGAGGTAGACTAAGTCACTCAAGTAGTGTCGAGTCCCAGTGTATCCCCGCTTTGTAATCATGTGACCATGTAAATAAACGCCGCCGGTCATCATGCCTCTGTTTTAAATAGTAGCCTTGCATGGATATGTCAGCATGCGGTATAAATTTCTATCCCCGGCGCAGTTACCAAAAACCACCCCGACAACCCCCACAGTGATACGTCACTTTGGTGAGATATGTATCTGTGGCTTGACTCCGACCCTTGGAGCTGGGCTGGCAAATTCATTACCTTTCACCACGGTAAAATGACCCAGTTCCAATGCTATAAAAAGGCCACCGCGTGACCTTGCCAAGCACCCCTCACTTGTGCACCCTCCTCACAACCATTTCTTGCCATGCCGAGCCCTAGTATTTATCTGAGAACTCCAGATGCAACCCCGGGTAGTTTTGTCAAGATATTGTGGGATTTTACCTGCAGTACCATGGGCGCTACCCAGCCACCCCAGTACGAGCTGTTCAAATCGAGAATCACCCCTTCCACCTCGAGATACTGGGCAGCAGTGCACATCCCTCCCGTAAGCCCAAACCAAGACCCAACGGAGGTCTCCTTCGTGGGGAAATCTATGCCGAGCCCACATATGGCCGTAGAAGCTGCTGCATACGAAGCACTTGCTCGCCTTCGATTCGCGGTACCCTATGCCAGCGAACGAGGGTACTATTACTTTCCAAGCCGTGCAGCACCCGGAGGAGTAACATCTTTTCCCGGTGGACGAATTGAGAGAGACCCAGTCCTGGCCAACCTTGTCCAGTACGTCATTGCTCAAGAGCGTTTAACCCAACATGTGATGGGTTATCTCAAGAGCCTCGCGGATTTAAATCCTCAGATCGCCATCGGCAGATCACTGAGGCCCGACTAGGAGAGACACATTCATCGGCCGGTCAATCCACTTTCCCCGATAGAAGAGGAGTGTATCCCAATACCAGAGACGTTTTCTCGGGACCCCGACCAGTTACTGTTTCCATTTTAGGCGTCGCGGCTGTATTTATTGCTGTAACATTTATTTATGTGTTGTAACTTATGCGTGGTACCCTGAATTTGTGCGACGAGTCAATTATTTGGCTTCTACTAATGTGTGTAGTTTTTGTTATAGTTTATTTTTTTCTTTAAATTAACCGATTTTCCTCGCGAAAAATCCTGGAGTGAGATTTCTTTTCCCTGAGTTGCTGCATCTACACCTTCTCACGAAATGGATTATTTTATTTCACGCAGCACCACGGCAGCAGACTCACAACCAAAATCATTCGAACACATACACTGCTTGCAAAAACTCGTAACCGTGGAGTATTTGGTTTTCAAAACAGCTCTTAGCAAATCTCGAGGACGAGATTTTTCTTAAGGGGGGTAGTGTTGTAACACCCCAAAATTTTAACCTTGTTTTGTTAATTAAAATTTTGCCAGGAAATTAAAAATTTTATTTTCTGGGCTCCCTTTTGATTTTTTATGAAACATTTTCCTTCCTTTTTATCATGGAGTTATTTCCTTCAGTGAAAACTTCTCAAATATGTTATTGGACTTGTTTATCCTCTCAAAAAAAAATATTTTCTTTTCATCAGAGGAATTAATTATATAATAATCTCCATAATCTTTATTTTCTTGAAAAATGGTTTCCCATGGTTTTATGGTCCTTTTTGAACTGCAACCATTTGATAAAATCATTCAATGTTCCAACCAAAATTTGGAGATGTCATGTGATGTTTTTAAGCCACTTTTATGCAAAAATACCTTCTGTCCTTTGGTAATTTTGATCTCTACACCATTTTTTTCAAATCTGGTCCAGTGGGCAGATTTGCACTACAGCCTATTTAAATATTTCTTTAAAGCCTTCACCAATATTATGGGATGTCAGTAGGAGCATAATATTCAACTTTATGCAAAAACCCAGCTTTGTTCTTTGAAAAATTTGAGTGGATCAACCTCTTTTCCATTCTGGTCCAACTTGAGGATTTGTACAGCAACCACCATTTTAGTTGCTCCTCTATCCATGATTCCTTTTCCTACTTGCAGTCCTCCCTGCAAAACCCCTAAGTCCAGGAGCATGCACCCATTGGATCATTTTTGGTCCATGTAATGATGCCATTTACCTCCTGTCCAGAATTGAAATTTTGCAAAACTTGCACTAGCAAGTTTGTGCTTTGGACAAACTAACCTCACCACCCTCTCATCCATCTAAACAGACCCCACTCTGGAAGTTTTGATCACCCCAAGTACTTACTAGATGCCTCTGGTATTTTGTCGAACACCCTGGGTGCATGAACAGATTTGGCATGGTTGAAGGTTTTGTGTTGTGAACTTTTCCCTTGCCTCAAACCAGGTTGTCCAGTAGCCTTCTGCATGTCTCTAACCTAGTCCTGTGGATTTGAAGTGGCTCTCTAGCAACCTTAGACGCCCTGGCATTTCTTCGAACGAGTGCCGTGCACGCCCAGAGCACGAGCAGAGCACGCGTTTTGCACGTGCCGCGCCCGAGCCGCCACGTCGCGCCCCTGGTTTTGCCCACACCACAGAGCCGCACCACGCACTCTCCCTCTCACCAGAACACGCCAAGCAGCCCTGGTGCCCTGCAGCACCGCCGTCAGAGCTCCTTGGCGGCACGCCGGCGTCTGCACCGTGTCTCTGCTAGGTCGGTGCCGCCCAAGCCTCTCCCGCTCGCCACCTGCCCCTGGAACAGCTCAGCCTCATCCTTTCGCGCGTCCTATAGCTCTCGCCGTCGCCACGACGCCCTGCCGCTACAGGGAGGCGGTTCGCCGACGAACTTATCCACGGCCGCCGCAAACCGACCTCGTCGCACTATAAGAAGAGGCCCCGAGCATGTCCCGTTCCACAGGCAGCCTCAGCGTGCTCCCCTAGTTCTCCCGTGGCAGCAAATCGACCCGGGGAGGTCTTCTTCCCCATCTCCGGCAACTGCAGCCGCCGCCACTGCCCCGGCCATTCCGGCGCCACCAGGGCCTCCCCCTCTCCACTCTCTTCACCAGGAACTTCCTCTCCCCCTCATGGATCCATCCCCCTACTCAATTTTTATCGGGACTCGCCGCAGGAGAAAAATCGCTTTGCCCGACGGCCACCGTCCGCTGCGAAGCTCGCCGCTGGCAGCTCCGTCCCCCCAGAGACCGTAGCAACCACCGGAGTGACCGTCTCGATCCCCTGAGCCCGCGGATGGCCTCCGTTTCCCGAACGGTGCTGCCATTCACCGGCGAGCATCGCCGGAGTCCCGCCTCCGCTCGGGGCAGAGGAAGAGGAGGGAGGTCGACTAGTCAAACCTGACCAGTGGGCCAGGCGGGCCCACTGTCAATGACTCCCCGCACGGTCCACGCTAGTTAAGTGGAAGCGTATTTCCAGAATACGCCTTCGACGTGTACGTATAATCAAACCATTTTCTTTTTCTGTTTTATTTTAAATAACAGATTTTGACCAAAACTTTGACTGCCTATAACTTTTTAATTATAACTCCAAATGAGTTGATTCTTTTTCCTACCTATCTCAAATATTGTCTAGTTTATTTTAAGATTTATTTGAAAAAATTTCAGACAACTTTTTGTGCTGTTTTGGAAATGTGTGTTAATTCAAACTTATTTACAATAGGATTTTTTTGGGAGAGAAAGAAGGAGGCTTTCAAAAGTTTTAGAGTGCACCCTGCCTTTCCACACCTTGAAGGCAAGCATTCTGAACCCTGGCATAATATTTTGCATGAATTGTTTGACACGATTATGGCACCACCTCAATACGTGGAACTCGTTATTTTATGTGGTGATGTGATCGTTTGCATAAATGCTTATTTGAATTTTCCTTGCTGTTGGAAATGGACATGCTTGTGATAATGATCATCCTCAGATGCCTTTCGTGCCTACGGAAGGAAAACGGAAAGTCTCTGCTTCGTGAGACCCGAGCTTGTCCCTAGTTCCTCGTCGAGACGAGTGTGTCCGCATGGCATGAGGGGTATAATGAGTGATGATTCTATCTGTTGGATGAAATATATTCGTTATGCTAATCATGCAGGGAATACTTAAACCTCCTGAGTCGACCATAGATCGAGTCTTGTTCCAGTAACCCCCATACTTGTTACGTACTACCACTTGGCTCTACAACAAGTAGGGTACGGTTCAGTAAGTCGTCAACCCCTTTCTAGCACACACCGTACAGAGAGGCCATGGTGGAAGATACCGGTTGTAGCTGGTAGGCAGGCCACCTGGTCCGGGGGCATGGGTGTTTCCGGTTGAGACCGAGAGGGGAGGCCACCCCTTAGAGCGCGCGATATAAATTTGATCCCATGCTATGCGAGGTTGTAGCCTCCCCACTTAGAGTTTTGCTTAACAAGTGTCGTGGGTGATTCTAGACACCGGTAAGTTAAGTGGTGTGTGTAAGTTAGGTGTGTTTACAACTAAAAGGCCGTAGACGGAATTAGTCCCGATGGACTAAAGGAATCCGTTACTCGTGGGTAAAGAGTACACCCTCTGCAGAGTTTAAACCTATTCGGATAGCCGTGTCCGCGGTTAAGGATTACAGTCTGGGATGGGTCAAGTGTTGGTCTTAGTGTCGGTCTTCGGAGGAGAAACTGTTAAACCAAACTTGGATACTGACTTGTGACTTGTGAGGACCATGATTATTATTTTGTTATGGACTAACCCGTTATATTTTTTTTATCGAGTATCCCTGGATGGTCCTACCTCCTGGATATTCACTGTGTTTACTTATAAGCCCTTTATGTGGTGTCGCTGAGACGCCCGACTGTGGCATGCTTGTTATTTAATTTACTTATAATCCCTTTATGTGGTGTCGCTGAGACGCCCGACTGTGGCATGCTTGTTATTTAATTTACTTATAAGCCCTTTATGTGGTGTTGATGAGACGCCCGACTGTGGCATGCTTGTTATTTAATTTACTTATAAGCCCTTTATGTGGTGTCGCTGAGACGCCTGACTATGGCATGCTTGTTATTCATTTACTTTATAAGCCCTTTATGTGGTGTCGCTGAGACGCCTCAATCGTGGCATGCTTGATATTTATTTTACTTTATAAGCCCTTTATGTGGTGTCGCCGACGCCTCGATCGAGGCATGCTTGTTATTTACCATCAATTCGAGACGTCGCTTCAAACATCCGAATGGTGCATTTTTATTCCTACTCTGTCATTACATATTCATTGTTACATATTAATAACCTGCTTGCATGCATCATGGATTTTCAGCTTGTGACTGACGTTGTGATCATAGAATATTTTCAAAGCATGATTATCGGTTGTTATATTATACCGGTGTTCATAATGTTTGCGAGTACATTCAAAGTACTCACTGGCTTGTCCCCGGCTATTGTCTTGGCCAGATTTCTTGCGTGGAGAGGAGCGTTGCGATGACAGCCCGGAAGCCTACGCAATGGTGATAGCAGCCTCGCGAAGATAGGAGTTAACCTGGTCAGTTGTTCCTGTGGGAAATGGAGTCCCATAGACGCTGATGATCCACAAACCGCTTCCGCCATCAACCACTAGAAACCATTTGTTGTACTCACAGACCAGAATGGTCTTGTACGACATATTTTGTATTTTACTTGGAATTTCTGTATCAAGTTGGTGCCTCATCAGCTAACAGTAATCCTGGGGCTGGTGAGCACAACGGCCATTTTCTGGAATTTATTACCCGGAAAACCGGTCGTCACATTCCAGGGGTCACCGGATAAATATTGGAGTGCCGGAAGGGTTATCGGAACCACCGGAGAAGTAATGGTCCTTATAGGGCCTAGGGGAGAGAGAGAGGGGCTGCCAAGGGTTGGCCACCCCCCCCCCCATGGGCCTAGTCCGAATTGGACTAGGGGGTGGGGCGGCGCCCCCTCCTTCCTTCTCTTCCCCCCCCCCCTTCCTTCTTCTCCTAGTAGGACTAGGAAAAGTGGGAGTCCTACTCCTACTAGGAGGAGGATTCCTCCCCATTGGCATGCCTATGAGAGCCGGCCGGCCTCCCCCTTGCTCCTCTATATACGGGGGCAGGGGGCACCCTAGTACACACAAGTTGACAGCTGTCTTAGTCGTGTGCGGTGCCCCCCCTCCACCATATTCCACCTCGGTCATATCAGCATAGTACTTAGGTGAAGCCCTGTGCCGGTAACTTCATCATCACCGTCGCCACGCCGTCGTGCTGACGAAGCTCTCCCTCGGCCTCAACTGGATCAAGAGTATGAGGGGACGTCATCGAGCTGAACGTGTGCCGAACACAGAGGTGTCGTACGGTCGGTGCTGAGATCGGTCGGATCGTGAAGACGTACGACTACATCAACCGCGTTGTCATAACGCTTCTGTTTTCGGTCTACGAGGGTAATACAACACTCTACCCTCTCGTTGCTATGCATCACCTAGATAGATCTTGCGTGATTGTAGGATTTTTTTTGAAATTACTACGTTCCCCAACATGTTCTTACTTGAATAAACCTCCTACTTATGATTAGCCCATTGCAAGCATTCGCAACTACGAGAAAAGTATTAAGATAAAATCTAACCATAGAATTAAACATATGGATCCAAATCAGTCCCTTATGAAGGAGCGCATAAACTAGGGTTTATGCTTCTGTCACTCTAGAAACCCATCATCTAATAACTACTCCACAATGCATTCCCTTAGGCGTTCACATGACACCACTAAGGGAATCACAACATACACATCATCAAAATCTCGAACACATATCAAATTCACATGATTACTGCTACTTCTTGAGCTTGCATTGATTTTTCCCTTGAAGAGGAAAGGGTGATGCAGCACAGTAGAGATAAGTATTTCCCTCAGTTAAGAATGAAGGTATCAATCCAGTAGGAGGCACAAGCAAGTCCCCAATATATACACCTGCACAAACTAACAAACACTTGCACACAACGCGAAAAAGGGGTTGTCAATCCCTTCACGATCACTTGCAAGAGTGAGATCTAGAGATAGATTTAAAAGATAAGTAAAAAGCAAAACAAAGTAAACACAAATAAATTGCAGCAAGATATTTTTGGATTTTTAGTTTTATAGATCTAAAAATAATACAATGGAAAATAGACCTGGGGGCCATAGGTTTCACTAGAGGCTTCTCTCTTGAATAAAGCATACGATGGGTAAACAAATTACTGTTGAGCAATTGATAAAAAAGCACAAAGTTATGAAGATATCTAAGGCAATGATCATGAATATAGGCATCATGCCCATGACAAGTAGACCGAAACGATTCTTCATCTACTACTATCACTCCACACATTGAATGACTCCTGCCTGCATCTAGAGTACTAAGTTCATAAAAACAGAGTAACGCCTTAAGCAAGATGACATGATGTAAAAGAATAAGCTCAACCAATATAATATAAACCCCATCTTATTATCCTTAATGGCAACAATATAATACGTGCCTCGTTGCCCCTACTGTCACTGCAAGAGGACACAGCAAGATTGAATCCATCACAAAGCACTTCTCCCATTGCGAGAAAAACCAATCTAGTAGGCCAAACCAAATTGTTAGATCGGAGAGAATTACTAAGCCATCTGAATCATGCATAAAAGAGTTCAGAGAAGACTCAAATAATATTCATAGATAATCTGATCATGAATCCACAATTCATCGAATCTCTACAAATGCACCACGAAAGAAGATTACATCGGATACATCTCCAAGAACATCGAGGAGAACATTGTGTTGAAGATCAAAGAGAGAGAAGAACCATCTAGCTATTAGCTATGGACCCTTATGTCCATGGTAAACTACTCACGCTTCATCGGAAGACCGGCAAGGTTGGTGTACAGGCCTGATAGGTCTCCAACGTATCTATAATTTTTTATTGCTCCATGCTATATTATCTACTATTTTGGACATTATTGGGATTTATTATTCACTTTTATATTATTTTTGGGACTAACCTATTAACCGGAGGCCCAGCCCAGAATTGCTCTTTTTTTTGCCTATTTCAGAGTTTCGCAAAAAAGGAATATTAAACGGAGTCCAAACGGAATGAAACCTTCGGGAACGTGATTTTTAGTAAGATTATGATCCGGGATACTTGGACCCTACGTCAAGAAACAAAAGAGGAGGCCACGAGGTAGGTGGGCATGCCTTCCACCCTCGTGGGCCCCCTGTTGCTCCACCAACGTACTCCTTCCTCCTATATATACCTATGTACCCCCAAATGATCAGATACGGAGCCAAAAACCTAATTCCGCTGCCGCAACCTTCTGTACCCACGAGATCCCATCTTGGGGCCTGTTCCGGAGCTCCGCCGGGGGGCATCCATCACGGAGGGCTTCTACATCAACACCATAGCCTCTCAGATGAAGTGTGAGTAGTTTACTTCAGACCTTTGGGTCCATAGTTAGTAGCTAGATGACTTCTTCTCTCTTTTTGGATCTCAATACAATGTTCTCCCCCTCTCTCGTGGAGATCTATTCGATGTAATCTTTTTTTTGCGGTGTGTTTATTGAGATCAATGAAAATTGGGTTTATGACCAAGATTATCTATGAACAATATTTGAATCTTCTTTGAATTCTTTTATGTATGATTGGTTATCTTTGCAAGTCTCTTCGAATTATCAGTTTGGTTTGGCCTACTAGATTGATCTTTCTTGCAATGGGAGAAGTGCTTAGCTTTGGGTTCAATCTTGTGGTGTCCTTTCCCAAAGGATGAGGGGCAGCAAGGCACGATTGTATTGTTGCCATCGAGGATAACAAGATGGGGTTTTATCATATTGCATGAATTTATCCCTCTACATCATGTCATCTTGCTTAAGGCGTTACTCTGCTTTCATGAACTTAATACTCTAGATGCATGCTGGATAGCGGTCGATCGCTGGAGTGATAGTAGTAGATGCAGCAGAGTCTGTCTACTTGTCTCGGACGTGATGCCTATATACATGATCATACCTGGATATTCTCATAATATGCTCAATTCATCAATTGCTCAACAGAATTGCTCACCCACCGTAAAATACTTATGCTCTTGAGAGAAGCCACTAGTGAAACCTATGGCCCCTGGATCTATCTTCATCATATTAATCTTCCAACACTTTGTTATTTCCTTTGCTTTTACTTTACGTTGCATCTTTATCACAAAAATACCAAAAATATTATCCTATCATATCTATCAGATCTCACTCTCGTAAGTGACCGTGAAGGGATTGACAACCCCTTATTGCGTTGGCTGCGAGGATTTATTTGTATTGTGCAGGTACGAGGGACTCGCGCGTAGCCTCCTACTGGATTGATACCTTGGTTCTCAAAAAATGAGGGAAATACTTACGCTACTTTCCTGCATCACCCTTTCCTCTTCAAGGGAAAACAAACGCAGTGCTTAAGAGGTAGCAAGGCCCTCCATGATTGAATCCCCCTCCGGCGGAGTGCCGGAAAAGGCCCCAAGATGGGATCTCACGGGAACAGAAGCTTGCGGCGGCGGAAAATTATTTTTGGTGTGCCCTCTGGCATAGGGGAATATGTGAGGATTTATAGTGTTGAAATTTGGGTTGGAAGGGCTACGAGGGGCCCGCAAGCCCTGGGGGTGCCCCCCCCCCCCTGGGCGCGCCCCTACGGCTTGTGGCTGCATCGTAGGTCTTCTAGCCTCCTCTCCATGTCTAGTAGGTTTCTTCTGGTCCAAGAAAAATCATCGTAAAGTTTTATTCCGTTTGGACTCCGTTTGATATTCCTTTTCTGTAGAACTCAGAAACGAGGAAAATCAAAAACTGGCACTGGGCTCTGGGTTAATAAGTTAGTCCCAAAAATAATATGAAATACCATATTAATGCATATAAAACATCAAAAACAGATAATATAATAGCATGGAACAATCAAAAATTATAGATACGTTTGAGACGTATCAAGCATCCCCAAGCTTAATTCCTGCTCCTCCTCGAGTAGATAAATGATAAAAATAGAATTTTTGATGTGGAATGCTACCTAACATATTTATCAATGCAATTCTTCTTATTGTGGCATGAATATTCAGATCCATAAGATTCAAAACAAAAGTTTAATATTGACATAAAAACAATAATACTTCAAGCATAATAATAAAGCAATCATGTCTTCTCAAAATATCATGGCCAAAGAAAGATATCCCAACAAAATTATATAGTCTAGCTATGCTCTATCTTCATCACACAAGGTATTTTATCATGCACAACCCCGATGGCAAGCCAAGCAATCGTTTCGTACTTTTAATGTTCTCAAGCCTTTTCAACTTTCACGCAATACATGAGTGTGAGCCATGGATATAGCACTATAGGTGGAATAGAATATGGTGGAGGTTGTGAGGAGAAGACAAAAAGGAGAAAGTCTCACATTAACTAGGCAAATTAATGGGCTATGGAGATGACCATCAATTGATATCAATGCAAGTGAGTAGGGATTGCGATGCAACGGATACACTAGAGCTATAAGTGTATGAAAGCTCAAAAGAAAACTAAGTGGGTGTGCATCCAACTTGCTCACGAAGACCTAGGGAAAATTGAGGAAGCCCATCATTGGAATATACAAGCCAAGTTCTATAATGAAACATTCCCACTAGCATATGAAAGTGATAAAATAGGAGACTCTCTATCATGAAGAACATGGTGCTACTTTGAAGCACAAGTGTGGAAAAGGATAGTAACATTATCCCTTCTCTCTTTTCTCTCATTTTTTTATTGAGCTCTTCGGCCTCTCTTTTTTTATTGGGCTCTTTGGCCTCTTTTATTTTTTTTTCAAAGTCCAGAGACTCATCCCAACTTGTGAGGGAATCATAGCTTCCATCATCCTTTCCTCACATGGGACAATGCTCTAATAATGATGAGCATCACACTTTTATTTACTTACAACTCCTAAACTACAACTCGATACTAGAACAAAGATATGACTCTATATCAATGCCTCCGGCGGTGTACCGGGATGTGCAATGATCTAGTGTAGCAACGATATCATAAAACGGACAAGCCATGAAAATATCATGCTAGCTATCTTACGATCATGCAAAGCAATATGGCAATGATGGTGTGTGTCATAATAAATGGAACGGTGGAAGTTGCATGGCAATATATCTCGTAATGGCTATGGAAATGCCATAATAGGTAGGTATGGTGGCTGTTTTGAGTAAGGGTATATGGTGGGTAATGCACCGGCGAAAGTTGCGCGGTACTAAAGAGGTTAGCAATGGTGGAAGGGTGAGAGTGTGTATAATCCATGGACTCAACATTAGTCATAAAGAACTTATATACTTATTGCAAAAATTTATTAGCCATCAAAACAAAGTACTAATACGCATGCTCCTAGGGGGTATATTGGTAGGAAAAGACAATGGCCCGTCCCCAACTGCCACTCATAAGGAAGACCATCAAAAAATAAATCATGCTCCGACTTCATCACATAACAGTTCACCATACGTGCATGCTTCGGGAATCACAAACTTTAAGACAAATACTTCTATCAATCCACAATTACTCACTAGCATGACTCTAATATCACCATCTTTATATTTCAAAACAAATGCAAGGAATCAAACTTCTCATATATTCAATTCTCTTTATACGAAAGTTTTAATTATATCCCTCTTGGATGCCCATCATATTAGGACTAAATTCATAACCTAAGAAAATTACCATGTTGTTTTAAGACTCTCAAATTAATATAAGTGAAGCATGAGAGTTCATCAATTTCTACAAAATAAAACCACCGACGTGCTCTAAGAAGATATACGTGAAGTACTAGAGCAACTGCCTAGCTCAAAAGATATAAGTGAAGCACATAGAGTATTCTAATAAATTCACGATTGATGCGTGTCCCTCTCAAATGGTGTGTACAGCAAGGATGATTGTGGCCAACTAAAAAACAAAGACTCATATCATACAAGACGCTCCAAGCAAAACACATATCATGTGGTGAATAAAAATATAGCCTCAAGTTAATTTACTGATGCATTGAAGACGAAAGAGGGATCCCATCCGGGGCATCCCCAAGCTTAGATGCTTAGTTGTCCTTGAATATATTACCTTGGGGTTACTTGGGCATCCCCAAGCTTAGGCTGTTGCCACTCCTTATTCCGTGGTCCATCAAATATAAGCTCCGTTAGTATAATAAAACAAATCACCACTTTAGGTACTGTTGTGAACTCGTTCTTAATTTATATTGGTGTTATATCTACTGCATTCCAACTTCTTCATGGTTCATACTAGGCCTGGGCGTTCGGTAGAAACCGAAATTTCGGTTTCTGCTGTTCGG
Source organism: Aegilops longissima (assembly GCA_021605205.1). NCBI lineage: Eukaryota > Viridiplantae > Streptophyta > Magnoliopsida > Poales > Poaceae > Aegilops > Aegilops longissima. Next base: position 731,487,892 of record CM038679.1, read on the forward strand.
TTTTTTTATTAATTCGGTTAGCCAGAGTGAAAGCCGAAATAGATATGAAAATTCAACTAACCGAAAGTTCAGTTAACCGATTTTTTCGGTTCGGTTTTCAGTTTTAACAAAATTAATGATCACGTACAGAAAACATACTTTTACATCATGCACTGAACAATTAACTGTAGTAACAGTAAACTGCTGTGTGCATTGTACCTGTGGTACCCTGCCTTATGTAGGCAAGCTGACGGTCTCATCCCAAGTAGCTAGGCGAGGTGGGATAATTCCAAATGAAGTGACGTGATGTGCTGGCTGGGAGAAACTATTAAAAAGTGTGGGCCGTGGATAGTTGTATGTACGTGGAAGGCCCAAGAGAGGTACAAGCTGTCGACTCCCTTTGTGCGGCCACACCACTTCGCCTCCGCTAAAAAAATGCGCCACGCTGCGTCAATTTCATGTTTTGACCCTTTTTAGAAAGTATTTCAGGATCTGGTCCGGGTTTGAAATTTTTTCGAGATTTGACCCTTTTGCCTACCGCCAGGGCATCTGGCGGTAGGGTTAGATAGCCTACCGCCAGGTCCCATGGCGGTAGGAAACTTATCCACGTCAGCACGCGGAGACGGCGCCGTCCCCCTCCGTCGCACCCTACCGTCATGGGCCCTGGCGGTAGGCTGTCTAACCTTACCGCCAGGGGCCCTGGCGGTAGGGTGCGGGGCAGTTATTTCGCCCGAGACCGCGCCCCTTCCCTTCTCCCCACCCTCCCTCCCCAAGTCGGCAGTTTCTCCTTTCTTTATCCCCCAAGTCGCCCCTCTCTCCCTCTCTCATCTCCTCCACTCCCCCTTGGATCTTCACCGATTCTTCACCATTTTGGCGGATCGAGATGGCCCCGAGGAGAGAACCGTAAGCTCCTCCGATCCCTCCAATTAGTTTTTGCAAACTTGCTACCGATTCGACGCATTATTTGCTTGAAATCCCTCATGTTTTTGAACTTAGATTGATTCTTTTTCACCTAAGATTGATTGTAGTTGTAGTTCTTAGTTCTTTAGTAAGTAGTGGTATTGGATATGTACTCTAATCAATAGTTCATATGTTAGTGCGAAGATGAACCCTAGTTCATAATTTTTTTTGTTAAAAAAATTATGATGTATTGTTGATAAAGGGATGAACCCTAGTTTGATGATGCATGTTGATATGATGATATGCTCTAGTATGAAGATGAACCCTAGTTTGATGATGCATGTTGATATGATGATATGAAGATATTGTTTGGAAAATTTTGTTTAAAAATATGAAGCTATGATGTATGTTGGAGGTTGTTTTTTTATATGATGCATGTTGATATGATTTGATCCATCATGTGTAGTAGATGTTGTTGGAGGAATATGCTTAAAATTTGATCTTGATATGATTTGAGTTCATTGTTTGTTTATGTATGCTTAAAATGATTTCCTAACTTTTTGGCGTTCACTTTTTAACAGACGCTCCAGCCACTGCGCATGAGGGGTCACGGGGTTCATGGGAATATGGACTACGACGAGCGCTACGCGCCGTTCTTCAAGAGAGCCCGTCTGTTGTGTTTCGTGCTGCAGTTCAAGCGTCAGCCGCCGACGCTTGTCCACGCGGCTCTCACAGCTCTGATTGACCGTTGGAGACCGGAGACCCATTCTTTCCATCTGCCATGCGGGGAGATGACGGTGACCCTAGAGGACTGGGGGATGATTACTGCAATGCCGATCGAGGGTCATGCACTCACCGGTCGAGTGGAGAGGGCCAACTGGCAGGAGAGGGTCACCACCCTCATCGGCGACTGCCCCGGTGCCAAGAGTAACCGTACATCCGGTGTGCCGTTGCCCTGGCTCTCGGAGCACCGGAGGACATGCCCCCAAGGCGCAGATGAGGCGACTGTGGAGTTGTACGCGAGGGCCTATCTGTGGTATATTCTCTCGAGGTCGTGTTTCCGACAGCTCAGGAACTCGCCAATCGGGCGATATGTTCTTCCTAGCGGACTGGGATGCAGGGTACAGTTGGGGGACGGCATCTCTCGCCTACCTATACCGTTCGGTAAGAGAGTGTCTAATTGCGTACCTACCTACGAAAGTGTGTCCATGACATTTTCTTATATCTGATCCTCATTTGATGTTTTGCAGCTTGACGACGCAATGTAGAGGACGGGAGACAAGTCCAATATGGGTGGCTTTGTCTGGGCCTTCTCCATTTGGTTGTGGGAGCGGCTGCCGGTGGGGCGTCCGGAGAAGTTGCCAAGACGCCCATGGGAAGACTATGGCGAAGAAGGCGACGAGACTCGAAACCCCGCCGTAGCTTACGAGTGGGACGTTGTCAAACTCTACACGGGCCTAAACAAGACTTCATACAAGACCTACACCAACGAGTTGGATGCTTTGACGCATACGCAGGTATATGAACTCGCCCAACACCTTTCTCTTTGATTCCGCTATTGACCGAGAGTGCGAACTTACCAAGGTATATGTAATAGGTAATCTGGTGGCCGTATCGACAAGAACGAGAGTGGGACTTTGATCTGAACGTGATGTGCAATGCAGACCGTGGTCTCTGGCGGTGCATCGTGCCCATGATCTGTGTGTACGCCGTCGAGTGGCATTTGCCACAACGCGTGGCCACGCAGTTTGGGATTTATCAGCATACCCCACCGGGCCAGCCCACCGATACCGGCGGCCACGCGCTCCACCTGTGAGCTCTTTGTTCTCCGTGAGATTATCATGTTTCTTGTTGCTTATGATGATCTCATTGCGCTTATGATGATTCTTGTTGCTTATGCCTTGCAGCATGAGCCGGCAGAAGAATCAGTCGATCACAGACTGGGGAGAGGAGCATAAGACTCATGTGACGGAGTGGAACCGACGGAGGTGGCGTAAAGACGTGGAGAGGAGAGTGACTAACTGGGATGATTACCTGGGCCGACACATGAGGTGGTACGATGATGGCCAGAAGCACCGTCTTCCTCTCAGGCCTCGATGGACGGCGGAAGACATCCGGAGCTGGAGTGGGCTGACCCCGATGAACAGGCATACCAAACCGGCATCAGAGACATGCACAGTGGATTTAGGGAGTTTGCACCCCTCATCAACAGAGTGGTACGTTTGAACCGACGGTCGTATTTAAAATATTTTATTCGTCAACGTGACTGACTTATGCCGTTGCAGTCCGGTGAGCTGAACAGATGCATCTTTGAAGCCTCAGATGCACTAGGTCATCTTCCCGGGAGCGTACAATCTGAGACCAGAGTCAGGGGGACGATGAAGGTACAATTTCAGTCTCCTCGGAATAGATGCATCTTGTTCACTTGCAGTCAGTCGATCTGAACTTATTATGACCTTGCTTCATTGTGAGTGCAGAAGTTCGTGCAGCGTTGTCGCAAGCTGGTAGGGCTGCTTGGGTGTCTTTGGAGCTGGGTCGATTGAAGCTCATCAGCCAGTAGCCACACAGGTATCATCGGCTCATCGAGCCATGCTCCCTCGCTGCCTAGGTTGGTTGGAGAGGAGGAGGAGGAGGAGGAGGAGGAGGAGGCCATATATGAAGAAGGGAGGAGGAGGATGAGAGCAGCGGGAGGAGGAGTACGATGAAGATTATGGACCTCCAAAGAACTCAAACGTCTCAAGCATCTCAGCTGCCAAGAAGAGGAATCCGAAGAAGAAGGATTTGCTGAGTCCGGACCCTTTCCAGAGACCGGTTCCTCGACGGCCCAAGAAGAAGACCGAAGAGACTCGTTCAAAGAGTAACGAGGACCGTACCTCCAAGAGGGGAAGGAGCAACTGATTATGCTCTTCGATAGTTGGCTCTTTTAGTTTCGTTGAACTTCATTTGATTGAACTATTCGGGTGGTTATGAAGCTACGTGGAACTATGTGTTTGCTATTTGTGGATCTATGTGTTTGCTATTTGTGAAACTATGTGGAACTCCGTTTACTAATTAGTTGAAGTTCGTTTGAAATGTTCTATGCACTTCAAATTTGTTAATGTGTATGTGATGCCCAAGTTTAATTGTTTGAGATCTGTGAAATTGTTGTCATATTTGTGAAAATTGCTATAATATTATTGTCATATTGAATTTGAAAAGAAGCAAGCAAATGAACTTAAATTCATAAAACACAGGACCCTACCGCCAAGGCCCTGGCGGTAGGGTCGACACCTACCGCTGAGGCAACTCAATTCTTCGTTCTGTAATCGTTACCTCGAAAAACAAGACCCTACCGCCAAGGCCCTGGCGGTAGGGTCGACAGCTCACGCCAGGCAACTCAATTCTTCGTTCTGAATCGTTACCGAGACAGAACCTACCGCCAGTGCTCTGGCGGTAGGTTTGACAGCCTACCGCCAGCCTCCTGGCGGTAGGTACTATCCACGCCAACAGTCAAGCGGCCGACGTCCCCTCCGTCGCACCCCTACCGCCATGGGCCGTGGCGGTAGGCTATCTAACCCTACCGCCGTGAGGTTCCAGCGGTAGCAAAGGGTCAAATCTCGAAAAAATTTCAAACAGGGGTCAGATCCTGAAATATTTCCAAAAAGGGTCAAAACACGAAATTCGGCCGCCACGCGCACTCGCACACTACCTGGGCGCTAGGATTTTGTGCGTGCCATCAGGTTACTTCGGTTTCTGTTTTAGTTAACGGTGTAACACCGAACTGTACGAATTAAATTCGGTTAGTAAAATTGAAAACCGAATTTTACTGTAGCATCAACAAAAACCGAAAATTCGGTCTTTTCGGTTTCAGCATCGGTTCGGTCTTTGGTTTGTCGGCTTTTATGCCCACCCCTAGTTCATACCCCCGAATACTACCCATAGATTCATCAAAATAAGCAAACAACACATAGAAAACAGAATCAGTCAAAAACAGAATTGACTGTAGTAATCTGGAAACTTCGTATACTTCTCTAACTCAAAAAATTCTGAAAAATTAGGACAAGCTAGGCAATTTGTATATCAATCTTGTGTAAAAATTCAGAATTTTATCACGCTTCTGTGATTTTTAACAATTCTTCTACTAGACGCAAAAGTTTCTGTTTTTCACGAAGATCAAATCAACTATCACCACAGACCACCCCAAAGGTCTTACTTGGCTCAAACACTAATTAAAACACTAAAACACAATTACTACAGAAGTAATAATGTGTATTTATTCAAGAACAGTAGCAAAAACAAAAAAAACACAAAATAAATTGGGTTGCCTCCCAACAAGCGCTATGGTTTAACGCCCCTAGCTAGGCATATTGCATACATCTAGGTATTGTCATCTTTGGTATTAAATCCATAAGTAGCCCTCATAATAGATTCATATGGTAACTTAATTATATTTCTTGGAAAGTGTTCCATGCCCTTCCTTAACGGAAATTGAAATCTAATATTTTCTTCTTTCAATAATTGCACCAACCGTTCTAAGGAAAGATCTACCAAGTATAATAGGGCATGAAGGATTGCGATCTATATCAAGCACAATAAAATCTATGGGCACATAATTCCTATTTTCAACAATAAGAACTTCATTAATTCTTCCCATAGGTTTCTTAATAGTGGAATCCACTAGATGCAAATTCAAAGAACAATCATCAAATTTATTGAAACCTAGCACATCACATATAGTTTTCGGAATAGTGGAAACGCTAGCACCCAAATCACACAAAGCATTACACTCATAATATTTAATTTTAATCTCAATAGTAGGTTCCCATTCATCATAAATCTTTCTAGGGATTCAAACTTCCAACTCAAGTTTTTCTTCAAACGATTTCATCATAGCATCCACGATATGTTTAGTAAAAGCCTTGTTTTGATTATAAGCATGAGGTGAATTTAGCATGGACTGAAACAAGGAAATACAATCAATCAAAGAAAAATTATCATAATTAAAGTCCTTGAAATCCAAAAGAGTGGGTTCATCACTACTTAAAGTTTTGACCTCGCCAATCCCACTTTTATTAATTTTTTTCATTAAGATCTTCACCCTCCAAATTATTGGGACGCCTTTTAGCTAAAGTTGACTCATATCCAGTCCCATCTTTATCAAGTTTTATATTAGCAAACAAAGATTCAATAGGAGTCACACCAATAACTTTAATATCTACTCATTATTATCACAAAAACTGGAAGAGCATGCTTTTATAAACCAATCTCTCTTAGCACGCATCCTAGCGGTTCTTTCTCTACTTTCATTAATAAAAACTTGAATAACTTTTAGAGATTAATTAATATCAATCTTGGGTGGCATAGATCTAATCTTAAAAGAATCAATCCCATGAGAAATTCTATCAACGTTCCTAGCCAAATCATCAATCTTAAGCAATTTTTCTTCTACCATAGCATTGAAAATCTTTTGAGAATTAATGAAATCTTTAATATTATTCTCAAGATCAATAGATATTTATTATAATTTCCATAAGAATTATTGTAGGAATTACCATAATTATCAGAGGACTTACTAGGAAACGGCTTAGGGTTGAAATTTCTTCTATACGCGTTATTACCAAAATTGTTCCTACAAACAAAATTCACATCGATAGATTCATTATTGTTCTCAATCAAAGTGGACAAAGGCATATCATTAGGATCAATAGGAGCACTCTTACTAGCAATCAATTTCATAAGTTTGTCCATCTATCCACTCAAAGTATTAATTTCTTCAATCGCATGCACTTTTTTTACTAGTAGAAGATCTTTCGCCATGCCATTGAGAATAATTTGCCATAATATTATCTAGGACTTTAGTAGCTTCTCCTAATGTGATTTCCATAATAGTACCTCCCGCGGTGGAATCTAAAAGATTTCTAGACACAAAATTCAATCCGGCATAAAAAATTTGTATGATCATCCATAAACTTAAACCATGAGTAGGGCAATTTCTTATCATCAATTTCATCCTCTCCCAAGATTGTGCAACATGTTCATGATCAAGTTGCTTAAAATTCAATAAATTGTTCCTAAGGGAGATGATCTTAACGAGAGGAAAATACTTGGAAAATAAAAGCATCTTTACACTTATTCCATGAATCAATACTATTTTTAGGCAAAGATGAAAACCAAGTTTTAGCACAATCTCGTAGTGAGAACGGAAATAGCTTCAATTTAACAATATCATTATCCACATATTTTTTATTTTGAATATTACACAATTCAACGAAAGTATTTAGATGGGATGATCATGAATATATGCACCTGCACAAACTAACAAACACTTGCACACAACGCGAAAAAGGGGTTATCAATCCCTTCATGGTCACTTGCAAGAGTGAGATCTAATAGAGATAGATTTAAAAGGTAAGTAAAAAGAAAAATAAAGTAAATACAAATAAATTGCAGCAAGGTATTTTTGGATTTTTAGTTTTATATATCTGAAAATAATACGATGGAAAATAGACCCGGGGGCCATAGATTTCACTAGAGGCTTCTCTCTTGAAGAAAGCATATGATGGGTAAACAAATTACTGTTGAGCAATTGATAGAAAAGCGCAAAGTTATGACGATATCTAAGGCAATGATCATGAATATAGGCATCACGTCCGTGACAAGTAGACCACAATTATTCTACATCTACTGCTATTACACCACACATCGACCGACTCCTACCTGCATCTAGAGTATTAAGTTCATAAGAACATAGTAACGCCTTAAGCAAGATGACATGATGTAGAGGGATAAACTCAAGCAATATGATATAAACCCCATGTTTTTATCCATAATGGAAAGAGTACAATACGTGTCTCGCTGCCCATACTGTCACTGCGAGAGGGCACCGCAAGATTGAACTCATCAAAAGCACTTCTCCCATTGCAAGAAAATCCAATCTAGTAGGCCAAATCAAATCGATAGATCGGAGAGAATTACTAAGCTATCTCAATCATGCATAAAAGAGTTCAGAGAAGACTCAAATAATATTCATAGATAATCTGATCATAGATCCACAATTCATCGGGTCTCAACAAACGCACCACAAAAGAAGATTACATCGAATAGATCTCCAAGAACATCGAGGAGAACATTGTATTGAAGATCAAAGAGAGAGAAGAACCATATAGCTACTAGCTATGGACCCTTAGGTCCGTGGTAAACTACTCACGCTTCATTCGAAGGGCAGCAAGGTTGATGTAGAGACCCTCCATGATCGAATCTCCCTCCGGCGGAGTGGTGGAAAAGGCCCCAAGATGGGATCTCACGGGAACAGAAGCTTGCGGCGGCGGAAAAGTATTTTTGGTGTGCCCTCTTGCATAGGGGAAATATTTAAGGATTTATAGTGCTGGAGTTAGGGTTGGAAGGGCTACGAGGGGCACACAAGCCTTGGGGGAGTGCCCCTATGGCTTGTGGACGCCTCATAGGTCTTCTGGCCTCCTCTCCAAGTCTCGTAGGCTTCTTCTGGTCCAAGAAAAATCAGCGTAAAGTTTTTCCGTTTGATATTCCTTTTCTGTAGAAGTCAAAAACAAGAAAAAACCATAGAAACTGGCACTTGGCACTATGTTAATAGGTTAGTCCCAAAAATAATATAAAATAGCATATTAATGCATATGAAACATTTAAAACAGATAATACAATAACATGGAACAATCAAAAATTATTGATACGTTGGAGATGTATCAATTACTTGTTACGTGACTTCTCCCGTGACCTCAAGAACAGAAGTAATTACTCACAAATGATATTCATGCTCAAGATCAGAGGGGTATTAAATAGCATAATGGATCTAAACATATAATCTTCCATCAAATAAACCATATAGTAATCAACTACAAGATGTAATCGACACTACTAGTCACCCACATGTACTCCCTCCGTCCGAAAATACTTGTCATCAAAATGGATGAAAATGGATGTATCTAGAACTAAAATACATCTAGATACATCCATTTCAATGACAAGTATTTCCGGACGGAGGGAGTACCAATCTGAGGTTACGGTACAAAGATTGAACACAAGAGATGAACTATGGTTTGAGAGGAGTTGGTGTTGTTGAAGATGTTGATGAAGATTGGCCTCCCCAAGATGAGAGGGTTGTTTGTGGTGACGATGGATTCGATTTCCCCCTCTGGGAGGAAGTTCCTCCGACGGAATCAGGCAAAAGTGCTCCTGCCCAACTTCCGCCTCGAGACGGCGACGCTCCACCCCGAAAGTCCTCTCCTCATTCTTTTTCTAGGTCAAAATGGCTTATATACCAGAAGATGGGCACCGGAGGTGGCTGGGCTGGCCACAACGCACCAGGGCGCGCCTGGGGGGCCTGGCGCGCCCTGGTGTCTTGTGGTCACTGATACGTCCATTTTGCATCATGTTTTCCTACTGATATTTATAATGTTTTTTATGTATAATAATGATTTTTGGAGTATTTCTAATGCCTTTTCTCTCATAATATGCAAGGTTTACACAAAGAGGAAGAATGCCGGCAGCTAGAATTCTGGACCTGAAAAAGCTACGTCAGAGTTACCTATTCTGCACATCTCCAAATAAGGTGAAACTTCACAGAGATTTTTTATGGAATATTTAAGAATTATTGGAGCAAATAACTACCAAAGGGGGCCACCAGGTGGGCACAACCCACCTGGGCACGCCAGGGCCCCCAGGCGCACCCAGGTTTTGGGCTTTAATCCCGACCCTTTAGTCCGGTTCCTGAACCGGGACTAAAGGGCCTCTGGAACCAGGACAAATGGGCCGTCTTCTACTAGTGGGTCCAGTCTCGTGACCATTTGTCAGCCTTTAGTCCTCCTTGAATTTATCCAATTTTTGGTCGCTTCAAGAAAGAAAATTGAATTCACAACAGCTTGCACGAAAGAAAATTGAACACCACTTCGACGGGCTGCGAAAGATGGCACGAGGCGAACTAATGCGTGGAGTGCCACACAATGAGCACGCCAATGAGTTGTGCGATGCATGTCTTGCCGGGAAGCAGCATCATGTATCCTTTCCCAAGAAGGCCAGGAACCAAGCGAAGAAGCTCTCGAACTAGCCCACTGGGACACCTGTGGACCAATCACCCCAGCAACGTCAGGTGGGCGTCGCTACACCGTGATGCTCGTCGACGACTACAATAGGTTCATGTGGGTGGTGTTCCTCGCCTCTAAGAACGAGGCAGATGAAGCCATCGTAAAGCACCAAGCCATAGTGGAAGTGGAGTGCGGCCACAAGCTGCGCGTGTTGCTCGCTGGCCGTGGCGGCGAGTTCACGTCGGCCACCTTCTACAAGCACTGTGATGAGAAAGGGGTGCAGCGTCACCTCACGGCCCCATACTCGCCACAACAGAACGACGTCATCAATCGGAGGAACCAATTAGTGCTTGGAATGGTACGCTGCATGCTCAAGACGAAGCAGGCCCGGTCATGTATTGCGGGAGGCCCGATCAAGCAAAACAATAGGCAGTACAATTGAAAGACAAAAAATGGGCGCAGGACAACCAGTAAAAATTACATTGATAATCAAGCGAGCGTTGTTCTTCCTTCGAATGAATGCCTGGCCCCCTCATCTCCTCCTAGCACGCACCGGATGTCGCTCTAATCGAAGACGACGACACGCGTTTCATAGTTTTTTCGTTTACGAAAAATCAGATTGTCTGGTTATAGTAAGCTCATAGGCGATATATTTTTTATGTGTGATTAATAAAACTAGGCATGATTACCTTCCTTTTTAAAATCAGATATTTTTTAGGGGTAATGATAATTAGATTTTTTTTTAAGACAGGGTAATGATAATTAGATGCTACTAATAATGCTACACTTACGGATACTTTGGTCACGGGCCAGCGCTTACGGACAGATGTGGCTGTGTAGTACCTGCCATGGGAAGCCCGGCCCGGCCGGCCCGAAAAAGCCCGACCTGGCCCGGCCCAACGCTGCCCCCGGGCCCGTCTTTTTTGCATTTCTCTGAAGGTCATGCCGGGCCGGCCCGGAGCCCGACGGGCTTTTACGTGTTCGGGCCAGGCTCGGGCCCGAAAAACAGGCCCGATGGCCGGGCCGGGCCAGGCTCGGGCCCGGAAAACAGGCCCGATGGCCGGGCCGGGCCGGGCTCGGGCCTGGTTTTTTTTCATCGGGCTTGGTTAGGCCCGGCCCGAAGCCCAGCCCGGCCCGAGGTATGGCCAGGTATACTGCGTACATCAACGCTGGGCTGGGCTTGATGGAGTATTATACTAGTATTATATTAAAACAAAAAGGGCCGGAAGGGGAATGTTGGCCGACACTCGGTACTTGCTCAGAGTACTGCCGGAAGGGGAATGTTACGATAATTCTAGGGTTTCCGTGTCACTGCCGTCGGAGCGAGGTGAGATCCGGGCGTCGATGGAGGCGAGCTCAGTGCCTCGCCAGAGTTCCACCCAGGAGCCGGATGGCCCATGCGACGGAGCGGACCGCATCAGCGCCCTCCCCGACGACCTGCTCCTCGACGTCCTCGCCCGCCTCCCCTGAGCCGGCGCCGCCGCGCGGACCCGCGTCCTCTCCCGCCGGTGGAGCGGCCTCTGGGCCCGCCTCCGCCAGATCGTCTTCCGCGACGTGCCCTATCCCTCGCTGGAGGCAGCGCTCGTCCGCATCCCTACTCCCCCGCCAGCGATTTCCCTCCTCGAGATCCGCGTTCCCCCGAAGCAGCGGCGCAGGGGAGAATCCGCGTTCCCCAAACCCAACCAGAACCAGGACAGGGCGGGCAGCGCCGTCGTCAAGTCGCTGCTCCGCGCCGCCGCGCGGCTCGCGCCGGAGAAGCTCGTCTTCCGCCTTCCCTCCTACTTAATCGGCCGTCACCGGCTCACCGCCTCCCCGTCGACCTGCCTCGCTTTGACGGCGCCACCTCCATCGCGCTGGACTTTCCCTCCCCCTTCTCCCTCCGCGTGCCGGCCAACGCCGTGTTCCCCGCACTCGAGGCGCTGTCCCTGACGTACTGCATTACCGACCTCGACGCCTGGCTCTCCTGCTGCCCGCGCTTGCGCAAGCTCCGCCTCTGTAGGGCTGTGTTTCCTAACCATAAGTGCGACATTAGGGTCAACTCCCCGTCGCTGCAGGAGCTTGTTGTGTACCGCGAGCCCAGCTTGACACACACACAGCATGTCGACATCGTTGCGCCAGCGCTCAAGGAATTGACCCTGTCATTTAGCACAAAGAAGCTGATCAGCATCTCTGTCTTGGCTCCATTGGTGGAAAAGGTTTCGTGGCACTGCTGCTACTTGGGGTCGTATATTGCGTTTGGTCTTTGGGGCATCAACAAGCTGCAGCTACAGACGGCAGACAGACAAGGACAGCTATCCTCGCTGCAAATTCATGCCTACGCGGTGCGTCCCCTCTACTGCTTAATCTGCTGCAAGCTCTGAGTAAATTGTGAATGATATATATCTTTGCAAATTGTTTTTTCAGGACACGTCTTTTTTTCACGCCGAGGCGGGCAACTTCGCGCAGGAGATAGAGAAGCATATGGTTGCCCCCTTCTCTGCTTTAGAGCTGCATCTCACAGCAAAGGGGCATGCTTTTGGAGGGTTTGTGTTTCATATCCTTGGGATGGATCGGGTTTGTTATGGTACACAGAGGCTTAAGGTCATCCTACGGAAATCAGCGGTATTTCTCTGCTCTGATTATATACCCGAACTGATTATATAGCCCATACATTGTGTGGTTATTCAATACTTTTGGTTTTAGATGAAAGGAGGATGCTCACCACTTTGTCCTTGTGAGTTTCCAAACTGGAAACCCCAAATTATCTGCTTGGCTGCTCTCGAAGAAGTGGAGTTCAATGGCTTCGAAGGAGAGGATCATGAGTTTGATTTACTGAAACTGATACTCGGATGTGCACCGATGCTAAAAAGAATGATTGTGAAGATGTCACGGGAGACCTTGGCAAGTAATGATGGATGCGCAAAGATATACAACATCTTCGAGGCATGTTCTTCTGTGGAATGTGATGTTTATGACAACTCTGGTAAGTATATGTTTGGCATGCATTATTAGCATCCTCCTAGATAAAACAGAGATATAACTGTTAATCATTGTGTAAGATTCGTCGAAAATGTGGCGTTAACATGCCAATTATAGAGTCTGGTTGTGCATGTCCGATTTATTAGCTAATTAAACTTCAATATTTTTGTAGAAACTGAAGGGTGGTTTGGTTGATAAGGAAAATTCAATATTTTTACTCAGGCTTCCTTACCTAAATTGCTCTTTTGCATTTCACAAACTTCTCCATTGACCTTGCCCTACTGTTTTGTGTTTGTATTAGATTTTCTTGGTTAGCTGAAGTTGTCCCATCTGAATTCATTGGCCTTGGGGTTTGGTACAAACTCTCTCAGCAAGTACTTTGCTATTTCTTTCTGCTGTGTCAGCATGTATTCCGTATTTTTTGCCAATAACAACATTATATGTTTTGCAACCGCAAATACATTGGTGACATCAGAATGCGCACCTGAAGTTAGTTGTCTCATCTGAATTTTTCATTGACCTTTGGGTTTCTTTCTGCTCTCAACATATTGTGTTATACTGCGTCTATACCAAAATATAAGATGCTTTTCCAGTTCAAAAAATGTCTTATATTTTGCTACAGAGGAGTATTTGACTACATTCCTATACATATAACTCCTCCGCAGCTTGTTGCGGTACTGATCGGAGCTTGTTTCAATTTGTCTCCTCCGCAGGGTTAATGCTTGGTTGCTTCAATTGATCATCTTGCATGCTCTTTTGCCAAGATTGTCCCTCGACATGATTCTCATCCTCTGGTCTGTGGATTCGTGGTGTGCATTGGCAGGATCATCCTTAGTTCAGGGTATTCGTGGTGCGCATTGACAAAGTCTCAGGACTTTGCTTGGTTGCTTCAACTGATCATCTGGCGTGTTCGTTTGCCCGTGTATTGTACTAGCTATATACAAGGAGCTCAGTTATATCTTCTGTGGTTCCTATGATGTTTGACCATTGAATTAATGCACTCTACTCATGTCGTGAGTCAATTGCCTGAAGCTGATTTAAGCCTATGGTTTCAATTCCTATTTTGGGTTCTTTCATTGTGACGATGCACTGCTTGTTTTCAGCGGGAGTAAAATGCTCTTTATGCTTATACAGCTGTGCTTGGAACCTTGGATGAACCAAACAGCTCTATAACTGTAAGATAGCTCAGTATCTTAAACTCAGAATTATCGTCTGTTTCCTCTCTTTTCTAACTACTGCAACTATATGATGTATTGAAGATGCATCTTGTATTCTTGTGTCACTTTGTTTTAGTAGAATCTGCATCATTTTGTGTAGATGCAACAGGAGCATTGCTGTGACACCCAAGTTCGAGATATGCAAGGTGGAAGTGAGAAGTATCCGGACTTGAACTTTTGGAAGCTTTGATTTCTGATACAACGCTGATGGCAAGGATATGGCTTGGGTGAGGAACTACAGCATGATGAGTTTGTCGAAGCGGTTGTAACACCGTGGGCAGTTGAGCGATTCTTGAAGACAGTGACAGAATCTGAATTTTGGTTGTAACGCTGTTGAACTGCATTTCATCAGTACAACGAGGACTCGGATTCCTCTATCAGGCGTTTTAAAAATCGGGGGCTGATGGGCGCCGACGCGCCGACCCAAATTTGGGCTGGTCGGTTGCCAAGCGTCGGATTTGCACGCGTCAACGGGCGAGATTGCTGCAACCCAGGTCGTCTTCCTCCTTTTGGATGCGCGCGAGAAAAAAATAAGGAAGGGATCCGCAGGTCAGCCTCGTGCTCGCCCTTGGCCGCCCTGTCGCGGCTCGCCGGATGCAGCTCCGCCGGGCCGGTCGAAAGAAAGCCATCCCTAGCGGCGCATGCCTTTGCATCTCGACATGTCTCCCGCCCCTGGTTGCAGCACCGTCGGGTGAGGGTTCCAGCATCGCCACCAACCGCCGTCAGAGCTCACCATGTGTCTGTCGCAGCACCGCCGTGCAGCTCCGTCGTCGCCGCTCGCCATTGTTAGCTAGCCGTTCTCTGTTTGAAGCTTTTCTAGAAGCAAGTTGTAGCTTTTCTCGACACCGGTTGCAGCTTTTCACGGTTACACGGTGTCCGATCTCTAGCTACATCTTATCCGTTTGAAACTTTTTTTAAAGTCGGTTGTACCTTTCTCATCACCGGTTGCAGATTTTTGCGGCTGCACGGTGCCGACCTCCAGCTACCCCGTATCCAGTTGAAGCTTTTTTCAAATTCGGTTGTAGCTTTTTGGGTTGCCGGACGTAGCATTTTTCAGTACTGGTTGCAGCTCTAACGCACCTTCGTCGAAGCCCCTTCTTTCTCTGGCTCCAGCAAAAAATGCCACCGTTCATAGCATTTGGCATTGATGATTGTAGCTCAGATGTGCACCGGTTGTAACACCTGCTTTCTCTTGTCCCTGCAAAAAAATGGCGCATGTAGCAATTTACGTCACAGGTTGCAGCTTCGTCGAGTGCAGTTAACAGCTTTAGTCGGTTGAAGCATCCCCTGCAGCACTTCGGCGCCTGCAGGTTCGCCGGGATATGGCGCCCCTGGCAGCAGCGGCCATGGGTGGCAGGACTGCAGCATCGCGTGCACTCCCCAACAGCACTCGCTGGTAGCAACCAGCATACATGGCGCCGTTGTGGCTGTTCCACGGCTACTAGGATCACCGGCGCAGTCTAGCAGATGTGCGACGCGGCGGCAGCTGTGGTGGTCACGCGGCAGGGGATGGAGCAGCTGCTCACGGCCGTGGCGGAGCCCTTCGAGGAGCTGGCGCACGGGATGGAGGCCGACGGCGGCGAGCTCCGCCTCGCACCCTTCGCCGACACCTGCGCGATATTGGGGGAAAGAGATAAGAGCAACTCTGATGGGGCGACCCATTTCGTCCGCCGCCGTCCGTTTGGGTCGGCGCGAATAAAAGAGGAGGCCCAACGCACCGACCCAAACCCAAATCGAGTCCGCTTCGTGTCTGCGCCGACGCATTTGCGGCCCAAATTTGCGCCCTAAATGCGTTAGCGCGGACACGGAAGGGACGCCACGCGTGCCTTCACGGTGTCCGCCGCGTCCCTACCTGGCAGTCGTCCAACTGCCCACGGTCTTTCTGGTCAGCTTAATTTATGACCTCGGGCCCACGCGTTAGCGATAGCGGTCTCCTTTTTTAAGCCGACCATGCGGCGAGGCCGTCCTCATCCTCTTCCAGCCAGCCCCCGTCCCCATCTAGCCACACTCTGCTCCCCCGTTGCCGGCAAACCCTAGCCACCCCAGCGAAGCCAGATGGGGGTCTTCTCCGGCGCTAGCAGCAGCAAGGCCAAGGGCAAGGCCCCCGCCATTCCTTTTCCCTCGGAGTTCCTCCCGCCTCCGCCGGCGCCAGCTCACCGGCCAAGGCAACGCGTCAACGTGCCAGTGCACCAGGCGGAGTGGCACTGGCAGCACCGCGTGCCTCTCCCGTACCCTGATGCCACCTTGCCGCACGACTGACACCTGGATCCGGAGAGGATCCTAGTGCCGGCGGCACCGTGGTCGGGTAGGGCGCACGTGGAGTAGGTGCGGCGCCGGCAGCGCTCCTGACGCTGGAGCAGCGCCGCGACCCCGCCTACGCAACCGACTCGCCCAGCTGGGCTTGATGGTTTGCCTTCGAGCACGAGGAGGCGAGGCGACGCGGCGTTCGCGAAGTCGACGGCAGCGTGCCCCTGCCCCCGCTCGTCGTCCACGAGGAGTACCAGGAGCAGGAGTCCGCCTACCAGGCGGCCATTGCGGCGGTCTACCGGGAGAGCGAGGAGGACGAGTGGCGCAGGGTGGCGGCGGTCAAGGAAGAGGAGGCGGCGTACGAGGCGACCATGGCGTAGGCCATGGCCCTCTCCGCGGCGGGCGACTGCATTCTGCCGCCGGTGGCCCCGCCGTCCCCTCTCAAAGCCGAGACGGAGCCGGAGCCGTCCCCCATCGAGCGCTACTCCTGGACGGGAGTAGTGCGCGAGTGGGTCAGCGCGCCGCCGGTCTGGATGTGGGCGAGGCCGATGCAGGAGGCGACGTACCTTGAGCAGTGGCGCCAGCGACGGCTGGCCGAGGAGCGCCGCCACGGTGAGTACCTCGAGATGCTCGAGCGCGACGCCGAGGACGAGCAGCGTGAGGCCGAGGAGGAGGCGCGCCAGGCCGCGGCGGCACAGGCGGCGGCACAGCCCCCGCCCGACATGAACGCCCTCTGGAACACGGCGTTCCCCTGGGCCGGCCCTGCACCGACGCTCATCGACCTCACAGACCTCGAGGACGAAAATGCCGCCGCCTAAGGCAGCGCGCCGCCTCGTAGTTTAGTTTTTTTTTTTCATTAATGCAAATATGGACGCGTGGACTCTCGCCGGCCTTCGTGGTCGGCTTTAATGTTTAATTAATGTTGTTTTTATTTTAAAAATGCATGTGTTCTTTTTTCTCACGCCGTCAAAATGGGTCGGGCCAGCGTTCAGCGCATGCGCCGACCCAAACACGAAAGCGGACGTTCGTGTCCGCCTGGCCGACCCAAACGGATAAAAAGCGGACAAAATCGTCGTTTGTTTGGGTCGGCTTATTGGAGTTGCTCTAATGTATGTGGGATCCCCACACCCCACATGTCGTGACCTGAGTCGCTGCAGCGTGCGTGCGTGGACGCGTCTGGCGCAAAGTTTGACTGGCGCGCCCCGCACAAACGATTCCCTATAAAAATTGTGTACCTCTCTTTGTGAAGGGAGACATGTATGGCTTTTGGATTCTCTAGATCCTTTGTGTATCTTCTATTAGGCAATAAATCTCTAACGATTATTTTAAAAACAAACTGCAGTAGTGATGCCTCTACACATGATAATTTTTTTTAAAATGGCAGGATTCCTACATTCATTAAAAAGAAAAAATGCTCAGTTAATTAGGAAAAATCGAGCGAAAACTAGATTCCCTGGTTAACTATGGAGAACCGGGCAAAACAATCACAACCGCTGAACGATACACAAAAATTACCCCACACATACGGTCTCAAAGAGGCACTCGTCGTGACAGCAGCACGCATGTGTCATCCTCATCACTCCTTCTCTAAAGGCGTATGGTAATTTATTAGCATTAGCTTGGGCAAGAAGACCTCTCTACTGAATGGTAGGATGCTTTGTCTTTTCTAAGATTTTTCTAGTGGTTTATTCTTTTGTTATCTTATAACTCATCATGTACTTGTAATATTTGACTATCTATTATAAAATTAACAACTTACAATTTATAATTCTCATTAGATTTTTCTAGGAAAGTATTTGGATACATTAAAGGATGTTGGAGTACGCGCCTCCTGGGGCATTCACGCCCTCCCACTAGTAGAAAAAGGGTCATTTGTCCCGGTTCATAAGGTCCATCTGTCCCGGTTGGGGAACCGGGACTAAAGGGTCGTTACTAATGCCCTAGGCCTTTAGTCCCGGTTCTTATACCAACCGGGACAGATGGGCCTCCACGTGGCCGCTCCGGTGAGCCCAGGCAGGAGGGCCTTTGGCCCCGGTTGGTAGCACCAACCGGGACCAATAAGCTTCCACACGTCAGCAATTCAAGGCCTGGTTTTTTTATTTTGAAAGGAGGTGGTTTAGGGGTTTGGGGGGTTAATTTAGGTTGTTATAGGTAGCTAATAGAGAGATGTGTCATCTCTTATCTCCGTGCTACTGCTACTGCTATGCCTAAACATGACTTAGATTGAAGTGAGGCAACATGTGGTGCATGTCGAAAGTAATATTAAACCTAACTTGATCAAGTTTGAATTGTACTACTTTCGACATGCACCACATGCATGTTGCCTTCACTTCAATCCAATCCATGTTCATTTCACCCACAGATATATAATAACTCTTCATGCTTGCATCATGCATCATCATAATAACAAGTCCTACTAATCATCATCATACAACTTCTACTCGTTATTAATAACAAGTCATACGATCATCATCCTGATAGTCATCGAACCAAACCTACTTAATTGTTCTTAGCACATGATCATCAGTATTATGCAGGACCTAAATACCCTATTTAAGGTAAAATAGCATAAAACAATATAGACCCTGACTCTCCATTATGGAGAATGGAGATCATCATGTCTCCAATTCTTGCTCGGCGCTTCCTTTTGCTTTCAAGAACCTCCTTACGACTGTCCATACATTTTTTTCCATTCTCTGATTAGCATGTCTCCACTTCTTTTAGAAATCCGATATGGACAGTTGAGATTCATACGATGACCTGGATATATGTTCAAAACACGAAGGCTGCCATTCTGATACATCAAATGAGGCACACAATCCTCTGGGATTCTCTGTTGAAAAACATAGTAATAACTTCATAGTTAGCAATGATGTACTAGTTTTAGAAGTATGCAAAAGATGCATGGATGTCGTAATAGTAAAAATTCTTACCAGGGTATCTCCATGGTAGTTACCGTAGTTCAACACGTGCACTAGTGGCACGTATTGACCATAATGTTGAGGAGTTTGATTGTAGATATTGTAATTCTCAAAATCAGTATAAAATACGACCAGATGATTTTTCTCCTGATAAGTTAACTCGGAGCCATCGGTGTAGTGGGTTTTGTCAACCATGTTCCGCACATTGTTTGAACAATCAAAATAAGCTGTCAATGGAAATAAGCTGTCAACTATTTTGAAATAAACAATATAAATTAGTTAATAATTAACTATGTTTGAGAAACTCACATAGCGGTAGAACTGGAGGCGTATCAACAAGGACTCAAATGTCCATATTGTCTTGGTCGATGTCAGGATCACCAAGATCCATGGTGACAAGCATACACTCATCAAAACCATACATCTTGCAAAATGCTTCCCTATTTTTGCAACCAAAATGGGTTACGCTCTCAGCATTATAGAGATTTACTTCAAAATCCACATCATGATGGGTCCTTAGGTGAATTTTCTTCGTTTCAAAATTTTCATGGTCTTCAAAATCCATCCTCTCCAAGACATAGCGTCTTGCATGACATGGGATAAGCTATACTCGAATTGTAAAAGATGAAAATTACATGTTGAAATAGTTGAAGTCATGCTTAATTACGAAAAAAACACTTATCGCCGTTGCGTACCGTTTCAACATTGAAGGTCTCCTCGAGCTTAATGCTGAAGCGCCGATCATCTTCCAGGTGAGGCCTGTCACACAAACCTCGATCGTCGTGGCACCAGCGGCACTCCCCCGGGAGACTTTCGTCGTCTGATGACGACACTTCCTACATTCGTAATTCAAAGATTAAACTTGTACAATTAAATATATGTACTACAAAAACTAAATTAGATCATTATTATTCATCACGGGTTGACTATCGGTTTGTCGAGTATTTTCTTAAAATCTCTCAGCTCACGTGGTGTATACATTCGACCGTTGGTGATGGTCACTCCTCCATTTGTCCCCGAGTGCATTACACCAAAATGTCTAGCACACGGGAACGAAGGAGAAGCGACCCCCACGACAACAGTCGGGATTCTTCGTCCTCTCATATATATATGGTGGAACTCTCCCTCACTGATTCCTCTCTGACATTTGTGACCGTCGGTGATGGTAGCTCCTCCTTTCATTCCCGAGTGCATTATACCAAATTGTCTAGCACACGGGAACGAAGGAGAAGCTACCCCACGACAACAGTCGGGATTCTTCGTCCTCTCATATATGGTGGAGACTCGACAGACTTAAATTTAACCCGAAATATCGTTTAATTATCTTTCCAAAAATGGATTTGGCTGGTCTCACCTCGAGGTCAGAGGGGGTCGGTGACGGGGACGATGGCGGGGATGATGGAGGGGGGCTCCTAGATTTCTGCGACAACAAAAACCCTATAAGCTATCAACTAATCATATGCATACGCCTTGCATAGTGCTCTCCAATTTTAGCATTCAAAGTAGGAGTAGTTTTCCAATTTGAGCATTCAATAAGCAAAACCAAATCGTAAAATAAAGTAGTATTCAAATTAGCATGCATTCAATTATAAGCAAAACTACATCATCTCTTCCGTCCGTACATAGTCGAATATTATCACTAATACACCTCGAATACTATCATACATATATATAGCATCGCTAGTACAGCTAGAACCGTAGCGCCCGACGGGTATCGGCGCGGGCGGTGGACACCAAAGGAAGGAATCATCACAGGATCATAGCTCGGTGAGATCCTCAAGAACTTGCCGGTATTGTCGAACCTGCCCTCCAACACAACCATGTAGCGACGAACGTGCTCGTCCTTCTCGCTGACACGGTGATGTACCACCTCCGCGGTGTCCGGAAGCCTAGACACCGTCACTGGCCCACGCGACCGCCACCAAACAAGGATCGGGTCAACGACGGGCTGGCTCCTCACCAACCTACGCCCCCCGGAAGGTAGCACCTCCCAATACCAGCCCGGCGGAGCCCAGTCCCGGACATGGCCCCTCTGATCAAGCCGGCCTCCTCCGCCGAGTCGACGATGAGGATGCGGGATAGGCATCGTCGACGTCGATGCGGGAATAATTGCTTGAACTAAAAAAATAAACTAGTTCTATTAATTTTCTTGCTAAAAATAAACTACTTCTATAGTAAAATAAAGTAGTTTTATTAAATCAACTAGTTCAACTACTAATTAAGCACTTATTATAAATAAAATAAAGTAGTACTTACTAAAAATAAACTACTTCTATATATAGTAAAATAAATTATTTTTATTAAATCAACTAGTTCAACTACTAAGCACTTACTATAAATAAAATAAAGTAGTACTTACTAAAAATAAACTACTTCTATAGTAAAATAAAGTAGTTTTATTAAATTAACTAGTTCAACTACTAAGCACTTACTATAAATAAAATAAAGTAGTACTTACTAAAAATAAACTTGTTTAACTAGTTCTATTATTTATCGACCCCCCCTCATGTCGAAGTTATCGGGGAGGGGGTATATCGACAACGACATACCCTAAACAGTACAACTAACTACAACGACTTCGCTTGCATACATATGAACAAATATGATCGATCATATATGAACAATATAAAAACATCATATGATATATGAACAAAAAAATCACATCTATGAACAAAAAAAATCATCTAATCATATTTTTTTACTGCGGCCACGGCGGCGGCGGGGGGCAGGGCAGGGGTGCGGGGGCCGGGGCTCACTGGGGGCGGTGTTGGCGACGGCGTCGGGGTAGGCGGCCTTGAACCGGGCGGTGACGACGCTGGGCGGCGCGCGGACGGGCGGTGACAACGCTTGGCCTTGATCTGGCGACAGTGTCGGGAAGGGCGGCGGCGGCGACAGCGTTAGGGCAGGAGGCGGTGGCGCGGCGGCGGTGTCGGTGTCGAGGCGAGGAGCACGCGCGCGGCGCGTCGAAGCGGGGAGCACGCGCGGCGGCGCGTCGGGCAGTGGGAAGAAGAACTTAACCCAAAATTTCACAAGTGTGGCTTATATAGACAGACCTTTGGTCCCGGTTCGTGGCAGAACGGGACCAGCATTATTAGTCCCGGTTGGAGCCACCAACGGGACCAAAGGTCGCTTTCAGCAGCCCAAAGGGCGGGAAGCGAGGCCTTTGGTCCCGGTTGGTGGCACAAACCGGGACTAAAAATTGCGATTAGTACCAGATTGTTGGCATGAACCGGTACCAATGTACGCCTTTAGTACCGGTTGGTGGCACCAACCGGGACTAAAGGCCTTGTGTTGTCCGCATCGCGGCACGAAAGTTTAGTCCTACCTCGCTAGCTGAGGGAGCTCGAGAGTGGTTTATAAGCCCCACTCCCGCTGCCCTCTTGAGCTCCTCTGAAATGCAGGCTTTCAGGCCTAAACACACTGTATCTATATTGGGCCTTCTACGGGCCTGAATCCTGGCCCATGGGTGGGTTTCTAGTCGTACTCAGGCCGTGGTGGCCAAGTAGGTTGCTTTTTTATTTTTCCCAGTTTATTTCTTTTCTTTTTTTCTTTATTTAATTTATTTTGTTTCTACTTACAACAAAATACTTATTTATTTTAATTTATTTTATTTTATTTCTAATTACTTATTTATTCTATTTTATGATAATTCTTTTTGCTATTAAAGTTTCTAATGAAAAAGTTCTTTATGAAAATTCTTTTTGCTTTAAATGATTTTGAACAGGAAAAACTTTGATAATTTTAGTTGCATTAATTTTATATAATTTTAGTTTCAATAATACTAGAGGTTTCTTATAATGTTTTGAACAGAAAATACGTTGATAATTTTAGTTTCATAAATTTTATTTATGTTATTAAAGTTTATTTTATTTTGTTTCTACTTATATATTTTATTAAATTTTATTTTATTCTGTTTCTAATTACTTATTTATTTTATTTTATGATACTTGTTATTTTCCATGCATTTACTGATTATTTTGAGCTATAAGACTCTGAAATTGAAAAGCACTACAAATGAACTCTTAAAAGGTTGAAAGTTGGCATGGTATCATCATTTCACCCACATAGCATGTGAAAGAAAGTAGAGAGGGTTGCGGCAAAAACTAGATGCACTTCGTGTACAAAACAGACAATCTGTTTCGAACTATCAGGATTTCATACGAAAACTCGTCTGTTACAAAGGGATTTCATTTTTTAAAACTTATTTGAACTCCATAGTTTTTCTGTGGTCAAAATGCACTATTGAAAGCCACATCATCAATTTTCAACCCTTTCTGACTTCATTTGTTATTTTTCATGCATTTACTGATTATTTTGAGCTATAAGACCATGAAATTGAAAAACACTACAAATGAACTCTGAAAAGGTTGAAAGTTGGCATGGTATCATCATTTCACCCACATAGCATGTGCAAGAAAGTAGAGAGGGTTACGGCAAAAACTAGATGCACTTCGTGTACAAAACGGACAATCTCTTTCGAAGTATCAGGGTTTCAGACGAAAACTCATCTGTTACAAAGGGATTTCATTTTATTGAACTTATTTGAACTCCATAGTTTTTCTGTGTTCAAAATGCACCATTCAAAGCCACATCATCAATTTTCATCCTTTTTGACTTCATTTGTTATTTTCCATGCAGTTACTGATTATTTTGAGCTATAAGACCATGAAATTGAAAAGCACTAGAAATGAACTCTGAAAAGGTTGAAAGTTGGCACGGTATCATCATTTCACCCACATAGCATGTGCAAGAAAATAGAGAGGGTTACAGCAAAAACTGGATGCATTTCATGTACAAAACGGACAATCTGTTTCGAAGTATCAGGATTTCATACGGAAACTCGTCTGTTACAACAGGCATTTCAAATGAACTACGAAAAGGTTGAAAGTTGGCATGATATCATCATAATAGTTGTGGAGAGAAAGTCTTCACTTTTTTCGCTTGTGTGAATTGCTTATTGCGCCGTAACCATGGATAATCTTCATCGTTTACCAGGATGCTTGGTTCAGCCTTGACTTTGAAGGGAGGAATTTCATGAAACTTTTCATAATCTTCAGACATGTCTGTCTTGCCCTCCACTCCCACGATGTCCCTTTTTCCTGAAAGAACTATGTGGCGCTTTGGCTCATCGTATAATGTATTCGCTTCCTTTTCTTTTCTTTTTCTCGGTTTGGTAGACATGTCCTTCACATAGATAACATGTGCCACATCATTGGCTAGGACGAACGGTTCGTCAGTGTACCCAAGATTGTTCAGATCCACTGTTGTCATTCCGTACTATGGGTCTATCTGTACGCCGCCTCCTGACAGATTGACCCATTTGCACTTAAACAAAGGGAACTTAAAATCATGTCCGTAGTCAAGTTCCCATATGTCCATTATGTAACCATAATATGTGTCCTTTCCCCTCTCGGTTGCTGCATCAAAGAGGACACCGATGTTTTGGTTGGTGCTCTTTTGATCTTGGGCGATCGTGTAAAATGTATTCCCATTTATCTCGTATCCTTTGTAAGTCAATACAGTCGAAGATGATCCCCTGGACAACGAGTACAGCTCATCACAAACAGTGTTTGTCACCTCTGAGACGTGTTTCCAACCAACTGCTGAAAGTCCTGACGTGTTCACATGTAATCCAGTCGTCACACTGCTCCGGGTGTTTGGAGCGCTGACTGTTCTTGTGTTCATCGACGTACGGGGTCACCAAGGTAGAGTTCTGTAGAACTGTGTATAGTGTGCTTGAGACCAAGAATGCCTGTCCCTGCATATTATTGAGTCCGCTCCTAGCGTGCCTTTTCCAGTCAGTCTCCCATCATACCGCGATTTAGGGAGACCTATCTTCTTAAGGCCATGAATGAAGTCAACACAAAACCCAATGACATCCTCTGTTTGATGGCCCATGGAGATGCTTCCTTCTGGCCTAGCACGGTTACGGACATATTTCTTTAGGACTCCCATGAACCTCTCAAAGGGGAACATATTGTGCAGAAATACGGGGCCCAGAATGACAATCTCGTCGACTAGATGAACTAGGACGTGCGTCATGATATTGAAGAAGGATGGTGGGAACACCAGCTCGAAACTAACAAGACATTGCGCCACATCACTCCTTAGCCTTGGTATGATTTCTGGATCGATCACCTTCTGAGAGATTGCATTGAGGAATGCACATAGCTTCACAATGGTTAATCGGAGTTTTCCGGTAGAAGCCCCCTCAATGCAACCGGAAGCAGTTGCATCATAATCACGTGGCAGTCATGATACTTTAGGTTCTGGAACTTTTTCTCTGGAATATTTATTATCCCCTTTATATTCGACGAGAAGCCAGTCGAGGCCTTCATACTGAGCAGGCATTCAAAAAAGATTTCCTTCTCTTCTTTGGTAAAAGCGTAGCTGGTAGGACCTTCATACTGCTTTGGAGGCATGCCGTCTTTTTCGTGCAAATGTTACAGATCCTCCCGTGCCTCAGGTGTATCTTTTGTCTTCTCATACACGCCCAAGAAGCCTAACAGGTTCACGCAAAGGTTCTTCGTCACGTGCATCACGTCGATTGAAGAGCGTACCTCTAGCTCTTTCCAGTAGGGTAGGTCCCAAAATATAGATTTCTTCTTCCACAAGGGTGCGCGTCCCTCAACGTCATTCGGAACAGCTAGTCCGCCGGGACCCTTTCCAAATATTACGTGTAAATTAGAGACCATAGCAAGTACGTGATCACCGGTACGCATGGCGGGCTTCTTCCGGTGATCTGCCTCGCCTTTGAAATGCTTGCCTTTCTTTTGACATTGATGGTTGGTCAGGAGAAATCGACGATGGCCTGGTACACATTCTTCCCGCATCTGTCCAGGTATATACTTTCGATGTCGCCTAGACAAAGGCGTGCATCGTGGTATCCCTTGTTTGTCTGTCCTGAAAGGTTACTGAGAGCGGGCCAATCATTGATGGTCACGAACAGCAACGCCTTTAGGTCAAATTCTTCCCCCATGTGCTCATCCCACGCACGTACACCTGTTCCATTCCACAGCTGTAAGAGTTCTTTAACTAATGACCTTAGGTACACATCAATGTCGTTGCCGGGTTGCTTAGTGTTGGAAATATGCCCTAGAGGCAATAATAAAATGGTTATTATTATATTTCTTTGTTCATGATAATAGTCTATTATTCATGCTATAATTGTGTTATCCGGAAATCGTAATACACGTGTGAATACATAGACCACAATGTGTCCCTAGTGAGCCTCTAGTTCACTAGCTTGTTGATCAACAGATAGTCATGGTTTCCTGACTATGGACATTGGATGTCATTGATAATGGGATCACATCATTGGGAGAATGATGTGATGGACAAGACCCAATCGTAAGCATAGCTCAAAGATCGTGTAGTTCGTTTAGCTAGAGCTTTTCCAAATGTCAAGTATCATTTCCTTAGACCATGAGATTGTGCAACTCCCGGATACCGTACAAGTGCTTTGGGTGTGCCAAACGTCACAACGTAACTGGGTGACTATAAAGGTACACTACAGGTGAGGGAGTCCCGGATTAGGGGGTGTCTGGATAGCCGGACTATGACCTTTGGCCGGACTCCTGGACTATGAAGATACAAGATTGAAGACTTCGTCCCATATCCGGATGGGACTTCCCTTGGCGTGGAAGGCAAGCTTGGCGATACGGATATGTAGATCTCCTACCATTGTAACCGACTCTGTGTAACCCTAACCCTCTTCGGTGCATATATAAACCGGAGGGTTTTAGTCCGTAGGATGAACAACAATCATACCATAGGCTAGCTTCTAGGGTTTAGCCTCTCTGATCTCGTGGTAGATCTACTCTTGTACTACCCATATCATCAATATTAATCAAGCAGGAGTAGGGTTTTACCTCCATCGAGAGGGCCCAACCTAGGTAAAAACATTGTGTCCCTTGTCTCTGTACCATCCGCCTAGACGCATTGTTCAGGACCCCTACCGAGATCCGCGGTTTGACACCGACATTGGTGCTTTCATTGAGAGTTCCTCCGTATCGTCGCCGTCGGGAAGGATGCCTCATCCGTCTTTAAAGACAGCACTATTGCTAAAGAAGCTTTGGTGTCGGCCAAACTCTCCGGCTAAGCGGTTTTCTTATGACCGCTTGTTCGTCGCCAGCATACCGACGATGACTTCTTGGGTCATCGAAAGCAATCTTCACATTACCTCAGAACTCGCCGAGCAGTTAGATCCGATGGAGCTATCTTCCTTAAACGAGCTCTTGGATCGCATCGCCATACAGGAGTCGCTTCTGACTATGATCAGATTTGGCCTAAACCCGATCGAGAGAGATTAACTCTCCCGTGTTACCCACCACGTTGTTGTGGTAGAGGAACAATACGGCGACCCTTCTTCTATCTTAAGGACTAGCTACGTCCGGATTCCCGATCCCTCCATGCCAGATTCCCGCGGAGGAGAGGACGTCACTCAAGCCCTGAACCTAAAGTCAGGCAGTGGGCTAGATTCATTGGACAACATCCAAGAATCCAAGCTTCCAAGTTCGGAAGCTCCTTGGCCCTTAAGTCTCAGATCGGGCGAGGTTCCAGATTTAATTCCACCCGCCCACCCAAACATAAGCGACCTATCCCAAATTCGGCAAGAGCCCACAGAAACAGTACACCATTACTGGGCCAGATTCCTCCTGGTTATGGACAGGATAAAGGACTGCCACGAGGAGGACGCAACCTCATTCTTCTGCAATAATTGCACGGACAACGGGATCCTCAACGCTATAAGTCGTCGTGACATTACACGCTTTGCCGACTTAGCGTCCATAGTACGAAAGTACTGTGCGATGGAAAGCACCTGGAAAACCAAAGCAAGATTTTGGGACAATCCGGCCTTGATTACAACCCCAGTCCAAAATAAAAGGGTGCATCATTGCCAGGCACCTGGGTTAAATACCAAAAAGCAAAAACCTTCTATAGGGCATGGAACCGTACTGGAGGGATGGCTCAATGGACCCTGTAAAATTCATAGTACAGAGGGCGCCACTCCAACTCATAGCCTTAGAGCATGTTGGATACTACGGTAGGTGGCCAAAAGTGGCGAAGAGCTTCTAGCTCTAGAGCACCAGCCCAGGGATACCAGTACGGTATTAACAGTCTTCGAGACTTTCGCATCAAATAATATGCGGAAACGAACACTCCGTAGCCTTGCCGAAGTCTACCAAGTAGCAACAATAAACCCATGGAGTGACACGGCTATTACCTTTAATGCCAGTGACGAACCTAAATTCCGAACAGCCCGAGCACCAGACGCATTGGTCATCAGTACGATAGTGGATGGCTTTCGCCTTACCAAGGTACTCATGGACGGTGGCAGCGGATTGAACCTCATCTATGAGGAAACCCTCCGAAAAATGGAAATATACTGGAGCCGCATTGAGCGAAGCAGCACAACCTTTAGAGGAATAATCCCTAGTCGGGAAGCACGCTGTACAGGAAAAATCACACTGGATGTGGTGTTCGGCATGCCGGATAATTACAGGTCCGAAGAGGTCACGTTCCAAGTGGCCCCGTTCAGCAGCGGATACCACGCTCTATTAGGGCGAGAGGCATTCACAATTTTTCAAGCTATACCCCATTATGGGTACATGAAGCTCAAAATGCCCGGGCCCAACGGAATCATCACTCTTGCTAGTGACCCGGACATAGCACTCCGCGCCGAAAATAAGACAGCTGCACTGGCCCTTGAGGCACTATCCGAAGCCCTAGCGGCCGAGGAACTCACTGCGCGGCGCTCCACGGTGAATAGGGACGATGTGATACTCCATAAGAGATCCAAGTCCACCTCCTTTAAACCAGCGGACGAAATAGTCAAATTCCAAGTCCATCCAACAGACCCTACAAAAACGGCCTCCATCGGGGCACAATTAAATCCCGATGTAGACGCCGCGCTAAGAGAATTCCTACGCGAAAATTGGGACATTTTGCTCGCACCCTTCATACATGCCAGAATCCCGCCGGCTGGCGAGCACAGCCTAAACATCCTAAAAGGATTCAAGCCAGTCAAACAGGCTCTTCGGCGTTTCTCCGAACCCAAGAGATAGGCCATGGGAGAGGAGCTAGCCAAACTATTGGAGGCCGGATTCATTAGAGATATAAAACATCCGGACTGGCTAGCAAACCTGGTGATGGTACCAAAGAAGGACAAATCCAGGCGCCTATGCGTCGATTTCAAGGACCTCAACAAGGCTTGCCCAAAGGATCCCTTCCCCCTCCCCCGCATCGATTAAATTATCGACGCTACCGCAGGACACGATGCATTGTGCTTCCTCGACGCATACTCTGGCTACCACCAAATTAAGATGGCAGAGCCTGACCAAGCCATAACGGCATTCATCACTCCATACGGCCCATTCTCGCTTCAACACAATGCCTTCGGGCTCAAAACGCCAAATAAGAACATATATCTGCGCATGATTCGTACATGTCGGCAAACCAGATCGGCAAAACAGTGGAGGCATACGTAGACGATGTGGTCGTCAAAAGCAAGCATGTCAAAACTCTAGTAGACGACTTGAGGCTCACATTCGATAATCTCCGAATATATGACATCAAGCTCAACCCGGAAAAATGTGTTTTTGGCGTACCAGCCGGAAAGCTCTTGGGCTTCATTGTATCCAATAGAGGAATTGAAGCAAACCCAGCCAAGATCCGAGCTCTGTCACAATTGGATATCCCAAAAGACCTCAAACAAATACAAAAATTGACTGGATGCGTGGCGGCTCTAAGCCGCTTTATCTCCCGTTTGGGAGAAAAAGCATTACCCCTTTATTGCCTCCTCCGACGCACCGAACACTTCGAGTGGACGGATGCCGCCACGGCCGGATTCAAAGAAATAAAAGCCATATTGGCAACAAACCCGGTCCTCGCCGCGCCCAACATGGGCGAACCAATGCTATTATATATCACGGCAACTCATTAAGTTGTAAGGCGGTGCTCGTTGTCGAACGAGAGACGGACGGACACAAGTTCCCCCTTCAAAAACCAGTTTACTACGTGTCCACTGTCCTTGTTGGAAATATGCCCTAGAGGCAATAATAAAAGCATTATTATTATATTTCCTTGTTCATGATAATTTTCTTTTATTCATGCTATAAATGTATTATCCGGAAATCGTAATACACGTGTGAATACATAGACTACAACACGTCCCTAGTAAGCCTCTAGTTGACTAGCTCGTTGGTCAACAGATAGTCATGGTTTCCTGACTATGGACATCAGATGTCATTGACAACGGGATCACGTCATTAGGAGAATGACGTGATGGACAAGACCCAATCCTAAGCATAGCACAAGATCGTGTAGTTCGTTTTGCTAAAGCTTTTCCAATGTCAAGTATCTCTTCCTTAGACCATGAGATCGTGTAACTCTCGGATACCGTAGGAGTGCTTTGGGTGTACCAAACGTCACAACGTAACTGGGTGACTATAAAGGTGCATTACAGGTACCTCCGAAAGTATCTGTTGGGTTGACACGGATCGAGATTGGGATTTGTCACTCCGTGTTACGGAGAGGTATCACTGGGCCCACTCGGTAGTGCATCATCATAATGAGCTCAAAGTGACCAAGTGTCTGGTCACGGGATCATGCATTACGGTACGAGTAAAGTGACTTGCTGGTAACGAGACTAAACGAGGTATTGGGATACCGACAATCGAGTCTCGGGCAAGTAACATACCGTCTGACAAAGGGAATAGAATACGGGGTTGCTTGAACCTTTGACATCGTGGTTCATCCGATGACAACATCGAGGAACATGTAGGAGCCAACATGGGTATCCAGATCCGCTGTTGGTTATTGACCGAGGTCGTCTCGGTCATGTCGCATGTCTCCCGAACCCGTAGGGTCTACACACTTAAGGTTCGGTGGCGCTAGGGTTATTAGGAAGACAAGTATGTGATTACGAATGTTGTTGAGTCCGGATGAGATCCCGGACGTCACGAGGAGTTCGGAATGGTCCGGAGGTAAAGATTTATATATGGAAAGTGGTTAAGCGGACTCGAAAGTTTGGGGTATACGGTAAGGTACAGGGGCCACGGGAGGGTTCCGGAGGTCCACCGGAGGGGCCACCCCTCCGGGGGCACATGGGCTATGTGGGAGGGGAGCCAGCCCCTGGTGGGCTGGGCGCGCCTCCCACCTAGGCCCATGCGGCTAGGGCTTGGGAGGGAAACCCTAAAGGGGCGAAGGCGCCCCCTGGCTTGGGGGCAAGCCACCCTCTCCTCCTCCCTTTGGCCGCCGCCCCATCTAGGGTTTCCCTAGATGGCCGCCCCCTGCCCTCTCCTCCTATAAATAGAGGGGTGAGGGAGGCTGCACACAATTGAAGGCGCAGCCCTCCCTCCCAACACCTCTCTTTCTCCGTGCGAGCTTGGCGAAGCCCTGTCGGAGAACTGCTGTACCAACTGCACCACGCCGTCGTGCTGCCATTGGAGTTGTCTTCCTCAACCTCTCCTTCATCCTTGCTGGATCAAGATGGAGGAGACGCCACCGTCCCGTACGTGTGTTGAACGCGGAGGTGCTGTCCTTTCAGCGCTTGGTCATCTGTGATCGGAATCACGTTGGGAACGACTCCATCATCACCACTCCCTCGAACGCTTCCGTACTCGATCTACAAGTGGTATGTAGATGCAAACTCTCTCTCTTGACTCGTTGCTTAGATGAACTCATAGATAGATCTTGGTGAAACCGTAGGAAAATTTTAATTTTCTGCAACGTTCTCCAACAGTGGCATCATGAGCTAGGTCTATGCGTAGTTCTCTTTGCACGAGTAGAACACAATTTAGTTGTGGGCGTGGATCTTGTCAACTTACTTGCCGCTACTAGTCTTATCTTGCTTCCGCGGTATTGAGGGATGAAGCGGCCCGGACCAACCTTACACGTACGCTTACGTGAGACCGGTTCCACCGACTAACATGCACTAGTTGCATAAGGTGGTTGGCGGGTGTCTGTCTCTCCTACTTTAGTTGGAGCGGATTCGATGAAAAGGGTCCTTATGAAGGGTAAATAGAAGTTAACAAGATCACGTTGTGGTTATTCGTAGGTAAGAAAACGTTCTTGCTAGAACCCAATTGCAGCCACGTAAAAGATGCAACAACAATTAGAGGACGTCTAACTTGTTTTTGCAGCAATTGACATGTGATGTGATATGGCCAAGTTGTGATGAATGATGAATGACATATTGTGATGTATGAGATCATGTTCTTGTAATAGGAATCACGACTTGCATGTCGATGAGTATGACAACCGGCAGGAGCCATAGGAGTTGTCTTTATTTTTGTATGACCTGCGTGTCAATGAAGAACGCCATGTAACTTACTTTACTTTATTGCTAAACGTGTTAGCCATAGAAGTAGAAGTAGTCGTTGGCGTGACAACTTCATGAAGGCACGATGATGGAGATCATGATGATGGAGATCATGGTGTCATGCCGGTGACAAGATGATCATGGAGCCCCGAAGATGGAGATCAATGGAGTTTTATGATATTGGCCATATCATGTCACTACTATATAATTGCATGTGATGTTTATTATGTTTATACATCTTGTTTACTTAGAACGACGGTAGTAAATAAGATGATCCCTTACAACAATATCAAGAAGTGTTCTCCCCTAACTGTGCACCGTTGCTAAAGTTCATCGCTTCTAAGCACCACGTGATGATCGGGTGTGATGGATTCTTACGTTCACATACAACGGGTGTAAGACAGATTTACACACGCAAAACACTTAGGGTTAACTTGACGAGCCTAGCATGTACAGGCATGGCCTCGGAACACGGAGACCGAAAGGTCGAACACGAGTCGTATGGAAGATACGATCAACATGAGAATGTTCACCGACGATGACTAGTCCGTCTCACGTGATGATCGGACACGGCCTAGTCGACTCGGATCGTGTAACACTTAGATGACTAGAGGGATGTCTAATCTGAGTGGGAGTTCATTGAAATAATTTGATTAGATGAACTTAATTATCATGAACTTAGTCTAAAACTTTTGAATGATATGTCTTGTAGATCAAATGGCCAACGCTCATGTCAACTTGAACTTCAACGCGCTCCTAGAAAACCAAGCTGAAAGATGACGGCAGCAACTATACGGACTGGGTCCGAACTTGAGATCATCCTCATAGCTGCCAGAAACAATATGTCCTAGAAGGACCGCTAGGTGACGCTCCCGTCCTAGAGAACCAAGACATTATGAATGCTTGGCAGTCTCGTGCTGATGATTACTCCCTCGTTCAGTGCGGCATGCTTTACAGCTTAGAACCGGGGCTCCAAAAGCGTTTTGAGCATCACGGAGCATATGAGATGTTCGAGGAGCTGAAACTGGTTTTCCAAGCTCACGCCCGGGTCGAGAGATATGACATCTCCGACAAGTTCTATAGTTGTAAGATGGAGGAAAATAGTTATGTCAGTGAGCACATTCTCAAGATGTCTGGGTTGCACAACCGTATGACCCAGCTGAATATTAACCTCCACGATGAGGCGGTCATTGACAGAATCCTCGATCGCTCCCACCAAGCTACAAGAGCTTTGTGATGAACTACAATATGCAGGGGATGGTAAAGACCATTCTGAAGTATTCTCTATGCTGAAGTTAGCGAGGTTGAAATCAAGAAAGAACATCAAGTGTTGATGGTCAATAAGACCACTAAGTTCAAGAAGGGCAAGGGCAAGAAGAACTTCAAGAAGGACGGCAAGGAGGTTGCCGCGCCCGCAAGCAAGTTGCCGGAAGAAGTCAAAGAATGGACCCAAGCCCGAGACTGAGTGCTTTTATTGCAAGGGAAGGGTCACCGAAGCGGAACTGCCCCAAATACTTAGCGGACAAGAAGGCCGGCAACACCAAAGGTATATTTGATATACATGTAATTGATGTCTACCTTACCAATTACTCGTAGTAACTCCTGGGTATTTGATACCGTGTCGTTGCTCATATTTGTAACTCACAGCAGAGCTGCGGAATAAGCGGAGATCTGGCGAAGGGCGAGGTGACGATGCGCGTCGGGAATGGTTCCAGTCGATGTGATCGCCGTCGACGCTACCTCTTCATTTACCTACGGGATTAGTTATAAACCTTAATAATTGTTATTTGGTGCCAAGTTTGAGCATGAATATTGTATCTGGATCTCGTTTAATACGGGATGGCTACTCATTTAAATCCGAGAATAATGGTTGTTCTATTTATATGAGAGATATGTTTTATGGTCATGCTCCGATGGTCAATGGTTTATTCTTAATGAATCTCGAGCGTAGTATTACACATGTTCATAGCGTGAATACCAAAAGATGTAAAGTTGATAACGATAGTCCCACATACTTGTGGCACTTGCCGCCTTGGTCACATTGGTGTCAAGCGCATGAAGAAGCTCCATGCTGATGGACTTTTGGAGTCTTTAGATTATGAATCATTTGACACATGCGAACCATGCCTCATGGGCAAGATGACCAAGACTCCGTTCTCCGGAATAATGGAGCGAGCAACCAACTTGTTGGAAATCATACATACCGATGTGTGCGGTCCAATGAGCGTTGAGGCTCATGGAGGATATCGTTATGTTCTCACTCTCACGATGACTTGAGTAGATATGGGTATGTCTACTTGATGAAACACAAGTCTGAGACCTTTGAAAAGTTCAAGGAATTTCAGAATGAAGTAGAGAACCAACGTGATCGAAAGATAAAATTCTTACGATCAGATCGTGGAGGAGAATATTTAAGTCACGAATTTGGTACACACTTAAGAAAATGTGGAATCGTTTCACAACTAACGCAGCCTGGAACACCTCAAATGAACGGTGTGTCCGAACGTCGTAATCGCACTCTATTGGATATGGTGCGATCTATGATGTCTCTTACCGATTTACCGCTATCATTTTGGGGATATGCTCTAGAGACAGCTACATTCACTTTAAATAGGGCACCGTCTAAATCCGTTGAGACGACACCGTATGAATTATGGTTTGGGAAGAAACCTAAGCTGTCGTTTCTAAAAGTTTGGGGATGCGATGCTTATGTCAAGAAACTTCAACCTGAAAAGCTCGAACCCAAGTCGGAAAAATGCGTCTTCATAGGATACCCTAAGGAAACCATAGGGTATACCTTCTACTTAAGATCCGAGGGCAAGATCTTTGTTGCCAAGAACGGATCCTTTCGGAAAAGAGTTTCTCTCGAAATAAGTAAGTGGGAGGAAAGTAGAACTCGATGAAGTACTACCTCTTGAACAGGATAGTAGTGCAGCTCAGAAAATGTTCTGTGATGCCTACACCAACCAAGAGGAAATTCATGATGATGATCAAGGTACTTGGATCAAGTTGCTCTTGAACTTCAGGGTCCACTAGGACACGTTCCGCACTGCAGTGGTACGGCAACCCTGTCCGGAAATCATGTTGTTAGACAACGGTGAACCTTGAACTATGAAGAAGCAATGGCGGGCCCAGATTCCAACAAATGGCTAGAAGCCATGAAGTCCGAGATAGAATCCATGTATGAAAACAAAGTGTGGACTTTGACCGACTTGCCCGATGATCGGCGAGCGATAGAAAACAAATGGATCTTTAAGAAGAAGGCGGACGCGGATGGTAATGTTACCATCTATAAAGCTCGACTTGTCGCTAAGGGTTATCGGCAAGTTCAAGGGATTGACTACGATGAGACTTTCTCTCCGTGGCGAAGCTTAAGTCCGTCCGAATCATGTTAGCAATTGCCGCATACTATGATTATGAGATATGGCAGATGGGCGTCAAAACAGCGTTCCTTAACGGTTATCTTAAGGAAGAGCTGTATATGATGCAGCCGGAAGGTTTTGTCGATCCTAAGAACGCTAACAAAGTATGCAAGCTCCAGCGATCCATTTATGGGCTGGTGCAAGCATCTCGGAGTTGGAACATTCGCTTTGATGAGATGATCAAAGCGTTTGGGTTTATCTTGAGACTTATGGAGAAGCTGTGTTTACAAGAAAGTGAGTGGGAGCTCAGAGCATTTCTCATATTATATGTAGATGACATACTTTTGATGGGAAATGATATAGAATTCTTGGACAGCATTAAGGCCTACTTGAATAAGTGTTTTTCAATGAAGGACCTTGGAGAAGCTGCTTATATATTAGGCATCAAGATCTATAGAGATAGATCGAGGCGCCTCATAGGTCTTTCACAAAGCACATACCTTGATAAGATTTTGAAGAAGTTCAAAATGGATCAGTCCAAGAAAGGGTTCTTGCACAGATTGCAAGGTGTGAGATTGAGCTCAGCTCAATGCCCGACCATGGCAAAAGATAAAGAAGAGATGAGTGTCATCCCTATGCCTCAGCCATAGGATCTATTATGTATGCCATGTTGTGTACCAGACCTGATGTAAACCTTGCCGTAAGTTTGGTAGGAAGGTACCAAAGTAATCCCGCAAGGAACACCGGACAGCGGTCAAGAATATCCTGAAGTACCGAAAAGGACAAAGGACATGTTTCGTTTATGGAGGTGACGAAGAGCTCGTCAGAAAGGGTTACGTCGACGCTAAGCTTCGACACAGATCTGATGACTCAAAGTCACAAACCGGATACGTGTATATGTTGAATGGTGGAGCGATGGCTGGTGCAGCTGCAAGCAAGCGAAGCGCCGTGGCGGGATCTACATGTGAAGCGGAGTACATGGCAGCCTCGGAGGCAGCGCATGAAGCAATTTTGGTGAAGGAGTTCATCACCGACCTAGGAGTCATACCCAATGCGTCGGGGCCGATCAAACTCTTCTGTGACAACACTGGAGCTATTGCCCTTGCCAAGGAGCCCAGGTTTCACAAGAAGACCAGGCACATCAAGCGTCGCTTCAACTCCATCCGTGAAAATGTTCAAGATGGAGACATAGAAATTTGTAAAGTGCACACGGATCTGAATGTCGCAGATCCGTTGACTAAACCTCTCTCGCGGGCAAAACATGATCAACACCAGAACTCTATGGGTGTTCGATTCATCAAATGTAACTAGATTATTGACTCTAGTGCAAGTGGGAGATTGTTGGAAATATGCCCTAGAGGCAATAATAAAAGCATTATTATTATATTTCCTTGTTCATGATAATTGTCTTTTATTCATGCTATAACTGTATTATCCGGAAATCGTAATACACGTGTGAATACATAGACTACAATACGTCCCTAGTAAGCCTCTAGTTGACTAGCTCATTGGTCAACAGATAGTCATGGTTTCCTGACTATGGACATCAGATGTCATTGACAACGGGATCACGTCATTAGGAGAATGACGTGATGGACAAGACCCAATCCTAAGCATAGCACAAGATCGTGTAGTTCGTTTTGCTAAAGCTTTTCCAATGTCAAGTATCTCTTCCTTAGACCATGAGATCGTGTAACTCCGGATACCGTAGGAGTGCTTTGGGTGTACCAAACGTCACAACGTATCGGGTGACTATAAAGGTGCATTACGGTATCTCCGAAAGTATCTGTTGGGTTGACACGGATCGAGATCGGATTTGTCACTCCGTGTTACGGAGAGGTATCACTGGGCCCACTCGGTAGTGCATCATCATAATGAGCTCAAAGTGACCAAGTGTCTGGTCACGGGATCATGCATTACGGTATGAGTAAAGTGACTTGCCGGTAACGAGACTAAACGAGGTATTGGGATACCGACGATCGAGTCTCGGGCAAGTAACATACCGTCGACAAAGGGAATAGAATACGGGTTGCTTGAACCCTTGACATCATGGTTCATCCGATGACAACATCGAGGAACATGTAGGAGCCAACATGGGTATCCAGATCCGCTATTGGTTATTGACCGAGGTCGTCTCGGTCATGTCAGATGTCTCCGAACCCGTAGGGTCTACACTTAAGGTTCGGTGGCGCTAGGGTTATTAGGAAGACAAGTATGTGATTACGAATGTTGTTCGAGTCCGGATGAGATCCCGGACGTCACGAGGAGTTCGGAATGGTCCGGAGGTAAAGATTTATATATGGAAAGTGGTTAAACGGACTCGGAAAGTTTGGGGTATACTGGTAAGGTACCGGGCCACCGGAGGGTTCCGGAGGTCCACGGGAGGGGCCACCTCTCTGGGGGCCACATGGGCTGTGTGGGGGGGAGCCAGCCCCTGGTGGGCTGGGCGCGCCCCCCCCTAGGCCCATGCGGCTAGGGCTTGGGAGGGAACCCTAAAGGGGCAAAGGGGGCGCCCCCTAGCTTGGGGGGCAAGCCACCCCTCTCCTCCTCCCCTTTGGCCGCCGCCCCATCTAGGGTTTCCCCTAGATGGTCGGCCCCCCCTGCCCTCTCCTCCTATAAATAGAGGGGTGAGGGAGGCTGCACACACATTGAAGGCGCAGCCCTCCCTCCCAACACCTCTCTTTCTTCGTGCGAAGCTTGGCGAAGCCCTGTCGGAGAACTGCTGTACCAACTGCACCACGCCGTCGTGCTGCCATTGGAGTTGTCTTCCTCAACCTCTCCTTCATCCTTGCTGGATCAAGACGGAGGAGACGCCATCATCCCGTACGTGTGTTGAACGCGGAGGTGCTGTCCTTTCAGCGCTTGGTCATCTGTGATCGGAATCACGTTGGGAACGACTCCATCATCACCACTCCCTCGAACGCCTGCATCGATCTACAAGTGGTATGTAGATGCAAACTCTCTCTCTTGACTCATTGCTTAGATGAACTCATAGATAGATCTTGGTGAAACCGTAGGAAAATTTTAATTTTCTGCAACGTTCTCCAACAGTCCTAACTCCATGCAAGTCACGGTACCCGCATTATCAAAAGATAGCGTACGCGGTGTTTATGGCATCCCGGAAGCTGCGACACTACTTTCAAGAGTGTTCGATAACAGTAGCCTCCGAAGTACCTCTTAACGACATTATAAACAACCGCGACGCGACGGGCCGGATTGCCAAATGGGCCATTGAGCTCCTCCCGTTCGACATAACCTATAAGCCACGGTGAGCTATTAAGTCGAAAGTTTTGGCCGACTTCATCGCCGAATGGACCGAAGCCGAACTCCCTAAAGAGTACGGCGCATATTCCAACTGGATAATGCACTTCGACGGCTCCAAAATGTTGGCTGGCCTGGGAGCTGGCGTCGTTCTGACGTCCCCAACCGGAGATACAGTTCAATACGTACTCCAGATAATGTATACGGACTCCAACAACGCAGTCGAATACGAGGCCCTTCTACATGGTCTCCGGATGGCAGTCTCCATGGGCATTCAACGCCTAGAGGTGAGCGGGAATTCAAACCTCGCGATATCCCAAATAAATGGAGACTTTGATGCCAAGGATCCAAAAATGGCAGCTTATCGCAATGCCGTCCTAAAAATGTCAGCTCGGTTTGAGGGGCTCGAATTTCACCATATAGCCCGGGATAACAACCAGGCAGCAGACGTGTTGGCATGCATCGGCGCAAAGCGTGATGCCGTCCCCCCCAACATCTTCGTAGAGAGGCTGTTCAAGCCATCCGTATTATGGGAGGGAGAGTCAGGAAATAACAACCCGGACCCAACCGCACCGCCCCACACGAACATTCTCGACACGGTTGGTGGTTACGCCAACGAAATAACACCCTCATTTCACGTAATAATGGCAGTCATTGCCCCGTGGACAGAACCATTCCTAGCCTACCTAACCAGGCAGGAACTTCCCGAGGACCAAAACGAGGCCCGCTGCATAGTGTGGCGATCTAAAGCCTATAAGGTCCATGAGGGAGAGCTTTATAAGAAAAGCACAACCGAAGTCCTTCAAAGGTGTATCTCCGAAGAGGAAGGGCGGAATCTTCTGGCTGAAATTCATGCTAGACTCGGCGGGCACCACGCCGCAGCCCGGGCCCTTGTAGGCAAGGCCTTCCATACAGGATTTTATTGGCCGACGGCCCGGGCAGATGCTCAGGACTTAGTCCAACGATGCGTCGGATGCCAGCTCTTTGCTAATCAAAGCCACATGCCACCCACCGCCCTCAAAACTATACCCATCACCTGGCCCTTCGCGGTCTGGGGGCTTGACATGGTTGGACCCCTTAAAGGGGGAACCCACAAGCAAAAATACCTACTAGTCATTGTGGATAAATTCACCAAATGGATAGAGGCCAAGCCTGTTAAGACGGCCGAATCCGTACCGGTGATAGACTTCATATCAGGGGCCGTACACCGTTACGGTGTCCCCCACAGCATCATCACTGATAACGGCACGAACTTTACGGCCGACGAGGTCAAACTCTGGTGCAAAAACATGGGCATCAAGCTTGACTACGCTTCAGTCTATCACCCTCAAACTAACGGTCAAGTCGAGCGAGCAAATGGTCTAATCATGAGCGGCATCAAGCCCAGATTAGTGCGGTCCCTCAAGGAATCTAACACGCACTGGGTAGAGGAGCTCGACTCCGTACTCTGGGGGCTGCGGACCACTCCGAATCGCACGACCGGATTCACACCATTCTTTATGGTATACGGCGCAGAGGCAGTTCTGCCCTCCGATATATTCATGACTCACCTCGCGTGCGCATGTACGAAGAAAGAGAAGCCAAGCTCGATCGGCAGGATAGTTTGGACGCCTTGTAGGAGGAGCGTGACGTAGCAAAAGCCCATTCCGCATTCTATCAACAGCAGGCTCGAAGATATCAAAGCAGAGAAGTACGGGGCAAAACTTACAATGTTGGCGAGCTAGTTCTCGCTGCGGACAAGAAAAGGACAAACTCAAGCCCAAATGGGAAGGTCCCTTTATCATCGACCAAGTCCTGACAGGTGGAGCGTACCGTCTGCGAGATGCATCGGATAACTGACTTGAGCCGAACCCATGGAACGCAGCCCGTCTCCGAAGATTCTACGCCTAGCGCCGGATTCTAAGTTCGTCTCCTTCCTTTGTCCATATTTTAGACTTTAGCTGTCTTCTATTTTTCTCCTTCTCCCTCCTTTTTTTCCCAACCTTCGAAGGCTTGTTAGCGCATTGTTCGCACACACTTGATGCGCTACCCGCGCTCATTGTACTTGGGGGCTTCTTTCACATAAGCTTATTTATAAGGGCTTCATGCCCAATACATGTGTCACACTTCCGCATGTACCTTTTATTCACCATTGTATGCATCGATATGACTTAAGTTTTGGCCAAGCTGGGTTGCCTGGCTCCTGTGCTTACCACTACGT
This sequence comes from Aegilops longissima, assembly GCA_021605205.1. Classification (NCBI taxonomy): domain Eukaryota; kingdom Viridiplantae; phylum Streptophyta; class Magnoliopsida; order Poales; family Poaceae; genus Aegilops; species Aegilops longissima. Next base: position 731,529,296 of record CM038679.1, read on the forward strand.
TCCCGATTGTTCGGCTAGGTGGTAAAGGGAGCACCTCTGCGATTGTTACTGCCGGGTCAGTCGGATGTGTACCTCAGACTGGGTGAAGCCGAAAGCTAGCGTTCTTAAGAGAATATTTGGTCGGTGAACTAAAAGAAGATTTCTTACCTATTTATTTATCTGCCCCCAGATGTTTTTCTCTTTTTCAGTCCGGACATGCACTTTAGGGCATGCCTCCTGAGAAAAGGAACTCCTAACGGAACTATTCTCCTGGAAGATGTTTCTTACTAACCATGTAATATAACATAACTAGTTGGGCACTTGTCTGATAAAGCACTAATGACCCCTACGCCTGGTCTCCACGCATGCCCCGGTTTTTATATAACTGCGAGGGTATTCGGACACACTCGGACTACTAGGTCCCGAGGTTGAAGCGAAAAGGTCCGCTATGACAAATGATCTACAATCCGGCTAGAAGGCATTTTACATCTCACCTTAAATTACATAGTCAATTTGACTGATTGTATTCCTCTTCAATGCCATCTAACAGGTTGTATAGTTTACAGTACTGCTGGGAATACTTTGCGGCCAATTCTACCTGGCCGTACACTAAGCTCACAGGGATCTCCTTCCCATCAGGCCCCACAGGTCCGACCTCGGCCATGTGGTTTGGGTCAGCCTTCGTGTACCACGTCTTCACCATGGCCCAGGCCTCCCTGGCGCCTTGACGGCAGGCCGATATCTTCCATAATCAGAAGCGCCGCCGCGCTCACGGAGCCTCTCTGCAAGCTCCCAAGGCCTTGGGCAGGGAGACAGATGGCCACAAGGCACAGGCGGCGCCTTTCATCACCTGCCGAACTTCGTTCTTGCAGTTGTAAGAGCTCGAAGAAGGTCACCCGTAGAACCGGCATTTCTCTGCAGGACGGCTGTGAGCATACCTCTGAGACATAACTCGTTAGTCGACTTCCTCGCCGAACTCTTTTCTCAAAGTTCGTTTAAGCACTTACTATAAATGCCGCGTCGAAGCCGCCGATTCTCCTAAACGGAGTCAGACAGTTGGGCACGAACATCTTTTAGTTCCTCACCCAGCTGGGTGTTGGCATCTTGGAGATTATTTTTATCCTGCCTCACCCTCGTAAGCACGTTCTTGCCGGCCTTTAACCGGCGCAAGAGCTGTTGCTTGTCCGGATCTACCCCGGCGCCATCTGCAATGTTATTGTCAGATTTATACACACGCCGCACTTCACAACATACCTATCTTTTAAAAGCGTATATTACGGAGGGGTCTCTTTGGCTTCCCACATCATGCTTTGTGCGGCCTCAAGTTGAGCTTTGCACTCGCAAGCTCCAGGACAGTTGGGTATTCTTTTACGTAAGATCCTGCACAATAAATGATCCTTAAATCAGTTATTCTAACTATTTCAAGTCTCGGGCTACTCTTGGCATATATAATCGTTAAGTTTCCTCACTCGTATGTCTTTTACATACTGCTCCGTGGCTCTGGCTAGACCATCTTGAGCGGCACGGAGGTGCGCATCTCCCGAATTGAAGGCGTTCAATGCCTCTTGGGAGAAACATGTGTCACGAAGAATTGTCCGGTGGCGCCTGTGGTTCATGGCACTCTCCACCTCGGAGTTGGTGGCGGACAATCTGTCGGCATCCTCTGTCGGAGGAGCATCCGACGCACGCCTCGTGTTCTCCTCCGCTTCTGGGCCTGGCTTTGAAGCCTGGCTGGCGGAAGCTCAATTGGCAACCTCTCCGGATATAGCCCGGCGAGCGCTCTTTTTCCTGAAGAGAGCACGAGCGTTAGTATGCCTTCCAGAATAAAACCTGGGAATAAGGTGACACGCCATACCGTTGCACCGGCGTTTCAACCCGGACCGCACTTCTTTTTAGCTTTCTTTGGGCGTGTTGCCCTTGTTGGCTAGCCGCCGCAGCTCGGCCTTTGCCTCAAGGGCTCCCCACAAAACACCTTTGGTATCGGTGATAAAAATAAGCACGGATGAATCATTCTCAAAGTATTGGGGCTTGGTCTCATTACTGTGAGGTTGGAAGTATTCAGGGTAATCGGTCGTAATGGCAACTGGGCATTATCAATGCTCACCGGTGAAATACCCCATCGTTCAGCTCCACCGATATGTCCGGATCTTCTTGGGAGGCGGATCGAGGAACCGCTCCGGATCTTGGGTTGTGGAGGCAGGTTGTTTATATCCTTCTACGGCTGGCGCAGTTCCTGCGTCGAAATCACAAAATGAGATACTTGACTATGGGAATATGGATCGGATGGGCAAAAAGAAATGTCCGCTTACCCAGCTTGGAGGATTGTTCATAGAAAATCCGTCTTGTGGATTGACGTGAAGAAATTCCTCCTCTTCTCCCTTGTACAATGCGGACAAGGTCTTCATCAGATCGGCGACCGATCCCGGCCCCTTACGGCCATGGCGGGTGGCATCATCCTCCCCATTGAAATCCCACATGGGGTGGCCTCTATACTGGAGCGGCTGCACCCCCCGCATAATGCATGTGGCCATGACCCCGATCATGGTCAGTCCGGAATGAGCCAACAACCTTATTCGGCTCATCAGGTAAAGGACGTCCATGTCATTTTCCCTCTGAGGGCTCTATGGACGCCAGCTTAGGCGTTTCTTCAAAGGAGCATTACTGAACTCCGGGAGGCCGATCCGAACAGGGTCCGGCAGGGGGGCATCTTCTATATAAAACCATTTCGAAGGCCAGTCTTCGGACGCCTTCTTCGGGGTTCCGGATAGATATCCGGTCCCGGCGATGCGCCATAGTTCAGCTCCGCCCACTTGATATATCGACCCCTCCTGAGAACGGGGTACGAGGCAGAACAACCTCTTCCACAGCGCGAAATGAGCCTCGATGCCCAAAAACAGCTCGCAAAGGGCCACGAAGCCCGCAATATGCAGAATGGAGGCAGGCGTAAGGTTGTGCAATTGGAGGCCATAGAACTCCAAGAGCCCCCGGAGAAACGGATGAATTGGAAATCCGAGCCCTCTTATCAAATAAGGGACAAGGCATACCCGCTCTCCTTGGGAGGGACTGGGGACGCTCTCCGCTTGTTTTCCGCCCTTATAGGTGGCGAGTCCGGCTCGAACCGGAACCATGAAGACTGGGGGAAGAAATCCCTTGGTTTGGAGCGTCACTAGCTCATTGTCTTGGGACGGAGCATCTCTCCCAATCTCCGGCTAAGGACTGGGGGCGAGAGGAGGCAGCGTCGACTGTCCATGATGGAATGGGTTTACATCGATGCGCTCCGATGAAAGCTCGCGAAGGGAAGATGGTGTGATTCGGATCTAGATCCTCGTCTCTTATATAGGCAGCTCATTTGCGCAGCTAGGGGGGTAAATGTAAAAATATCCTGTCTTTTCGCATTCGTTCAACATGTGGAAGATGACCATTATTGGGCGTGGAAGCCAAGGAGCGCGATATTTACAAGAAGCCGGACACTATTCAACAAGTACACAGGATTTGGAGAAGAACCCGCCTTGCAATGCCGAAGAGAATCTACGCGCCGGACTCGTCGTCATTGAAGCCTGGTTCGGGGGCTACTGAAGGAGTCCCGGATTAGGGGGTGTCCGGATAGCCGGACTATGACCTTTGGCCGGACTCCTGGACTATGAAGATACAAGATTGAAGTCTTTGTCCCGTATCCGAATGGGACTTTCCTTGGCGTGGAAGGCAAGCTTGGCGATACGGATATGTAGATCTCCTACAATTGTAACCGACTCTGTGTAACCCTAACCCTCTTGGTGCCTATATAAACCGGAGGGTTTTAGTCCGAGGGGACGAACAACAATCATACCATAGGCTAGCTTCTAGGGTTTAGCCTCTCTGATCTCGTGGTAGATCTACTCTTGTACTACCCATATCATCAATATTAATCAAGCAGGAGTAGGGTTTTACCTCCATCGAGAGGGCCCAAACCTGGGTAAAAATCGTGTCCCATGTCTCCTGTTACCATCCGCCTAGACGCACAGTTCGGGACCCCCTACCCGAGATCCGCCGGTTTTGACACCGACAACGGGTATCTTCGAAAGTGTCTGTTGGGTTGGCATGAATCGAGACTGGGATTTGTCACTCCGTATGACGGAGAGGTATCTCTGGGCCCACTCGGTAATGCATCATCATAATGAGCTCAATGTGACCAAGTGTCTGGTCACGGGATCATGCATTACGGTACGAGTAAAGTGACTTGCCGATAACGAGATTAAACGAGGTATTGGGATACCGACGATCGAATCTCGGGCATGTAACATACCGATTGACAAAGGGATTGTATACGGGATTGCTTGAATCCTCGACATCGTGGTTCATCCGATGAGATCATCGAGGAGCATGTGGGAGCCAACATGGGTATCCAGATCCCGCTGTTGGTTATTGATCGGAGAGGCGTCTCGGTCATGTCTGCATGTCTCCCAAACCCGTAGGCTCTACACACTTAAGGTTCGGTGACGCTAGGGTTGTAGAGATATGAGTATGTAGTAACCTGAAAGTTGTTCGGAGTCCCGGGTGAGATCCCGGACGTCACGAGGAGTTCCGGAATGGTCCGGAGGTAAAGAATTATATATAGGAAGTCAGGTTTCGGCCATCGGGAAAGTTTCGGGGGTCATCCATATTGTACCTGGACCACCGGAAGGGTCCCGGGGGTCCACCGGGTGGGGCCACCTATCCCAGAGGGCCCCATGGGCTGAAGTGGGAGGGGAACCAGCCCCTGGTGGGCTGGTGTGCCCCCCCTTGGTCCCCCTTATGCCTAGGGTTGGGAAACCCTAGGGGTGGGGGCGCCTCCACCTGGCTTGGGGGGGAAGCTACCCCCCTGGCCGCCACCCCCCTTGGAGATCCCATCTCCAGGGCCGGCGCCCCCCCTAGCGGGCCTATATAAAGAGGGGGAGGGAGGGCAGCCGCACCCATGCTATAGGCGCCTCCCTCTCCCCTTGCTACACCTCTCCCTCTCGCAGACGCTTGTCGAAGCCCTGCCGAGATCGCTGCTGCATCCACCACCACGCCGTCGTGCTGCTAGATCTTCATCAACCTCTCCTTTCCCCTTGCTGGATCAACAAGGAGGATACGTATTCCCAACCGTATGTGTGTTGAACGCGGAGGTGCTGTCCGTTCAGCACTAGGATCATCGGTGATTTGGATCACGAAGAGTACGACTCCCTCAACCCCGTTCTCTTGAACGCTTCCGCTCGCGATCTACAAGGGTATGTAGATGCACTCCTCTCTCTCGTTGCTAGATGAACTCATAGATTGATCTTGGTGAAACCGTAGAAAATTTTTATTTTCTGCAACGTTCCCCAACAGTGGCATCATGAGCCAGGTTTATGCGTAGTTCTCTTTGCACGAGTAGAACACAAACTTGTTGTGGGCGTAGATGTTGTCAACTTTCTTGCCACTACTAGTCTTATTTTGCTTCAGTGGTATTGTGGTATGAAGCGGCCCGGACCGACCTTACACGTACGCTTACGTGAGACAGGTTCCACCGACTGACATGCACTAGTTGCATAAGGTGGCTAGCGGGTGTCTGTCTCTCCCACTTTAGTTGGAGTGGATTCGATGAAAAGGGTCCTTATGAAGGGTAAATAGAAGTTGGCAAATCACGTTGTGGCTTTTACGTAGGTAAGAAAACGTTCTTGTTAGAACCCTATTGCAGCGACGTAAAACATGCACCAACAATTAGAGGACGTCTAACTTGTTTTTGTAGCATGTGATTCTGATATGATATGGCCAAAAGTTGTGATGAATGATGAATGATATATATGTGATGTATGAGATCATGTTCTTTTAATAGGAATCACGACTTGCATGTCGATGAGTATGACAACCGGCAGGAGCCATAGGAGTTGTCTTAATTATTGTATGACCTGCGTGCATTGTTGAGGAAATTGTTAACTGGTAGCTGCTCGGTTGGCTGACGAGTAGGGGATTAATAAGCTAATCGGCAAGTTAATCGGCCATTTAATCAATTACTCGGGTGATTAATCAGTTAATCGGCTACTCGGTGACCCTACGAGTAGGGATTAATCGGCAAGTTAACTGGTTAATCGGATGAATTCTTGAACAGGGCCTGCGTGTCATTGATTCAACGCCATGTAATTACTTTACTTTATTGCTAAACCGTTAGCCATAGTAGTAGAAGTAATAGTTGGCGAGCAACCCCATGGAGACACGATGATGGAGATCATGATGATGGAGATCATGGTGTCATGCTGGTGACGAAGATGATCATGGAGCCCCGAAGATGGAGATCAAAGGAGCTATATGATATTGGCCATATATATCATGTCACTACTATTTGATTGCATGTGATGTTTATCATGTTTTTGCATCTTGTTTACTTAGAACGACGGTAGTAAATAAGATGATCCCTCATAATAATTTCAAGAAAGTGTTCCCCCTAACTGCGCGCCGTTGCAAAAGTTCGTTGTTTCGAAGCACCACGTGATGATCGGGTGTGATAGATTCTAACGTTCACATACAACGGGTGTAAGACAGATTTACACACGCATAAACACTTAGGTCAACTTGATGAGCCTAGCATGTACAGACATGGCCTCGGAACACAAGAGACCGAAAGGTCGAACATGAGTCGTATGGAAGATACGATCAACGTGGAGATGTTCACTGATGATGACTAGTCCGTCTCACGTGATGATCGGACACGGCCTAGTCGACTCGGATCATGTATCACTTAGATGACTAGAGGGATGTCTAATCAGAGTGGGAGTTCATTAAATAATTTGATTAGATGAACTTAATTATCATGAACATAGTCTAAAACCTTTGCAAATATGTCTTGTAGATCAAATGGCCAACGCTCATGTCCACCTCAACTTCAACGCTTCCTAGAAAACCAAACTGAAAGATGATGGCAGCACCTATACGGACTGGGTCCGAACACGAGATCATCCTCATAGCTGCAAAGAAAGATTATGTCCTAGAAGCACCGCTGGGTGAAGCTCCCATCCTGAGAACCAAGGCGTTATGAATGCTTGGCAGTCTCGTCTTGATGATTACTCCCTCGTTCGGTGCGGCATGCTTTACAGTTTAGAACCGGGGCTCCAAAAGCGTTTTGAGCAACACGGAGCATATGAGATGTTCAAGAGCTGAAAATGGTTTTCCAAGCTCATGCCCGGTCGAGAGATATGAAGTCTCCGACAAGTTCTTTAGTTGTAATATGGAGGAAAATAGTTACATCGGTGAGCACATACTCAAAATGTCAGGTTGCACAACCGCTTAACTCAGCTGGGAGTTAATCTCCGGATGACGCGGTTATTGACAGAATCCTTGATCGCTTCCACCGAGCTACAAGAGATTTGTGATGAACTTCAATATGCAGGGGATGGAAAAGACCATTCCTGAGGTATATTCAATGCTGAAATCAGCGGAGGTAGAGATCAAGAAGGAACATCAAGTGTTGATGGTGAATAAAACCACTAAGTTCAAGAAAGGCAAGGGTAAGAAGAACTTCAAGAAGGACGGCAAGGGAGTTGCGCGCCCGGTAAGACAGTTGCCGGGAAGAAGTCAAAGAATGGACCCAAGCCTGAAGCTGAGTGCTTTTATTGAGAGGAAGCGGACACTTTGGGCGGAACTGCCCCAAATACTTAGCGGACAAGAAGGCCGGCAACACTAAAGGTATATGTGATATACATGTAATTGATGTGTACCTTACCAAGACTCGTAGTAGCTCCCGGTATTTGATACCGTGCCATTGCTCATATTTGTAACTCAAAGCAGGAGCTGCGGAATAAGCGGAGACTGTCGAAGGACGAGGTGACGATGCGCGTCGGGAATGGTTCCAAGGTCGGTGTGATCGCCGTCGGCACGCTACCTCTACATTTACCTACGGGATTAGTTTTAAACCTCAATAATTGTTATTTAGTGCCATCTTTGAGCATGAACATTGTATCTGGATCTCGTTTAATACGAGATGGCTACTCATTTAAATCCGAGAATAATGGTTGTTCTATTTATATGAGAGATATGTTTTATGGTCATGCCCCGATGGTCAATGGTTTATTCTTAATGAATCTCGAACGTGATGTTACACATATTCATAGTGTGAATACCAAAAGATGTAAAGTTGATAGCGATAGTCCCACATACTTGTGGCACTGCCGCCTTGGTCACATTGGTGTCAAGCGCATGAAGAAGCTCCATGCTGATGGACTTTTAGAGTCTCTCGATTATGAATCATTTGACACATGCGAACCATGCCTCCTGGGCAAAATGACCAAGACTTCGTTCTCCGGAACAATGGAGCGAGCAACCAACTTATTGGAAATCATACATACTGATGTGTGCGGTCCAATGAGCGTCGAGGCTCGCGGAGGATATCGTTATGTTCTCACTCTCACTGACGACTTGAGTAGATATGGGTATGTCTACTTGATGAAACACAAGTCTGAGACCTTTGAAAAGTTCAAGGAATTTCAGAATGAGGTAGAGAATCAACGTGACCGAAAGATAAAGTTCTTACGATCAGATCGTGGAGGAGAATACTTAAGTCACGAATTTGGTACGCACTTAAGGAAATGTGGAATCGTTTCACCACTCACGCCGCCTGGAACACCTCAGCGTAACGGTGTGTCCGAACGTCGTAATCGCACTTTATTGGATATGGTGCGATCCATGATGTCTCTTACCGATTTACCGCTATCATTTTGGGGATACGCTCTAGAGACAGCTACATTCACTTTAAATAGGGCATCGTCTAAATCCGTTGAGACGACACCGTATGAATTATGGTTTGGGAAGAAACCTAAGCTGTCGTTTCTAAAAGTTTGGGGATGCGATGCTTATGTCAAGAAACTTCAACCTGAAAAGCTCGAACCCAAGTCGGAAAAATGCGTCTTCATAGGATACCCTAAGGAAACCATTGGGTATACCTTCTACCTCAGATCCAAGGCAGGATCTTTGTTGCCAAGAACGGGTCCTTTACGAGAAAGAGTTTCTCTCAAGAGAAGTAAGTGGGAGGAAAGTGGAACTTGATGAAGTACTACCTCTTGAACCGTAAGTAGCGCAGCTCAGAAGATGTTCTGTGGTGCGGCACCAATCAAGAGGAAGTTAATAATGATGATCAAGGTACTTCGGATCAAGTTACTACTGAACTTCGTAGGTCTACAAGGACACGTTCCACACCAGAGTGGTATGGTAACCCTGTCCTGGAAATCATGTTGTTAGACAACGGTGAACCTTCGAACTATGAAGAAGCGATGGCGGGCCCAGATTCCAACAAATGGCTTGAAGCCATGCAATCCGAGATAGGATCCATGTATGAAAACGAAGTATGGACTTTGACAGACTTGCCCGATGATCGGCGAGCGATAGAAAACAAATGGATCTTTAAGAAGAATACGGACGCAGATGGTAATGTTACCATCTATAAAGCTCGACTTGTCGCTAAGGGTTATCGACAAGTTCAAGGGGTTGACTACGATGAGACATTCTCTCCCGTAGCGAAGCTAAAGTCCGTCCGAATCATGTTAGCAATTGCCGCATACTATGATTATGAGATATGGCAAATGGACGTCAAAACGGCATTCCTTAACGGCAATCTTAAGGAAGAACTGTATATGATGCAGCCGGAAGGTTTTGTCGACCACGAGAATGCTAACAAGGTATGCAAGCTCCAATGATCCATTTATGGGCTGGTGCAAGCATCTCGGAGTTGGAACATTCGCTTTGATGAGATGATCAAAGCGTTTGGGTTTATCTGCACTTATGGAGAAGCCTGCGTTTACAAGAAAGTGAGTGGGAGCTCTGTAGCATTTCTCATATTATATGTAGATGGCATACTTTTGATGGGAAATGATATAGGACTTTTGGACAGCATTAAGGCCTACTTGAATAAGTGTTTTTCAATGAAGGACCTTGGAGAAGCTGCTTACATATTAGGCATCAAGATCTATAGGGATAGATCAAGACGCCTCATAGGTCTTTCACAAAGCACATACCTTGATAAGATATTGAAGAAGTTCAATATGGATCAGTCCAAGAAAGGGTTCTTGCCTGTATTGCAAGGTGTGAGATTGAGCTCGGCTCAATGCCCGACCACGGCAGAAGATAAAGAAGAGATGAGTGTCATCCCCTATGCCTCAGCCATAGGATCTATTATGTATGCCATGTTGTGTACCATACCTGATGTAAACCTTGTCGTAAGTTTGGTAGGAAGGTACCAAAGTAATCCCGGCAAGGAACACTGGACAGCGGTCAAGAATATCCTGAAGTACCTGAAAAGGACAAAGGACGTGTTTCTCGTCTATGGAGGTGACGAAGAGCTCGTTGTAAAGGGTTACGTCGACGCTAGCTTCGACACAGATCTGGATGACTCTAAGTCACAAACCGGATACGTGTTTATTTTGAATGGTGGGGCGAAGGCTGGTGCGATTGCAAGCAAAGCGTCGTGGCAGGATCTACATGTGAAGCGAGTACATGGCAGCCTCGGAGGCAGCGCATGAAGCAATCTGGGTGAAGGAGTTCATCACCGACCTAGGAGTCATACCCAATGTGTCGGGGCCGATCGCACTCTTCTGTGACAACACCGGAGCTATTGCACTTGCCAAGGAGCCTGGGTTTCACAAGAAGACCAGAGCACATCAAGCGTCGCTTCAACTCCATTCGTGAAAATGTTCAAGATGGAGACATAGATATTTGTAAAGTACATACGGACCTGAATGTAGCCGATCCGTTGACTAAACCTCTCCCTAGGGCAAAACATGATCAACACCAGAACTCTATGGGTGTTCGATTCATCACAATGTAACTAGATGATTGACTCTAGTGCAAGTGGGAGACTGTTGGAAATATGCCCTAGAGGCAATAATAAAATGGTTATTATTATATTTCTTTGTTCATGATAATAATCTATTATTCATGCTATAATTGTGTTATCCGGAAATTGCAATACACGTGTGAATACATAGACCACAACGTGTCCCTAGTGAGCCTCTAGTTGACTAGCTCGTTGATCAACAGATAGTCATGGTTTCCTGACTATGGACATTGGATGTCATTGATAACGGGATCACATCATTGGGAGAATGATGCGATGGACAAGACCCAATCCTAAGCATAGCTCAAAGATCGTGTAGTTCGTTTAGCTAGAGCTTTTCCAAATGTCAAGTATCATTTCCTTAGACCATGAGATTGTGCAACTCCCGGATACCGTAGGAGTGCTTTGGGTGTGCCAAACGTCACAACGTAACTGGGTGACTATAAAGGTACACTACGGGTATCTCCGAAAGTGTCTGTTGGGTTGGCACGAATCAAGACTGGGATTTGTCACTCCGTATGACGGAGAGGTATATCTGGGCCCACTCGGTAATGCATCATCATAATGAGCTCAATGTGACCAAGTGTCTGGTCACGGGATCATGCATTACGGTACGAGTAAAGTGACTTGCCGGTAACGAGATTAAACGAGGTATTGGGATATCGACGATCGAATCTCGGGCATGTAACGTACCGATTGACAAAGGGATTGTATACGGGGTTGCTTGAATCCTCGACATCGTGGTTCATCCGATGAGATCATCGAGGAGCATGTGGGAGCCAACATGGGTATCCAGATCCCGCTGTTGGTTATTGACCGGAGAGGCGTCTCGGTCATGTCTGCATGTCTCCCGAACCCGTGGGGTCTACACACTTAAGGTTCGGTGACACTAGGGTTGTAGAGATATGAGTATGCAGTAACCCGAAAGTTGTTCGGAGTCCCGGATGAGATCCCGGACGTCACGAGGAGTTCCGGAATGGTTCGGAGGTAAAGAATTATATATAGGAAGTCAGGTTTGACCATCGGGAAAGTTTGGGGTCACGGTATTGTCTGGGACCACCGAAGGGTCCCGGAGTCCACCGGTGGGGCCACCTATCCGGAGGGCCCCATGGGCTGAAGTGGGAGGAACCAGCCTGGTGGGCTGGTGCGCCTCCCCTTGGGCCCCTGCGCCTAGGGTTGGGAAACCCTAGGGGTGGGCGCCTCCACCGCTTGGGGAAGCTACCCCGGCCGCCGCCCCCTGGAGATCCCATCTCCGGGGGCGCCCCTAGGGGGCCTATATAAGAGGGGAGGAGGCAGCCGCACCCATGCTATAGGCGCCCCTCTCCCCTTGCTACACCTCTCCTCTCGCAGACGCTTGGCGAAGCCTGCGCCGAGATCGCTTCTTGCATCCACCACCACGCCGTCGTTCTGCTGGATCTTCATCAACCTCTCCTTTCCCTTGCTGGATCGAGAAGGAGAAGACGTCTTCCCAACCGTACGTGTGTTGAACGCGGAGGTGCTGTCCGTTCAGCACTAGGATCATCGGTGATTTGGATCACGACGAGTACGACTCCCTCAACCCCGTTCTCTTGAACGCTTCCGCTCGCAATCTACAAGGGTATGTAGATGCACTCATCTCTCTCGTTGCTAGATGAACTCATAGATTGATCTTGGTGAAACCGTAGAAATTTTTTATTTTCTGCAACGTTCCCCAACACTTAGGGCCTTGGATGAGAATTGGCATCATAATGAACTTCCGCTTCATGCACATCCAAGGAGGAAGGTTATACATACACAGAGTCACGGGCCAGGTGCTGTGATTGCTGCTCTGCTCCTTGAAAGGATTAATGTCATCCGCGCTTAAAGCAAACCATACGTTCCTTGGGTCACTTGCAAACTCAGCCCAGAACTTTCTCTCGATTTTTCTCCACTGCTACCCGTCAGCGGGTGCTCTCAACTTCCCGTCTTTCTTACGGTCCTCACTGTGCCATCCCATCAACTTGGCATGCTCTTTGTTTCGACGGCGATCGTTTCAACCGTGGTATTATAGGAGCATACCACATCACCTTCACAGAACCCTCTTCTGCAGGGCTCGCCCTCAACATCACCGAGGTCATCTCGTCGATCTTATACCACAATGCACCACATACCGGCATGTGTTCAAATCCTTGGGCGCTTTTGTAGAGGATGCAGATCATTAGGGCATGCATGTATCTTCTCCACCTTCAATCCTAGAGGGCATATGACCTTCTTTGCTGCGTCGTCTTGTCGGGTAATTCGTTATCCTTTGGAAGCTTCTTCTTCAATATTTTGATAGCTTCTCAAATCTTTTGTCGAGCACAACATTCTCGCCTTCCAATCGTAGCAATTCCAATACAGTACCGAACTTTGTGTTGCCATCTTCGCAATTGGGGTACAACCCTTTTTGTGATCCTCTAACATGCGATCGAACTTCAGCTTCTCCTTTTCACTTTCGCACTTTTCCCTTGCATCAACAATGACCCGGCGGAGATCATCATTGGGCACATCGCCTGGTTCCTCTGGATCTTCAGCTTCCTCTTGATCTTCAGCTTCCCCCATTGCAGCATCACCGTATTCAGGGGGCACATAGTTGCCATCGTCCTTTTCTTCTTTGTTGTCTTCCATCATAACCCCTATTTCTCCGTGCTTCGTCCAAACATTATAGTGTGTGGCATGAAACCCTTATAAAGCAGGTGGGTGTGAAGGATTTTCTTGTCAGAGTAAGACCTCGTATTCCCACAATTAGGGCGTGGACAACACATAAAACCATCTGCTTGTTTGCCTCAGCCACTTCGAGAAAATTATGCACGCCCTTAATGTACTCAGAGGTGTGTCTGTCACCGTACATCCATTGCCGGTTCATCTGCGTGCATTATATATAATTATGTGTGTCAAAAGTAAGAAAATTAGACAAGTATCTATCTAAAGTAAGATTTTTTTTCTTTCAGAAAGAAGATAAGAACAAGAGGCTCACCACGGTGGTGCCGGCGACGAGATCGGCGCGGGCGATCTATGGCGGTGAAGACGAGGACGGGGCATGACGGACCGCTAAACCTAGACAAATCTCGGAAAAAAATGAAGCTCGGAGGTCGAGCTTCAAGAGGAGAAAGCTTAACTAGTGTGGCTCGGGCATTTCATCGAACACCTCACATGCATAAGAGGTGAGCTAGAGCATCCAAATGCCTTTCCTCGCCGGCCAGCAAAAAAACAAAGCACTGCTCTGCTCGCCGGCAATGGGGTATATATAGGCAACTCATTTGTCCCGTTCGTGGTGGGCAAGGGACTAAAACCATCCTTCGTCGGTTCTGCTTCTCGCCAGCAACCGACCAATGATTGTGGGCGAGCGAGGCTCATTGGTCCTGCCGTGCCAAGAGCCGACAAATGCATTTAACCGACCAACGCCCACGGTGCCCGGGACCTCCTGGGCTCACGAATCCGACAACGCCCATCGGCCCCGCGGTGGGTTGATGAATCAAGACTAATAAATTTGCAGCGCCCGAACGAAAGCCCCTTGTGCCGCTGCCTGTTTGGCACCATCCCCGCCATTCGATCGGCCCCATGCGTTCCTCATCGAGCGAGTGCCCTCGCGCGGGTCCATGATGCATGTGCCAAGGGGTGCTCATTTGGCGGCCTTTGCCCTCTCCCTACGTGCGGACTGTTTGGGGAACCCCTATTCGACGCATTTTGCGTCGAACAGCCAGCCGACGCACGCACAGACCCCGTGACTGGGCCGGCCCAATAGTGGGCGCTGTAGCAGAGCAGCTATGATGGAAAAAGAACAAAGCGTGAAAAGGGTGTCGAGTAGGATTCGAACATACGACCTCCATCTCATGTACCTGAGCAGCTAACCAGTCGAACCAACAAACGTTAGTGTACAAATGGGAGCGTACATGCATAAGAACTACTCGGACAGCTGTTTTGAATTTTTTGGAACTTTATCTGGAAATTCTGATTCTTTGTAAAAACAAACAATGTTTGAAAATCTAATAATTTCTTGAACAACTCGAATTTTTTTTCAAATTTTGAAAAAATAAAATAGAAACGTGAATATGTTTCAACAGAAAACATTTTGAAATTCCAGGATATTTGATGAAAACCCAAACATTTATTGAAATTTGAGAAACAAAAATTTAATACTGGGAACAATTTTGAACAGTGCAAACATTTTTTAATTCCAGAATATTTTCAAAACTAGAATATATATTGAATTTGAGAACAAAATTTGATAATGGGAACTGTTTTGAATTGCTGAACATTTCTCGTAATTCTCAAACATATTTTGCAATTCCCGAACATTTTTTGGAAACACGAACATCATTTGAAAACAGGGACAGTTTTTAATATTCTGAGCTTTTTCATAAACATGAACATTTTTTGAATTTATGAGCGAAATTTTAAAAGAGGAACAATTTTTTAAATCACGAATTTATTTGGAATTGTTAGAACAAATTTTGAAATGGAGAACAATTCAAAAATCCCAACAAAATTGAAACATGAACAAATTTTGAATACGTGACCAAAAATTTGGAAACGAGAACATTTTTGAAATGCCGGTCATTATTTGAAAAGTTCTGATAAATTTGAACAGAAACATTCCAAGAAAAAGAAATGCTATAAAATTTGTATAGCGCGAACTCTAATGAACAGAAAGCAGCGGCAGATTTGAAACATTTATGATTTTTCTTATATTTCTTTGAAATAATGAACAGTTTTGAGATTGTCATTCTTTCTGAAAACACAAACAAATTAAAAAAACGTGAAAAAATTTCGTAATTCCAAACATATTTCATAAACAGGAAGAAACGGTGAACAAATTTTGAAATCTGGAACTTTTTTCTAAAATGCGAACAATTTTTGAAAGTTCTGAACATTTTGAGAAAACTCAAACATTTTTTCAACACACAAATGAATTTTGGAGCCGCGAACATATCTTTTTGGAACGGAAACATTTTCTAAACTACCCAAAAAACTGAACAGGAACAATTTTTCAAATTTCGAAACAAAATTTGGAAACACAAACAACTTTTGAGTTTCCCAAATATTCTTGGAATTTGTGACATTTCTTTAAACCACAAACATTTTCTAAATCTTAAGAACAAATTTTTAAACAGAGAACAAATTTAGAAGCACGAACAATTTTTTAAAGCACGAACAATTTTTGAATGTTGAGAACAAATTTTGATATGGAGAACAAATTTGGAAGCTCAAACAATTTTTGAAAGCACGAACAATTTTTGAATCTTGAGAACAAATTTTGAAATGGAGAACAATTTTTTTAAGCGCGAACAATTTTTGAATGTTGAAAACAAATTTTGAAATGGAGAACAAATTTGGAAGCGCAAATTTGAAATGGGAAGATTTTTTGAAACTCCCAAACATAATTTGATATGTGAACAAAAAGAAGACAAAAAGAGAAGAAAAAGGAATTGAAAAATGAAATAAAGAAACAGAAAAACGAAGAAAGAAAAAGATAAAAACAGGAAAAAGAACAAACAAAAAGCAAACAGAAAAAAATTTGAAATGAACATTTTTTGAATCTTGAGAACAAATTTTGAAACGAAGAACAATTTTCAAAATTCCCGATCAAATTTGGAAGCAAGAACAGTTTTGCAAAAGCACGAACATTTTTTGAATCTTGAGAACAAAATTTGAAACAGAGAACTATTTTGAAAAATCCAAACAAATCATTCGTGCTTTTCTAAAAATCCAAACAAATTTTGAAACGGAGAACAATTTGTAAAATAACAAACAAATTGTAAAATGGAGAACAATTTTGAAAATCCCAAACAAATTTGAAATGTGAACATTTTTTAATACATGAACAAAAATTTGAAAAAAAGAACATTTTTTGAAATTTGTGAACAATTTTTGACAATAGGAATTTTTTGAAATCCATGCCATTACTTTCAAATTTCACAAATAATGAACAAAAATAATTCGAACAAATTTTGAAAAAACAGGAACATTTTCTAAAAATACGGAATAAAAATTTGAAAGCAGAAACATTTTTTGAATTTGTGAACAAATTTTGTAAAATGGGAACATTTTTGAATTTGTGAACAAATTTTATAAAATGGGAACATATTTTGAATTTGTGAACATATTTTTTAAAAGAAGATATGAACACGTATGAAAATAAAAACTAAAGAAAGAAAATGTGTTGAAAAGAGAAATTAACTTGAAAAGGAAAACAGAAAGGAAACAAAAAGAAAAGAAAAGAAAAGAAAATGTTCTGAATATGAAAATATTCAAAAAACATTCAAAAATTCGAAAATTCAAAATGAACATTTTTAAAAGCAAGAACATTTTTCGAAAATTAAGAACAAATCTGAATATGTACTTAGTTTAAAAAGATAAAATAACGTTGAAAAAAGAACAAGAAAACTAAAACGAAAAAAAAAGAAGAAGAAATTAGAAAAATAAACAGAAAATAAAAAAAACCGTTTTAGGGAACCATCTAGAAGGTTCCCAAAACAAGAGAAAACCGGCTGGGAAACTCTAGAAGGTTCCCAAAACCGAAAACACTGGAACACGTTAAATGGGCCGGCCCAAGGGTAGCCCTCGATCGTTGGCTCTGTGCGTTTGGTCGACTGTTTGACGCAACGAGCGTCCAATAGGAAATTCCGACTGTTTGTTCCGCATTTGATGGGTACGCCCCGTACAGGTGGTCACGGGATGTGTGTTGGGCTGTCGTGTCGGCATCGTTCATTTGTTGTTGGGCTGTTTGGTTCACGTGCAGATGCATATACCATGTTGTGTGTTTGGTCGGCCTATCTCGCCGCGCTATGTTCGGGTGTTCGGGTTCCCTTCCCGGGTGCTACTGTGAATCGTATTCTCGAGTTTCACCTTATATACGGGTGGCCTCATCCCGGTTTGCCTCAAGTCGCTAATCGCTATTGGCGGGTGGGTACTCGGTGTGTGTTGTGCTGCTTTATCATTTGTCGGCAACGTTGGACCCGGCGTCGTCCCGTGCGGTCTTGGATGGGCGTGAGAGAATCGTTGTTGATCCGAGAGGTAAGAGGGTTGTTTGGAGGTGGATGCTTGGGGTTCTCCTTTTATACGATTGGCCGCATCCCAGTTTATCCTGAGTTACAAATCGCTGGCGGGGTTTTTTCTTAACATCAGTGCAAACACAAGCGCTCACATACACGCGCATACACTCATCCTTATGAACGCATACACGCATATCCTATCCCTATGAGCACCTCCGAAAGACTGAGCCGGCATATCATCTTGAGATTTACGAAGTCACCATAGGCGCCTCGTCATTGACGGGAACGTCTCCTCCCACTGAATGCGCATCGCCGGAAATCCTGAAATAAATCCAGGAATAAATGCGAGCATCAGGATTTGAACCCTGGTGGGCTGGGGATACCACAGTCCCTCTAACCATCCAACCACAGGTTGGTTCGCAATCGCTGGAGGGTTGGTACTTGGGGTGTCGTTGGTCGGCAATATTCGACCTAGTGCGTCTCGTGCAGTGTTTTTTCTTCGACGGGTAAAAGACTTTATTTCTCATAGAATGGTCATATCATTTACAAGAAGAGAAATAAAATCCGGGGTAGAATTCTCCCACGGTCCGGACGATCGGCTATTGAATGAATAACTAGCCAAACTGTCAGCAACTTGATTTGCTTCCCGGAAACAATGTTTATAGCATTTTTTTGTGAAATCCATAGTCATCTGTTTACACTCTAGAACCACAGCCACATCAGCTCCAAGATATGTAGTCATCCATTGATTGCATTACTTCCACTGCGAGCATGCAATCAGACTCAATTTCAACACTATTTCAACCAATGTTTGCTGCAAGATATAGTCCGTTCTTGATGGCCTGAAGCTCTGCTGATTCAACATTGAATGTGTGGTAGAAACCATTTTGCCGCTACAACAAAGTCACCATGGTCATCACGGACAACAGCGCCACATGCGTCTGATAGAGTATTTTCATGGAAAGTTGCATTGACATTTATCTTGACCAAACCGTGACTAGGTTTTGCCCACATATGATCACACTTCCGAACCGGTAGCTGAGAAGTCATTGACTTTATGAAATTTGTAGCTAGAACTCGAATAGATATTGTCGTTTTCTCCACTGTTTGAACTAAAACTTCCTTAACCATCTGTCGGCCTTGCCACCAGATATACCACGCCGCTACAAGGTGTCCCATGCAGTGTTGGTTGGGCGTGAGAGGATTGTTGTGTAGGCTGGTGTTCGGTGTGTCCGTGGTTATATGGGCCCCATCTGCTTGTTCATTTTACATTGGTGATTTTCTTTTAGTCCTGCGTGTTGGTGTTTTTTTTGGTTCCTAGTCCGGTAATTTTGTCCGAGCTGCGGCTTTGATGCGCGGGGGTGGTTCGGTGCGAGGTTCGCGACGTTGCTCCAGTGCGGGGGTGCTTCTTGAAGATGGGGATGTTGTTCCTATTCTCTCGTCCCCCCCCCAAACCACCACACACACGCACACCGCTCTCTTGGCGTTAAAGGCATGGGTTCTTTGAACTTTGTCGGTGTTACCGCTGCTGGTTCTACCTCTG
Source organism: Aegilops longissima (assembly GCA_021605205.1). NCBI lineage: Eukaryota > Viridiplantae > Streptophyta > Magnoliopsida > Poales > Poaceae > Aegilops > Aegilops longissima. The sequence continues at coordinate 731,548,605 of CM038679.1, forward strand.
CTTTTGTTCGTCGGCGGCGGTCAGCATGCCGTTAGCTCTTCGTACCAACAGAGGTTCGGGTTTGTTTTGGTTCTTGCCTATGGTAGGTCTTTTCTTGTTGCCCACCATCTTTTTGCTTTGTCGTAAGATTTTGCATTCATTTTTGGTTGCGCCTGTTTCTATGTGTGCTACTTATGATTGTGTGAAGTCGTTCTTAACTTCCATGCCAATGCTATTTTGTCCCTCTTTCTGGGGTTTGCTGCATTTGATTTTTTTTGTGCCTCTTCTCCTCGCTTGTCATCCCTTTTCTTTCATCCTCTCGGTTGCAGCTATTCGAAGAAGCTTCTTATTCTTCGTTTGTGTTTGTTCTTATCCCAACGTACTGTTGTTGGAATTAACAATGGTAATGTGTGGCTTTTGAAGCGGTGTTTGTAGAAAAATGATGAATTCTGGATGTAGAGTAGCCGTTCACAAATTCTTGGGAACTTTTGTTGTTTAATTTTGTAGAATAGCTGTGTAAGAACTGTCCCCTTTCAACATCCCATATCTTCGAACAAAATAGGCTTAATAAACACACTGTCAGCTTTGGCGACAACTAATCACTTAACAGACCAATGGACAAAGGTTTTAAAGCTCATCACTAGCTTGTCAATAAAAGGCTTGTTCCGGCGAATGATAGCAAGTAGGACATAGAATTGTGGCTCACTGGCTAGGACTTGAGATAGCCCTACTGAATATGGCTAGGCAGGATGGTCATGGCTTGGAGTTATCATTGATGTGTCTAACCTCCTATTGGGAGCCATGGGTCATCTGAAGCTGTTTCTGAACTTTGATGTACCTAACCTTTTAAAGCGTTTTTACAACTTGGTATGATGGCTTGGAGTTTATCTTCACCGATAAGAAGCGCTTTGCAAGAGTTCGGTTATTTGATGATATAGGGATAAGGTTGGAACAAAAGCCCTTTTACTTGATCATGTGATTGTCATCGAGTCAACTGAAGTTCTCGCCTCTACAATCATGTTTTCATACGATATGCAGAATTAACTTATTGTATTATTTTCTCATGACGCTACAATATTTGCCATCTTTTTCTAATGCCTCATATCAGGCATTGGTAACTGGATTGCAGATGAGGTGCTCTATTTACACCAAATGCGACACTTTTTTTTTTGAGGGTTACCAAATGCGGCACTTGGACTTTGAATTCGTAATGGGCCAGGAAATGTACGCACATCCGCCGGAGATGCTCGAAGGCCCACCGTTGTGAAGAAAAAGGAAAGGGAGATGCTCTGGAAGTGTACGACCGGTAGTCCGCTAGTCCAGGCATCCCCATCTGATTTTGTCACTCCGTCGGAGGTGAGATCCGGGCCGGCGTCGATGGAGGGGAGCTCGGGGCCTCGCCGGAGTTCCACCCAGGAGGTAAGCAGCCCAGGCGGCGGAGCGGACCTCATCAGCGCGCTCCCCGACGAGGTGCTCCTCCTCTTCCTCGCCCGCCTCCCCTGCGCCGGCGCCGCCGCGCGCACCAGCGTCCTCTCCCGCCGGTGGCGCGGCCTCTGGGCGCTCCTCCGCCGGATCGCCTTCCGCGACGTGCCCTTCCGCTCGCTCGAGGCGGCGCTCGGCCGCGTCCCGCCTCCCCCGCACGCGGTTTCCCTCCTCGAAATCTCCGTCCCCAAGGAGCAGCGGACAGACAGCGCCGGCGTCAACTCGCTGCTCCGCGCCGCCGCGCGGCTGGAGCCGGAGAAGCTCGACTTCCGCCTCCCCTCCCACTTAACCGACCCGCCTTCCGAAAGCAGCCTCGTCGCCGTCGACCTGCCTTGCTCGCACCGCGCCACCTCCATCTCGCTGGGCCTCTACACCCCCTTCTCCCTCCGCGTGCCAGCCGGCGCTCAGTTCCCCGGACTCGAGGCGCTGTCCCTGTCGCACTGCACTACCGAGCTCGACGCCTTGCTCTCCTGCTGCCCGCGCCTGCGCACGCTCCGCGTCGCCAGGGATTTGTTTCCTAACTACAAGTGCGACATTAGGGTCAACTCCCCATCGCTGCAGGAGCTTGTTGTGCACCACCGGGTCAGAGAGACACAACATGTGGACATCATTGCGCCCGCACTTAAGCAACTGGCCCTCTCATTTGCCAATGGCGGGGAGATCAGCATCTCCGTCTTGGCACCAATGGTGGAGAAGGTTTCGTGGAACTGCTGCTACTTGGGCCTCTTGGGGCACTACATTGTGTTTGGTCTTTGGAGCCTCAGGAGGCTGCGGCTACAGACGGCAGAGAGACAAGGACAGCTATCCTCGCTGCAAATTCATGCCGGTGCGGTGCGTCCCCTCTACTGCAAGCTCTTGACTAAATTAATTTTCTGAATGATGTATATCTTGGCAAATTGTTTTTCCAGGACTCGGTTTTACACGCTCAGGCAGACAACTTTACGCGGGAGATAGAGAAACATATGGTTGCTGCCTTCTCTTGTTTAGAGCTACATCTCACAGCAAAGGGGCATGCTTCTGGAGGGTTTGTCTTTCATCTCCTTGGGATGGATAAAATTCGTGCTGCTACGCGGAGGCTTAAGGTCATCTTGAAGAGATCAGCGGTAATTCTCTGCTATGATTATATACGCCAATAATACTTTGTGTGGTTATTCAGATATACATTTTCGGTTTTAGATGGAAGGAGGATGCCGGCTACATTGTCCTTGTAAGTTTCGGAACTGGAGGTTTGAGACTATCTCCTTGGCTACTCTGAAAGAAGTGGAGTTCGATGGCTTCGAAGGAGAGGATCATGAATTTGATTTATTACAATTGATACTTGGATGTGCACCGACGTTGAAAAGAATGATTGTGCAGCTGTCAGAAGAGACCTCGGCAAGTCATGAGGGATGCGCAAAGATATACAGCATCTTCAAGGCGTGTTCATCTGTGAAATGCGATGTTTATCACAGCTCTGGTGAGTATATGTTTGGCATGCATTATTAGCATGCTCCTAGATAAAACAGAGATATAACCGTTAATCCTTGTTGTCGAATATATGGTGCTGACATGCCAATTATAGAGTTTGGTTGTGCATGTCTGATTTATTAGCTAATTTAACATACTATATTTCAGCCGAATTTGTGTGCTCGCACCCTCATATTTTGATAGAATTAGAAACTGATTGGTGGATTGGAGGATAAGAACAATTCAATATCTTTAATCAGGCTTCCTTACCTAAATTTCTCTTTTGCATTTCACAATCTTCTTTATTGATCTCGCCCTACTATTGTGCGTTTGTATTTGAGTTTCTTGGTTAGCTGAAGTTGTCCCATCTGAATTCATTGTCCTTGGGGTTTGGTACAAATTATTAGTCCCAGTTAAACCCTGTTCAGCAAGTACTTTGCTATTTCTTTCTGCTGTCAGCATGTATTCCGTTTTATCCAGTGGCAAAATGACAGTATCTAGATTACCTGAAGTTTGCTGCCTCATCTGAATTTTTCATTGGCCTTTGGGTTTCTTTCTGCTCTCAGCATATTATGTTTTATTTGACAAACATTCCTACACATATAACTCCGCATTTGCTTGTTGCGATGCTCTGACGGGGCCTTTTTTTCAATTTGTCTCCTCTGCAGGGTTAATGCACGACAGCCAAAATTGCCCTTCGATGAGATTCTCGGGTGTGTGGATTCAGGGTGTGCATTGACAAGGTCTCAGGACATTGCTTGGTTGCTTCAACTGATCATCTGGCGTGCTCTTTTGCCACTGTACTGCACTAGCTATATCTAAGGTGCTCAGTTAAATCTTGTGTGGTTTCTATGCCATTTGACCATTGAAGTTAACTACAGTCCACCTATGTCTTCGGTCAATTACTTGAAGGTGATTGTCATTTTAAGCCTATGGTTTCAGTTACTTTTGCGCTGTTGTTTCATTGCGACTACGCACCGCATGTTTCCAGCGGGGGTAAAATGACCCGCAGTGAATGCTCGCCTTACAGCTCTTTCTGCTTATGGCTGCTGTGGTTAACCAAATGGCTCTGTGATAGCTGAGAATAATCAGGCTAAATGTGGGTGCGAAAATCCAAAAACATATTTAGAAGTTTCGAAATAAATTGATAAAAATTCTGTGGAAACTTGTATGTGTTCACTACGGATCCATGAAATTTTGTTTTGGAACCGGCACCATGGTGGTGCCCGTGCACCATTTGCAATTGCCGGGCTAAATACGGGGAGCTCCTATTGGGCGCTCTCTGCGCCACTTAGGGCTACTGGCGCCCACGCAGCCACGCTGTTGGCCCAGCTCAACACGCTCGCTCGCTCCGGTCCCGATTCCTTCGCTCGCTCGGTTGGCAGCCGATTTCGTTGCTCGTTCACAGTTGACCGGGTCTCCCAACCCCTCCAAAAGAAAGTTGAGCGGGTCTCCCAGATTCTCGAAAAAAAAAAAGTTGAGCGGGTCTCCCTGTTGCTGTTTGACGGTTTGGCTTAGAAAAGGTAGATCTGAAAAAAAAACTACAAATTCAAAAACAGTTCAGGAATTAAAAAAAAGCGCAAAAATAAGATAAAAATCGTGAGTTTGGAAAAAAAAGTTCATCAATTTTGAAAATGATTCATCAAATAAAAAAAAGTTCATCTAATTTGGAAAAAAATCATTGATTTTCAGAAAAAAGTCTATCAAGTTAAAAAAAAGTTCATCTGATATGAAAAAGTGCATCAATTTAACAAAACCATCAAATTAAAAAAATCACCCATTTTGAAAAACAAATTGAAAAAAGATCATGGATTTTCAAAAAATAACCACTAAAAGTGAAAAGGTTCATCCATTTGATACAAAGTTCATCAAATTTGAAAAGGTTTATCAAAATTTAAAAAAATCATCGATTTGAAGAAAAAATTCACGTATTTGCAAACAATCGTTGAGCCGGGTAGAGGAAAAAGAAAGAAAAAAGAAAAAAAGGGAACATGAAAAAAGAAAGAATATAAGAAAGAAAAGGTTGTAAGTTGTTAGATCCCACTGGGTGGTGTGGTGGTTACACCAGCGTGTATCAATGAGGAGGTTGTTGGTTCGAATTGCTACCAACTTGTGCATTTGTTGCGGATCTAAAAACCAGGAAAAGAAAACCTACATGGGTTGACCCAGCACGGGGGCGCTTTAGGCACCAGTTTGTAAAATACATAGTACGGGCACCTGAAATGCCAAATAGAAACCACCCTAAATACCCGCTACATGTTGTTGCCTTGTTATCCTCTGACTTAGTGAACTGCACGTAAAAGAATCTCCTCCACAAAAACTAGTTAAAGGTACCCTCTGGGTGATGAGCTTCTCAAGGGGCACCGATGAGGAGTGCTCCTGCGCTGCCAAATGTCGCGGCTGGGCGCACCCCGACCAATAAGCTACAGGTTCATGGGAATGGAAGTGGTGGCTAAGTTATCCTCTAACTTAGTGAACTACGTTAGAGAATCTTCTCCGGGAGCACCTAGTTAACGGGCACCCTCTGGATGGGTTCCTAGGGGTCACTCACGGGAAGCGCGAGGAGCGTTCCTACGCTGCCACGTGTTGCGGTTGGGTGGAAGCGATAGGTTCATAGAAACGGAAATGATGGCTATGTTATCCTCTGACTTTGTGAATTGCACGTAGAGAATCTCCTTCGAGGGCAACTAGTTAAAAGGTACCCTCTGGGTGGGCTTCCTAGGGGTTACTTATGGGGAGCGCTCCTACGTCATCATGTGTCATGCACTGGGTGCACCCCCTCTGGGTGCGCCTGCCACGTGTTAATCACACTAATGGCGCATCACCCACTGGTGCGTTATTAGTATCTTAAAGCACACGTAGATATATGGCTTCTGCGAGAGACATTCTAATGGCGCATTGTGGGCAATACTAATGGCGCTACTTCGTTGATGCGTCGTTAAACACAGATTCTAATAAGCGCATAGGTGGTGCGCCATTAAAAAAAAAAATTAATGACATGATGCTAGTGGCGCACCAGTGATGCACCATTAAAAGGCAAAACTGATGCGTCACTAGCATGCTTTTTCCTAGTAGTGTGGTTGTCATCATATCCTTGCCCATGGCCACTCTCGTTGATCATCTCCTGAGACCTCGGATCGCCCGGCGTTGGTGTGGGCGTTTCATTGAAAAGGTTGTAGGTATCGGAGAAGCTGACGGGGAGAGCACGCGCGGGGGCTTCCTGTGCGCCCCAGCGGACTGACAGGCCACATGAGTGGAGTTGGGATCAAGGGGTGCACGTCGGCACATTGTGACCCATCTCCGGTGAGCCGTCCTTGGACGACGTGGCCGCATCGTGTCCGGGAAGGTACCGGTACGTCGGCGGCGGGGTTGTTGACATGTCCGGAGACTTCGGAAGCCGATGAGCCCGCGCTGGGAGCCGCGACGGCGGTAGAGATGGCCGTGTTTTTTTTTTTTTGTTTGGTCCAAGCCCGTTCAAGCGAGCTCGAAGAGATGAAAATACTTACGTCCGTGCGTTGTTCGAGTTGTCCTAAGCAGCGAACACGTTGAGCGTCCAAGGCCAATTTGGACTCAATTTTAAAACGAGGCGTCGAGGCAGGCCCACGGAGGCAGGCACGCTCTCGGTACACACACGTGGTGACGTCAGGACGCGAACCGACCTGACCCAACCCCAGAGCCCGAAGAGGCAACCCGACCGCACACGTGCCACCCCAACCGAACCCCTCCCGTCTCGAAACCTCCCGGATCGGCGGACCGACCGACGACCCTGCCCCAACCCCGGTGCCGTCGTCCCCACGGGCCTCCCCACATTTGCCGTCGCCCCCAAGGCTCTCCCTCCCCTCAAATCCCCCCCTCCCCTCCCACTCCGCTCCCCACCACCGCCACTCGCCGCCGCCTCCGCCTCGCCGCCGCCCCCTCATCCCCTCCACCCCCACCCAACCCCCCAGACGGAGGACGCATCGGGCCTCCCCCTCCCGCCCCGCCGCCGCATGCAGCCCCCCACCGGTCAACGCCGCGGCCCCGCCGCGCCCTCCCACCGCGGCGTATGGCGCCCCGATCCGCCGCAGCCGCAGCCGAGGCCCCGCCCCAACCCCGCCCACCACCGCGACAACGCCGCCCCGCTCCTGCCCTCCCCAACCCCAACCCCAACCCCGGCCCGGCCCCGGAAGGCCGCGCGCCCCGCCGCCGCCAGCGCCGCCCGAACCGCAACAACGGCCCCGCCCCGCCGCCGCAGGAGAGGGCTCCCCCGTCCGGGCCCGCCAACGCCCCCGCGCCGCGGCGGCAAGAGAGGGCTCCCTCGTCCGGGCCCGTTAACGCGTCCGCGCCGCGGCGGCAGGAGAGGGCCCCCGTGCCCGCGCTGACGGCGGCGGGGGGCGGCTCGGTGCCGCAGCTGGTGCAGGAGATCCAGGACAAGCTGGCGCGGGGGGCGGTGGAGTGCATGATCTGCTACGACATGGTGCGCCGCTCCGCCCCCGTCTGGTCCTGCGGCAGCTGCTTCTCCATCTTCCACCTCCCATGCATCCGCAAGTGGGCGCGCTCCCCGGCCTCCGTCTCCGACGCCTCCGCGCCGGCCTCCGACGCCTGGCGCTGCCCCGGCTGCCAGTCCGTGCAGGACGTCCGCGCCCGCGACATCGCCTACACCTGCTTCTGCCGCCGCCGACGCGACCCGCCCAACGACCTCTTCCTCACCCCGCACTCCTGCGGCGAGCCCTGCTCCAAGCCCCTCGGCAAGGCGGATCCTGCCGCCGCCAAGGGCGACCACGACGATGATGTCGCCACCAGGTGCCCGCACGTCTGCGTCCTGCAGTGCCACCCTGGGCCGTGCCCGCCCTGCAAGGCGTTTGCTCCGGAGCGCCCCTGTCCCTGCGGCAAGCAGTCTATCACGCGGCGCTGCGCGGACCGGAGCACGCCTGTCACGTGTGGGCAGCGGTGCGAGAAGCTGCTGCCCTGCCGGAGGCACCATTGCGACAAGGTCTGCCACACCGGCCCCTGCGGTGACTGCGAGGTTAACTTCCCTGCACAGTGCTTCTGTGGCAAGAAAACAGAGACATTGTTGTGCGGCGAGATGGTGCTCAAAGGGAAGCTGTCGGACAAGGATGGGGTGTTCTCTTGCAGTGAGGTTTGCGGCCACAATCTGGCATGTGGCAATCATGCCTGCCAGGATGTTTGCCACCCAGGGCCATGCGGGGAGTGCGAGCTTCTGCCAGGGAAGGTCACCACATGCCATTGTGGCAAGACTAGGCTGCAGGAGAAGAGGGCTAGCTGCTTGGACCCGATCCCCACCTGTGACAAGGTATGCGACAAGAGATTGCCGTGTGGAGTGCATAGGTGCAAGGTCACGTGCCACGAAGGAGAGTGTCCACCGTGCTTGGTGCGTGTCGAGCAGAGGTGCCGCTGTGGCTCATCAGGCCAGATGGTGGAGTGCTACAAGGTATTGAAGGAAGAGTTTCGCTGCAACAAGCCTTGTGGCCGCAAGAAGAACTGCGGGAGGCACAGGTGCAGTGAGTGCTGTTGCCCGCTGTCGAAGCCATTTGCTCAGCATCAAGGTGACAGCATGGATCCCCATTTCTGCCAGATACCATGTGGCAAGAAGCTCCGGTGTGGACAGCATGGATGCCAGCATCTCTGCCACAGCGGTCACTGCGACCCTTGTCGTGAGACCATATTCCATGATCTCACCTGTGCCTGTGGCAGGACATCTATTCCGCCACCACAGCCTTGCGGCACACCAACTCCATCATGCCCACACCAGTGTATGGTCCCTCAGCCTTGCGGGCATCCAGCTTCACATCAATGCCATTTCGGAGACTGCCCACCTTGTGTTGTGCCAGTCACAAGAGAATGTGTTGGGGGGCATGTGATGTTGAGGAACATCCCTTGTGGTTCAAAGGATATCAGATGCAACCAGCCCTGTGGAAAGAACCGTCAATGTGGACTGCATGCTTGTGCCAGGACTTGCCATCCTGCCCCATGTGATCCACCGCCTGCAAATGGAGAAGCTAGTTCAAGCTCTGGGGGCAGAGTTTCATGTGGACAGTTATGTGGTGTCCCAAGGAGGGAATGCAAGCACACTTGCAATGCATCATGCCACCCATCGTCACCTTGCCCAGATGTGAGATGTGAACACCGTGTGACTATTGCCTGTTCTTGTGGCCGTATCACTACAGCTGTGCCCTGCAGTGCTGGTGGAGTCTACAATGGTGATAGTGCGTTCGATATCTCCGTCATGCAGCAGCTGCCAATGCCTCTCCAACCAGTGGAATCAAATGGCAAGAGGGTTCCTCTTGGGCAGAGGAAACTTTGTTGTGATGAGGAGTGTGCAAAAATGGAGAGGAAAAGGGTCCTTGCTGAAGCTTTTGACATTACCCCGCCCAATCTGGATGCACTGCATTTTGGTGAGAACTCAAATGCGTCAGATTTGCTTTCTGATCTTTTCCGGCGTGAGCCAAAGTGGGTGCTGGCCATAGAGGAGAGGTGCAAGTTCCTTGTCCTTGGGAAGACAAAGGGGAATTCTTCAAGCAACATGAAGTTCCATGTCTTCTGTCACATGATGAAGGACAAGAGAGATGCTATCAGGCTCATTGCAGATAGGTGGAAGCTTTCTGTCCAGGCAGTTGGGTGGGAACCCAAGCGTTTTATTACCGTCCATGTCACACCCAAGTCCAAGGTTCCTGCTCGTGTTCTGGGCTCTAAGCCTGGTGTCCCTGTCTCGGCGTCCCATCCTTACTTTGATCCCATGGTAGACATGGATCCGAGGCTCGTCGTTGCAATGCTGGACCTGCCAAGGGATGCTGATGTTAGCTCTCTAGTTTTAAGGTTTGGTGGGGAGTGTGAATTGGTTTGGCTGAATGACAAGAATGCAGCTGCAGTCTTCAGCGATCCAGCTAGAGCAGCAACAGCGCTGAGGCGGCTGGATTATGGGTCTGCTTACCAGGGTGCTGCAATGTTTTGCCCAAGCAGCATCACTCAGGCTTCTGTGTCAAGCAATGTGTGGGTTGGAGCACAGAGAGATGGAGGGTTGGCTGCAAAGAGCAGTGCCAATCCATGGAAGGCCTCTCAATCTGAGCCCGACCCATCTGGAGACTGGACAGTGCTCAGTCATGCTTCAGGGTCAGTGTGGAAACGTGGTGATACTCCTGCTCAGGTCATGGGTTCTTCAAACCGCTGGAATGCTCTGGAGTCTGATGCTGCAACCAGCTCTGGGCCAACCGACAAACGTAAGCCTCCTCTTCGCACTGAATCAGGATCCAGCAGTTCTGCTCCTCGCGTTGGCGCTGGATCCAGCGCAGCACCAAGTGCTGGGCAATCGGTGAGCAAGCTGCAGCCTGACGTCGAAGTTGAAGACTGGGAAGAATCGTGTGAATGATGAGACCGAGGTAGTTTGGTCAAGATGACTCGTTTTTATTCAGATGTCATTTTTATATCCAATACAATGTATATCAAAGCTGTAGCTGTTACTGTGTCACCTTCAAGTGGTTCCTGGCTGCTGCCGGTTGACTGCTCAGTATCTTTGCCATGCAATAAACAATGAACCCTTCTCGGATTTCCTTTGTTCTTTAGCACCAGTGTTCACGGCATGTGCCATCCGGTTGTGAGTGTTTGCCACTTTGGCACTGCTTTCCCAAATTGATTTAAATGTATATTCATTTATGAAGTTCTTCAGACTAGTTCGATTCTTATTTACAATGTTCTTTAAACTAGTTAACACTCTTATTACAATGTTCTTTAAACTGCTTGCCATCTCCCTGTTATCATATTGGTTATGTGAAACTAGTTATAGTGAGTAGCCAAGCAATGTCTGCATTATTAACAGTTTGTGCAATATATTACTACCTCTTATATCTAGTCATAGTTTAAAAAGGCACGCCTAAGCGAGCGCTTAAGCGCGCCTAGGCTCTAGGCGTTGGCAAAACGCATTGCGCTTAACCACGCATAATCTGTGCATAACTGCGCATAAGCATGCGCTTTGGTCAGTAAAGCGCAAGGCGGTGGCAAAACGCACAATTAACGCCTAGCGTTTTTTTGAACTATGTATCTAGTTACAGAGGAAGTACATAGAAAGCATCTATTTCCATCTCTCTGTTAGCATTTGGCTGAAATGACTCTGAGAAATGTGAAAAAGTAACGACTGAAACAGAAAACGTCATACATATGTTAGAAACTGCAGTGATCACTGATCAGTGTATTTTATTTATCAACGGTATTTAGAAAATGCCATACATATGTTAGAAACTGCAATGATCACTGATCAGTGTATTTTATTTATCAACTGTATTTAGAAAGTAATTCTCTTCATTTTCTTAGGGGAAGTTCTCTTTGCTTAACTACTAGCAAAATGCTCATGCGTTGCAAAGCAAGTTATTTTTTGTTATATTACATCAGTTGTTTAAATGCTTGTGCTACCATAGCGCCTAACTTACTGCAAACTAAAAAGGCAAAATATACACCAATTGAATCAACCTTATGTACTCCACATAATGGATGCCAACTGTGATTACTTTTTAATTAACTTAAAGGTAATCTTGGTGAAGCATGCATTTCATTTTATTTGCCAATGAAAACATTCTGGTTTCCCGGACCCTGCGCAAGCGGGAGCTACATGCACCGGGCTGCCCTTTTTTTTATCTGTATTCAGTAGCAAAAAAGACAGTTTCTAGATTACCTGAAATTAGTTGTCTCATCTGAATATCATGGAACTTCAGGTTTGGCACAAGTTATTTAGTTCGAGTTAGATTCTGTTCAGCATGTACTGCTATTTTTTCTGCTCTTAGCACATTCATTTTATTTGCCAGTGACCACTTGACATTTGCTCATTGTGATGCTTAACAGAGCTTTTCAATTTGCCTCCGCTGCAGGGGTTAATGCATGGCAGCCAAAATTGCCCTTCGACACGATTCTCACCCTTTCTTTTGCATCGACAAGATTATCCTTCCCATGCTGACCAACTCCATGACCTGGTCTCAAGATTTTGCTTGGTTATTTCAACTGATCATCTGCGTGTTGTTTTGCCAGTGCATTGTTGCTATATATATAGGGCGCTTGCTGCTCTTGGTTAAATCTTGAATTGTTTCTATGCCATTCAACTACTTAAGTTAATGCACTCAACATATGCCAGTTAGTTACTCTAAACTAGTGATTCTGTTAAGCCTACGGTTTCAGTTGCTATTGCACTGTTTCATTTTGAAGGCAAACTGCATGTTTTCATTGGAAGTAAAATGAGCAGCAATGAATGTTCTTCACCTTACAGTTCTTTATGCTTATAGCTCCCTTTAGATGAACCAAATGGGCTCTGTGATAGCTCATTATCTTAAACTGAGAGTTATCTTCCTATACAATGAACAGAAGGTGCATCTTGTGCCACTTTGCAAAGTCAGTCGTAAGAACTTCCTTGCAGGTTCAGTCATGGTTGTTTTGAACAAAGTAACACATGCACTCTGTACTGTATAATTCAGAGGTGCCTAATTGAACGGTATTATTGAAAATTTATCTCTGAAGGGAAATTACTATATTTCTGATAATAGGTTAGACACAATCATGTCTGCAGCTCCTTTGAGTTACCTAAATTTAAGTTAGCGCTCTCTTCTCATTTCAACTGGACTCAACCCTATGTCTTCCTCATAATGGATGTCAACTGTGATAACTTTTTAGTTACTTAGGAGGTAATCTTGGTGAAGGGGGACAGACCACCACCAATTCAGATCTTTGTAAGAGTATGAAGAAAGATAAGCAAGCAACCGATAACTCTGGAAGGCTGAAGAAGAAACAGTTTCCACTCTTTTAAATGTAGGCCACCTGTGTTGAAAGAGCTTTAGCTTCGGTGTAAGGAACTAGAGGATGGAAGAAGGCTTGACATTATCAAAATATTTAGTGTTTGAACTTGTATGAACCCCATGATTTACTGGAAGTCGATGTTACAATTCCAGGACTAACCCTCTTTGGTTGAAAAAGCATGCCCTCAGAGCCTCAGATTGAACCATATTGTGACTGTTTGTTTGAGAAATGCCACTATAAATGGCATTAACCTAACCAACTCTCATCTGAATTTGTTCAGTTAGACAAGATGCCATTTTGTGTTATCTAAGGACCTTTTATATTTATGTTTCCTCGATAAACTCTTGTCTAGTAAAGAGGGCCAAACATTTGTGTTCCTTATGTACTGTTTCAGTTCTTACTTTCCGACTCTCTTTTCTTGAAACTGAAAGTTGAGATTCTCTACCTTATAATGTCCAACTCCATTGAAGAGGATCAGCCAACTTAGCGTGCCTGTCTCTGATTTTCCTGCAATGTCACTGCTTATGCAACACACACAGGATTTCTTATCTACGTCTTCAGTGCATATCTTATACTATCCGTTGATATATTTGTTTATCTTTTCACAAAGTAGACGTTGCTCACTCAAGTATTGTTGGTAGCCTGAAAGTCTGAAACTATAAATTTTCTGGAGGTACTTGTTCAGATGCTCTAATTGAGCTGGTGTCTCTTGACAATTTTGTGGACTCACTGAGCATGAAGAAGATTGGAATGAAAGTTCTTTTACTCGATCAGGTGAGGTGACCGCCTTCAAATCGATTGATGATTTTGCCTGTACAATTATTTTTCCTGCGATATACAGAATTAAGTTCCTGTATTTTCTTATGGTACCATACTTTAACATATTGCTTTTTTCAATGAGCAGAGTTCCGTATCAGGCGTTGGTAATTGGATTGCAGATGAGGTGCTTTACCAGTTATCCATACAAAAATTTGTGAGGCCTGCATCATGGGGCAGCAAGCCTGGTAAATCTGACGGTGAGTTCATCTTCAAGTTCCGTTGTGGTTATCTTATTCCTGAACAAATTGTCCCAGTCTTTCTTCGAAGAAAATTGGTCACGGGATATGATGAAGTGTAATGGACCATCTGGAACACCAGTTGTCATGTTCTCTCTTGTAACCATTTGCCAGGCTTTCATCTTTCTTAGACATATCAAATTTCTGCTTATCGCGGGAAAGAAAATTGAATTCATTTCAGCTGGTGGCAGGGTGAGCATTTGAGCAATACCACTTCACTTCTACACCTTGTACCATCCTGGATTTATCCAAAGAGAACAGCCAGCCTCTCGATTTGATCTCCATGGAGTTCGCTCGTTCGGCTCAGCTCCACTGTGGAGTTAATGGAGTTGAGAGGTGGAGGGTTGCCGAACAGGCCCTAAAGCTCTGGTTTGTACTCTCCTTATGATGATTTTAAGCCAAAAAAGAGAGTGGCAACATTCAGCAAAACAGGGGTGCCATAAGTGCCCCCTCCAGGAAACATGGAAGATTGCTGGTGGCATCAAGGACGGTTTCGATACTGTGGAACCAAACAAAGCTGGTTCCACCGGAAATGATGATCATGGTTTGGACGAAGCTGCTGCTATGCTGCGCAGGGCATCAGACCGGGTTACAGGAAAATCGTCGACGGATAAGTCAAAGCCCACCAGACGCTAAACCAGGAGGAAGATAAGAAATTTAGTATATATGCTCCTCGCACGTTTAACATTACTGCCAGTAGATATAAGCTGACACTAAACACTCTTATATTATGGATCTGTTTCCTCAACTACTGCATCATAGTATCATATGAACAGAATATTTATCTATCTGAACCCTCAGCTCGACGATTGATCTGTGTTCATTATGAAATCCAATGGTCAGATTCTCCTCTCGTGTTTGGGCTTGATTTTTTTTGAACAAAATTGAACAGAGACTTCATTATAGTAGTATTTGGTGATATTTGATACATGATGTTGTATCAAATATGGAAAGGTAACCCAAAATAAAACCAGGAATATCTTGAGCACCAACTCTGCGGGCCTGGTTTGTGTCGCTGCTTGGATCCGTGGCAACGATTCTTTGGGCTGTTGCTTCGTTGTTGTTTTTTTAAAATTGTTTGGATTGCTTACCACACGTGCCACGTGGTCTATTGCTCCGTTGGAGAGAGAGTACTTTATCAAAAAAGGGAGAGAGAATAAGAACGATGCCCCATATATAGCACAACAACCCTACAAACCCGTGGCCCACGGCAAACCGACATAACACGCCCCTGCCCGGACAAGCGATGTAGTCAGCCCACGTGAACACATGCAATGTGGCTGGCCGCTCGCAGGAATTTGATAGGCCTGGGCAATGTAGCCATACCATCCGGACAACCCTCCAGGGCAGACGGGTGGACGCAGTGCCGATGCACTAGGGCGTCACACACGACGTGCTACCAATGCATACCTGGGTGGGGCTAATTGTAACAGCCCCAAAATTGGATTATCAATTTTTGTGCTGTTATTCTTTGATGGTACTCATTTTTAAAAATTTCTGCTGAGTTTGCTGGATGATTCTGAGAAATTTTGTCATTTTTCAACCTTTCAAAACCTTGCTCATGTATTTTTTAGTGGGCAAGATCTCATTTGCATCAGCTCAAATCCTCTCAAACCCTAAATTCCAAATTTTTGGAATTTGAATGTGGCCCTTGTGATTACAAAGGAGCCATCATTTTCTCTGATTTGTTGATCATTCCAATTGTTCCCAGAGATCATCCTACCTTTCTGAACCTTGAATATGCAAAAATATTGCTAAGTCCAATGCAATATTTTTGAATTATGATTTATCCCTTTTCTTGCCTTTTTGAGGAATAAAATCCAAAGGTATAGCTACCCATCTCCTAAATTCATGAGAATTGGTGGAGTTGATGCTTATGCCTAATCCAAGCTCTGGCAAGTATATTGGCCATAATTAAACAAGGAAAAATGCCTTTTCCTAATTAATGCCAATATTGCATTTCTGCCATTTTCCAAAGGAACTACTATTTTTATAGCAGAGAAAATTCCCACATAAATTGTGGAGCTTTTCCTTGTTATATGTTAACTATTTCCATCCTAATATTATGATTCTACAGTTCAAAATTTGGCACATGATCCAATGCAAGTTTCTGCCTTCTCTGAAATTTTGCACAGAAAGTGCTTTGTTCCAAAGTCCAATTGAGCTGAAATTTGGCAGGGTGTTTAACATTGTTAAATAACCCATGGATACCAAAGATGAGCTCAATCCATTCATTCTAGCTCCCTGTGCAATTTTTTAAAGTTTCTGACCTGAACACAAATTTGTGAAGGAAGTACCTTCATAGGGCTTCCAAATGGGACGAAACTTTTCCATCCTCTCTAGTATCTCAAATCATTAGCCTCCACCCAAATTCAGTTCATTTCATTGAACTATGTAAGCACAGGAGCAATTCTTGTTTTCTGTCCAAATTTTCAGTTTGTGAAGAAAGTGTATTTTATCTTGCTGCATTATGGCTGAAAATATTCCCAGGACTTCTCCTACTCATATAACCTATCTCCACAAGATTTAGGCTCATTTCGTCTGGCCTATTGCCCTGAGGATTTTTCTGAAGTTTTTGGATAGAAATGATAGCTGTGAAGGAAGTATCATTTTGATAATTTCATTTGGTATGCACTTTTTACAGCATCATGGTATGTCCAAATAATCAGGCTTTGCCAAGATTTAGCTCAATCCATCACTCCTAGTGAGTGCTTCATCATGATTCAGTTTCTGGTCAGTTTTGATGGTTGTACAGAAACTATGGTAAATAGTTGTCCATTTTACCTCAAAACTCCCAGGACTGCGGTCCTTTCTACCCTAAGCCTCCCAGACATCAAGTTTACCTTTTACCCTCTCTGGTTTAATCTCTAGAGTGTTGCCAAGTTTGCAACAGCAAACTTGTGTAGCTTAATTCACTCAGATCACTTTGTCTCTACCCCTCTCTTTACCATGGTAACACTCCACGCTGGAAGGACTACGCGGTACACATGAACTTACCTCAGTAAAAACCCCAGAGCGTGCCATGCCAGCGGTGACCGCGAGTGTAACCAGCCAAAACGGTGGTCTAACCACTGTTGTCGTCGACATCGCTGCTCCGGCCGTATCTGACCTCGCCATTAATGCCCAACAGCTCCCCCTCTACGTAGTCTTCCCTCTGGACCGCTGCCCCCTTCGTTTTCTTCTCCGGCAAGCCGTGCCAACTACCGGAATAGTGCGCTCCTGTGCATCGTCGTCTTCCTCGCCGGTGTCCGCTTCCTCCTCTAGTACTCGAGCCTTGCTCGTCTCCGTGACTCCCTGGCGCTCGTCGCCTTCCCGTGCCTCCCGTGACTGCTGAGCACGGCAGAGCCGTGGCCGGACTCGCTCGGCGGCCACCGGCTCGGGTGCACTCGCCCGGCTATATATAGCCCGCCCTCGAGCCTCTGGAGACCATCAGCAGCCTCTCCCCACCTCTCTACGCCTCCCCAACCCCTCCTCTCGTGCCCGGAGTCGCTCTCTGACCACCATCGTCGCCATAGCCACCGCCGATCCCCTCGGCCATTCCTGCCCGTGGACCTTCCCCCGCACCCCGTGTGCATCCTAGATGGATGCGCCACACTCCGGCGACCCTCCCTAGCTCACCGCCCCTCCGTTTCCCCCACCAGAACCCCATGTCCACCAGTGGCCGAAGCTCCTCTTCGCCGCGAGCTCAACCGCGACTAGTCCAGCGCCCCTCGGCGGAAGAGCTCGCCGCCATCCGATGAGCCTCCGTCCCCTGAGCAGATCGGTGGGTCGTGCGCCTTCTGCCGTGGCCGGACGCGCCGGCGAGCGCCGTCGGGGCAGGGGTCTCCCTCGGCCAGTCGCGCCCCCGAGCGGGAGGAAGAAGAAGGCCAGGCGGGCCCCGCCCAGCGTTAACCCTGCCTCTGGGTTCTGCACGCTAACCGGGCCGGCTCGTTGAGCTGGCGTAAGTGGAGACGTATTCCCGATAGTGCGCCTTCCCCAAGTGAAGGCGTACTCATTCGCAGCTTCGAGCTGAAATACGTTTACCCCACGCGAAAGCGCTTTCCTGGAAAGTACGCTTTCAATCTAAGAAGGCGTATTTCTCCCCTCCTCCGGCCGTGAGTACGCTTCCCTCTCTGGAAGACGTATTTTCAGAAAAGACACGTTCTGTTTAAGCTACCAGGGACCTGTTTGTAGAAGTATTTTTATAGACTAGTCCCTGAGCTTTAAACGTCCGAATCTTTTTACCGTAGCTCCGAATCAGGTGATTCCAACGCTCACTTTCTCTGTTCGTCGAGCTCTTTACGATGGGACTATTTCCTCTATGTTTGCACATTCTAAAAATGCCCATTTTGCCCTTGCCCGTAAACAGCCCCCTCCGCGAGAGAACTGTTTCCGGCAAGCCTTTCCGCGATCGTTTCTCACTTCTTCTTGGAGTATTTGTCGACCCCCAGGCAAGCCAACCTCTTCTTATGAGCCCCGAACTTGCATGTTGACTTTGCTTGCACCTTGTGTGTGTGTAGTTGCAGTTGTTTCATATCGTTTTCATCGGCAGTTATTTCTTTATACCCATCTTGCATGCTTGTGTTTTCATGATACCTTTGCCATGTTAATTAGAATGCTGTTATTATAATGCCATGCCACTACTCTACTTTATTTGCATGTCATCGTTATAAAACGTTATGAAGACTGTAACGCACCGTTGATATGCTATTACTTGGTATTGTCATGTTCTTTATGCTATAGTTGTGCACTTAAGAAGTTTGATATTTTGTCCATGCATTTGTATGCTGCATGCTCATTATTGCACTCATGTTAAATATGCTCATGATGATGGAGAAGGAATTAAAATGACTTAATAATAACAAACCTCCTCCGTCATCGATGGGATCGAGTCATAGTGCCGTCAAATCAAACTTTTTCAGTGCAGCCACATTTGCCTTTGTGGGAAGGCCTTAATGCGATCTATTGTCGTGCATCTCGCCGGTGCCTCCAACTAGGGAAGGTTATGGGCATGCTTACCCTGATCAGGTAGGCAGACATAACCTTGTGTGCCCGTTGTTAGGATTTTTGGTACCGGTCCCCGCAAGGGACGTTTTGGCGACGACGGCGGTCGCTGTGTCTTTGGTAGACACGGGGCCACCCAGGACTAGCCCAGTTGGGAGTGGGTCGGAGTGGCCGAGAGAGTGTCATGAAAGTAGGTTGGTTTCGTCGGAATGCCGTTGGTCCACCCGAATGGGATGACGAGGCCATGGGTTCCGTGGTGTGGGTACAGTGTGCTACCTGTACAGAGTGTATATAATGTCTATAGATAGCAACAGTTCGTAGTAGGTCCCACTATCAGGTCTTGGTCGAAATGGAGGAAAAACCTGAAATAATTAAGCTGGTAAATAAATATGTGATAACAAGAATATGGTGACTTGAACTATGAGATAGTCGTGAGAAGTCGCGACGATGTTTTGATATGATCACGAGACGAGGTCTCGGTGAGTGTTGGAGACCAAGTTTTGGTCGCGGTCGTGATTGCCGGAAAGATCACCGTTCGGTTGCGAGGCAACCCGTTGGTAAGAGAGTCCGAGGGACTCGGTGCACAAGTTTGGTCGCATTGTCTAAGTAATCTGTTGCATTTAAAAACCAAGGCAGAACAGAAGATGATTGCATAAAGTTAACATGCTATGTCTGCATTGGATATTATTAGTGGTTTATTTTCAGCATAGTTTCTTGATGCCATGCCATACTTTTTTTTTGACATGTTAAATTATGCCATGATTGAGATGATATGCGATGTTTTGCTATTACCATGTTATAAGCATGTTTTAATATGCCATGTCATTGCCATGTTATAGATGCTACGATATTGTTCATGCTTAAGTTGATTGTTATCATGCCATGTTTAGTAATTGATATGAGATAGGTTGTTGCATGCGCTCAGTTTTTGCCCTGTCTTCTGCTTGTTTGGATGCTATGTATTTGGTTGTCTTGCAAGTACATTCAATGTCTTGACTGGCGTGTCATGCCAGTTTTGTAGGTCGTGCAGAGTTGTTAAACTTGATCCGTCGTGCTAGGCCGTAACCTTGCCAGTCCTGTGAGTTGTGGAGCCCAGCCAGAGTTGATGAGCCGCTAAACCAAGACTTCCGTCGCCTTTTTTATAGACTTCCGCTGTCATTTAATAGCCTTAGGGCTATGCCAGATAATTGTATTCATCAATGATGTAATTTCATATACATGTATTTGATGAATATTGTTGTACCTGGAATGTTGTATTATGGACCTGTCGTGCGTCAGGTGTTATCCTGGGCTGACGTACGAAGGCCCCCTGCTCCAAGCGGATCGGGGTGCCACAGGGCATGGTATCAGAGCAGCCGGGCTGGCATAGGTTATCTTAGTATTAGATCACCGCTACCATTAAACCGTAATGGCCCTAAGGGATTTGACCCATCCCTGGCATCCGGCATGGCCACTGTTAATCAACAGGTGGCGCAGTCGGGACCGACACGTCCTCACCCCGTTGTCCCTGCCTAGTTATCCGTGGTGCGAATAGCAACCATATCCTTTCGGGCCGGCCACACCGCTCACCCTTCGCCATTAAGGGAAAGGGGCCACACCATGCGGGCATGTCCCGCGTAGCTGCCTATAAAAGCCCCCTTTCCGCTCGCCATATCGCTCACCCCTCAGTCAGCCATGTCCCTGCAAAGAAGCCTAGATAGTAGCACTCCAACCATGACTGCCACCTTCAAAGATCCCAAGTTTCACAGCTGCACCGGTGCCGTCAACCACCCCGGCTTTTCACCCCTTCTTGCTGAGATGCTCACCAAAGCCTTTGGCTGTAAGGCTAGCCCCAATTACCTGGTGTTCCAATCGTCACCCGTCCCTCACCTTCATCGCTTCGATGCAAGAGTGTGCATCAACCTAGTAGAAGATGGCCAGCCGTTGGTTTTTTTCAGGGTAGAGCCATGCCTACCTCTAATTTAGCCATTCAGGCCGCTGCTGTGGAGGCTATGCTTCACCTCCGAATCAGATACCCGCATATGGCAGCAAGGCGGGATTTCTGCTTCTACCCCATTGTGACAGAAGTAGGAATGCAGCCTTCTCCCGCTAGCCAAGGAGATGACCCCACAATCGCTCGCTTGGTGTAGTATGTCACCGCCCAGGGGATGCTGATTGCCCAGATACTTGCCGAGTTTCGAACTCTGGACAATGATGCGGTGCGAGTCGTCAAGGAAGCTTACCGTGAGGCTCGTAAGTTCGCATCTCAAGTCATTTGTCCAACGCAATCCGAACCAGTGCTATCCTCTCAGCCTATGTTGTGGCCTAGACCCAACATCGTCACTCTCGACAAGGCTCTTTTACTGATCCACTAGCAGCATTTGCTTGGATCAATTTCAGCCACACCCCCGGTAGCCGAACCCCAACCCATAGTGCTATCGGACGATGAAGATGGAGATTGGCTCAGTCTTCGTCCTCCCGGAGAGCCCCAACAAGGCAAATCCTCTGCATGACCTCAGTCACGCAGTAAGATGATCAGTCTGTTGGTTCATCCTCGATATGAGGGTCGAACTATGTATCCCAAGATGAGTTGTTTCGTTTCGCGTGTAGCGCGTTCGTGCTTTGTTGTCTGCTAGTACTGTTGTAACCCGTATGCTGTGTTCTATGTATGCTTTTGTGCTTTTGTTTCCGTGCTTGTTTTTGCTTGTCCCTCATCAGCGAAATGTTTGACGAGATTGACAACGTGTCGCTAACAAGATTTTAATTAGTAGATCACCTACACTAAATTAACCCTGACTCGTCTCGAGTCTATAATAAGATGCGCGCTGGTGTAGGTATATGTATACCAGGAGTACATATACCCACTAGCATTAAAACACTTTAGTATGATTTGCCTGCTGTGTTTTTCATTGCATGTTTATTGCCTCTGTCTGTTTGCTAGCTTAGATTTTCTTTGTATCTTTGTCGCATACCGGTTCACCCACAGTACAATCAGGCGTGACTAGGGAAATGCAAAGTCGCATATCCCTCTCTATCTGTGCATACGCCGTGTGCCGGATTTCCAACTCTAGAAACCCCGCAGAGACATTTCCGCTTGGAAATTCCTCGTCTCTAACTCTTTTTCCCGATTTCATTTCCGGAGGAACATTGCCAACTTTATTTCCTCGATCCAGTAATCTACTCCGATACAGATTTCACCCTCGATTCTACCTCGACACCCTTATTTCGTGGGAAGGCCTTAATGCGATCTATTGTCGTGCATCTCGCCGGTGCCTCCAACTAGGGAAGGTTATGGGCACGCTTACCCTGATCAGGTAGGCAGACATAACCTTGTGTGCCCGTTGTTAGGATTTTTGGTACCGGTCCCCGCAAGGGATGTTTTGGCCACGACGGTGGTCGGTGTGTCTTTGGTAGACACGGGGCCACCCAGGACTAGCCCAGTTGGGAGTGGGTCAGAGTGGCCGGGAGAGTGTCATGGCACACTACAAGAAATATGTGAACTTATGACCACCACTATTGGTCACTGAAAGGTCACAAATTTCCATTTATGACCTTTTTGTGACCAAAAACAGAAGGTCAAAAGCTGGCCGTCGTAAACTGACTATAGCGACCTTTCTTCCGGAATGGTCAAAGACGTTCTGACCAAAATATTCCTCTTGTGGCATTTTGGTCACTAGCAACCTCCCGAGCCACGTAGGCATCCAGCGTGGTGGTGACGTGGCACAAGATTCAGCCGGTCCGATTTGGTGTTCTACATGGGCCGAGCCCATTAATTCAGCCTTTTATATGTGTTTTTTCCTGTCAATTTACGCTAGCTACATGGGCCAAGCCCAACAATTGACCTTTTATCTTTTTTTCTCCCAAATTATGTTTAACCAAATGAGTCCAGCCCAATATTTTTCAGGCTTTTCTTTCCTGTCCAATCCACATTCATTTATTTTTGTTTCAATTTTTGCCCAAAATATTTGTCCAATATAATTTGATCCTTGGCCTCTTTAAGGTCCAACTCTAGCCCATTTAACGAACATTTTCAAACCAGTTTGAATAACAATATGAATCACCACCAATTAGCTGAATATTACAGAAATATCTCAAAACTCATTCTACAAATTTCCATCACATCCGTATTTTATACAGATCCAAGCAACCTACAAAATTACGTATTCAAGCATTCAGCTGCTGAAATACTCTAGAACAGGAAAGAATAAATAGAACTATCTAGTGCTTCACAACAAGAAAACATGTAGTCTGCTTCTTCAAGTATTGCTTCTTCCTTAGCAATGACAGGCTGATGCAAAACATCTGGGCATTCAAAAGAGAACAAAAAGTGTGTCACTGATATAAGAAATATTACACGAATACTTTTAA
This sequence comes from Aegilops longissima, assembly GCA_021605205.1. Taxonomy (NCBI): domain Eukaryota; kingdom Viridiplantae; phylum Streptophyta; class Magnoliopsida; order Poales; family Poaceae; genus Aegilops; species Aegilops longissima. Next base: position 731,571,668 of record CM038679.1, read on the forward strand.
AATAAAAACTAAAGACACATGAGATGGAAACAAGTAATTTGAGATGGAAAGTTGGCCAACAGAATTTATATAAAAGATCTTTTTGCAATACAATTATCTTATGTACGTATGAATGACACCCAAGTAATTTGAGATGGAAACAAGTACATCTAGCAATCTAACATGTATAGTGGTACCAGCAAAAGAGCAAGACACGGAAGAATTTTAGCTTTACATAATGTTTACAAGAACACGACCCTGATACAGGATTTAGCTTGTCCTCAACACTGTTAACAAGGTACTGAAAGTAGCTATGTGCATCAGCCTCACCAAGTCTTATCATGAATTGGTTGCTTTTAAAAACTATACTATATTTCTGGATAGCAAACTAAATAGACGGCTGCTCTCAAACCATACATCCAAACAAAGCAAATAAGTACTCTACGGAAACCTTAGAACATGCTTTACAACTCATATGTAGAGGCCAACTTGAAATTATGAGCATAACGAACTCGTTTTTCAGTTAGAAGCTCGCTGTCCAAAACTGTCAGGTAGTGCAGTTTTTTAACTGAACCAAATTCAGTTTACACAAAGGTAAGGAAATACTTCAAAGACTGAGGTAAGTAAGGAACTACTTCAAAAACAGAGGTGCTAACTATGTTTACACAGGAAAACTGTACTATATTTCTGGACAGCAAACTAAAATAGACGGCTGCTCTCAAACCGTACATCCAAACGAAGCAAATAAGTACTCCACGAAAACCTTAGAACATGCTTTACAACTCATATGTAGAGGTCAACTTGAAATTATGAGCATAACAAACTCGTTTTTCAGTTAGAAGCTCGCTGCCCAAAACTATCAGAAAAGCGTATAAATAGATTCAGACCAATTGGTAAAGCGTATAAAATAAAATTTCCGCCGATTCAGTAAAGCTTATAAATAGATTCAAACAAATTGGTAAAATGAAATCTACTCCATGAGATTTAGTCAACTTTAGGGAGCATCGCAGATTCAGACCAATATTTGCAAGCATGTAAATACTGGTTCAACACTAGGGAGTACTGACTTTTTGTGGCAGCAAGAAAGCAACTCAATTTGGCAAGCAGTGCAATGCCAAGTGAATTTAGTCAAACATGCAAGTGAATTTAGAGTAGTAGCACTAGGGACTAGGGATTGACAGCAGTAGCACTAGATTCAATCAAGTGAAAGTGAATTTAGAGCAGCAGCAAAATTAGGGAATGTGAGAGAGGTAGAGGGAGGCTCAACCATGAATTGCTGCTGCCCCATGGTTAGGTATGTAATTGTCGCCGCTCCTCCTTGTGGATGCCGAGGTCGGAGACGCCGAATCCGTGCGGGCATCCACCTCCCATCTGCACGAGCTGAAGCAAACCATAGCAGATGAACATCATTTAAACAGCAATGAACATCATTCAGATGCTATAGAAGCATAACAGAGTGAATATCATTCGCATGCTCTTGATCGATATCTCAAATTTTTCAACTAAGCAAAACATGCATCTGTAACACTTGATGCGAATGTAAGTAATGTCTCTTCCATCATCATCTTCTTGCGTAACAACAAGCGAGAGGATGCACACATTTTAGTCTCACCAATCGATGCGTTATCTGCTATGCTAACATACAAATAACTGACTCCTCTTCTTGATAAACATGACATAGCTGTCAGCCATGTGGAAAAGACAAGCTTATGATGTTACATGCCGATTACAGAGGAGTATTTTCGTGGAACTGAGCCTAGAGAAGAGAATAAAGGATAAGCGGTGGTTCTATAGCAGCCTGGAATATGTGGACGATATGCATCTTGAACAAATGGTACAAGCAGTAGGGGACAAAACATCACAATGGGTGATGCTATCGCCAGGCTTAAATTGTATCCTCATTAGATACTTTGATGTTGATGGTTCCTGATAAGTATGCGCAACCTTGTACCGAGCGACAAATTAATGAGATGCTTGATGTCGATGGTTTATACAACCTTGCACCCACCGACAAATTAATGAGACACTTGATCTTGATGGTTGCTACACAACCTTGTGCCTATCGGCAAAATTTTGGTACTGTAGAGTACGACCAGCTATCTACGACGGAGCCGAGGGAACGGTTGCACGGGTCGATTCCTCGATCGCGGTGTCCCTAGAGATCCCAAACGGCTATCCTGTGTAGGACACATTTCCAAATTCTGAAGGCAGTAGGAACCATAGCAAAACGATTTTATTTACTTGGAAGCAGCTTTGTATGTTCAATTAGCATAGCAGATAACATTTGCGTAACACTTCAGTATGAATGTTATCTCACCAATCAGTCTGGAACCGCAGGAATCTTGGCATGCACACATTTTAGCAAGCGTCTTCCCTGCGATGGAAACAACACCGACGAGAGATGTCAAACACAAGCCTCACAAAAATTTAGAACAGCAAGGGATGAGTACCGGACGACAGCAGGAAGAAACCACACCTGAGATGCAAGGCTGCAAAACACCGCACCGCAGACGCCGATCCATCGAGCCACCACCTCCGGCAATGGCGGCACGCGAGGTCACCAACCACGGATGCATGCCCGACATGAATGTAATCAGTCTAGGTCCCGCCGTACATGAGAGGAGATGTAAGACTAGGCAAGACGGCGTACATACCTTGGGCATCTAGGTCCCGCCGGAGATGCACCGTCGTCGACGGCCACCGCAGTAGCAATCTCCGGTGTGGTTCGGTGTGCCGCACCAGACCGAGAGCAGGCGGTGGATCCCGATGCGGCCGGCCTCCATCACGCAGGTGGGTGCGGATCCGGCGCCGCCGTCGCCGGAACTGGTGCGCCCCATCCATCCATCCATGGGTGGGCGTGGGTGGGTGTGTGGATCCGTGGAAATGGGGGTTTCCATGGGTGGATGGACGAGATGAGGAGGGAGGTCGGCCGGAGGTGGGGATGGGGCGGAGGCGGGAGACGAGGTCGCCGGTGGGGGTGGGAATCGGCAGGCAAGGGAGATTGGAGAGGAATCGGGGTGGGAAGAGAAGCGGTTTATGGGCAGCCAGCGGGCTCCACTCGTGAATCTGGGCATGGGCTCGATCTTGGGTCAGCCTCGACCTTGTCTCTGGTGAGGGTCGTCGGCGGTGGCGGTGGGGGTGGGGTTGGGGGCGGCGGCGGATCGAGATCTGAGGGAGGGAGATGGTTGGAGGCGGCGGCTGTGGATGCGTAGGAGCGGAGCTCTAGGGTTCGCGCAAGAGGGAGAAAGGCTGGATGAATGGATCGATGGATGTTTACTGCGGTGGGCTGCATGAATGGATGGATGGATGTTTGCCAAGTCACTGATCCATGCCACAAAAGATTGCACCAATCATAATTCAGCTAGTGTAATTTTTTTTTCTTCTGTTTTCTTATATTTTGTACCCTCTTATACTAGATAAACATTCAACATATTACCCGTTTATATAATTTTTTCAAATGGCCCAATATTTTGCGCATTTGCGTATCTTGGGACGACAAACAATGTTGATTTGAGGGGTTTTCATTTTGTTTGCACAAAAAATCATTTTTCAATTTTTGGAGTGCCAATAATCGGTTTTTTTGAAGAACCTACCATATATTTGTTGCAAAATGGTACCAAATCATTTTTCTAAAATAGTAGGCTATATTTTACGCACAATTGACGAAATGGTTGGGTGTTAAAATATTTGGTCCACCTCTAGTAAAAAAGACAAATTTCCACCGATTCAATAGGGAGCGGCTAAAATTTGAACTGCAACTGCCTCATACTTTGCTCTTTATTTTTTCCAAAAATCATTTCTAGGTACATAAGTATCTATTTAATTAGAGAAACATCAAAAGTTTCCCAAGATTCAACAACTAGCTAGGAAATGAGCTATCATCTCTCAAGATTCATGGCTTTCAAGGCAAATGATCAATCTTATGGCCACATTCGTGGCATAGTTTGTTCAAATGATCTCATATTGTGCACAAGGGTGCATATTGGAATGGCAAACAATGTTGCCTAAGGAAGTTTTCATTTTCTTTGGACGAAAAAATCATTTTTCATTTTTCGAGTGCCCGAAAGGAGGTTTTTTTGTGAAGGAACTACCAAATAATTGTTGCAAAATTGGACCAAATCATTTTTCTAAAATACTAGGACATATTTAATGCACAATTTACCAAATGGTTGGGTGTAAAAAGTTTTGATCCACCTCTCGTGAAAAAGACAAATTTCCATGGATTCAATTTGAAGCGGGTCAAATTTGAACTGCAGCTGCCTCATAGTTTGCTATTTATTTTTTCCAAAAATCATTTCTAGGTACATAAGTATCTATTTAATCAGAGAAACACCAAAAGAATTCCCAGATTCAACAACTAGCTAGGAACGGTCATTCCACCGTTTTGGCGCATTTTGAAACAGGCATAAAAATTCAAAAAATCAAAAATTGGGAAACCTTCACATTGTGTCATTATATGTGGCCAAGTTCCCAGGAAAAATAACAAACTTATGTCGGCAATTATTTTAAAAAAGTGTTCTCATAAATGAGCTATCATCTCTCAAGATTCATGGCTTTCAAGGCAAATGATCAAACTTATGGCCACATTCGTGGCATAGTTTGTTCAAATGATCTCATATTGTGCACAAGGGTGCATATTGGAATGGCAAACAATGTTGCCTAAGGAAGTTTTCATTTTCTTTGGACGAAAAAACATTTTTCATTTTTCGAGTGCCCGAAAGGAGGTTTTTTTGTGAAGGAACTACCAAATAATTGTTGCAAAATTGGACCAAATCATTTTCTAAAATACTAGGACATATTTAATGCACAATTGACCAAATGGTTGGGTGTAAAAAGTTTTGATCCACCTCTCGTGAAAAAGACAAATTTCCACCGATTCAGTTGGAAGCGGGTCAAATTTGAACTGCAGCTGCCTCATAGTTTGCTATTTATTTTTTCCAAAAATCATTTCTAGGTACATAAGTATCTATTTAATCAGAGAAACACCAAAAAAATTCCAAGATTCAACAACTAGCTAGGAACGGTCATTCCGTCGTTTTGGCGCATTTTGAAGCGGGCATAAAAATTCAAAAAATCAAAAATTGGGAAACCTTCGCATTGTGTCATTATATGTGGCCAAGTTCCCAGGAAAAATAACAAACTTGTAATACGGAATTATTTTAAAAAAGTGTTCTCATAAATGAGCTATCATCTCTCAAGATTCGTGGCTTTCAAGGCAAATGATCAAACTTATGGCCACAGTCGTGGCATAGTTTGTTCAAATGATCTCATATTGTGCACAAGGGTGCATATTGGAATGGCAAACAATGTTGCCTAAGGAAGTTTTCATTTTCTTTGGACGAAAAACCATTTTGATTTTTCGAGTGCGAAAGGAGGTTTTTGTGAAGGAACTACCAAATAATTGTTGCAAAATTGGACAAAATCATTTTCTAAAATACTAGGACATATTTAATGCACAATTGACCAAATGGTTGGGTGTAAAAGTTTTGATCCACCTCTCGTGAAAAAGACAAATTTCCATGGATTCAAATTTGAAGCGGGTTAAATTTGAACTGCAGCTGCCTCATAGTTTGCTATTTATTTTTTCAAAAATCATTTCTAGTACATAAGTATCTATTTAATCAGAGAAACACCAAAAAATTCCAAGATTCAACAACTAGCTAGGAACGGTCATTCCGTAGTTTTGGCGCATTTTGAAGCAGGCATAAAAATTCAAAAAAATCAAAAAATTGGGAAACCTTCGCATTGTGTCATTATATGTGGCCAAGTTCCCAGGAAAAATAACAAACTTGTAATACGGCAATTATTTTAAAAAAGTGTTCTCAGAAATGAGCTATCTTCTCTCAAGATTCGTGGCTTTCAAGGCAAATGATCAAACTTATGGCCACAGTCGTGGCATAGTTTGTTCAAATGATCTCATATTATGCACAAGGGTGCATATTAGAATGGCAAACAATGTTGCCTAAGGAAGTTTTCATTTTCTTTGGACGAAAAAACCATTTTTCATTTTTCGAGTGCCCGAAAGGAGGTTTTTTTGTGAAGGAACTACCAAATAATTGTTGCAAAATTGGACCAAATCATTTTTATAAAATACTAGGCCATATTTAATGCACAATTGACAAAATGTTTGGGTGTAAATTTTTTTGATCCACCTCTCGTGAAAAAGACAAATTTCCATGGATTCACCGAAGCGGGTCAAATTTGAACTGCAGCTGCCTCATAGTTTGCTATTTATTTTTTCCAAAAATCATTTATAGTTACATAAGTACCTATTTAATCATAAATACATTGTTTGGTAGTGATACATCGAGGTTTGGGCGGTGGCCGGGGGCCCCAACTCTAGAGCGCGTAAACTCGCATGCCCGTCGCGTGGTCACCGCGTGACCGTGGCGTTGCCTTGTGTTCTGGGCAGCCTAGGCATGTCTAGTGGGTTGAGCACTCCCCAGGTAGGTGCTAGGAACAAAATTACAACATAAGATTCTCATGAGGAGACCCGATCGATGCTCAAACATGAATTAGCGGCCAAGTGTTTGATTAGCGGTACGGGAAATGTACATGGCTAATGGGCGTGAGTTTTGGCTGAGGATGATCAGTTACTAAGAAGACCGTCTTCACAAATTTCCAGCTCAAAAGGAGGAGCCTAGGTGGTACTTGCTTTGCAAACCACCACACTGGACATAAATACGAATGTTGAAGCTCGGCTCAAAATAATGAATGGATTGAGCTGGCATTTGGTGGAGGATCGTTATTTGGTCATAGGAAAGCACTTTAGAAAATGGATACTATTTGGACATGCCAAAGTGGTACTTCCTTCACAAACTGTTACTCTGAACAGAATAGGAAAATGAATATTTCTGAATTATTTTTGAACTAGGCAAGGAAGATTTTTACATATTTGATGAAGATATGACCCAAAGAATTTATGAGATTTTTTTGGGAATTTTGGGAATGATAGAAATATAGGTTGCTTCACAACCTAGGGCAAAATCGCCACATGGACATGACACATAGGCAAAAGCGATGAGATGGCGCCTAGTCATCACAACCCACCACAATCTACAAGGTTATGACCATCTATATTGGTCATTAACAACTAGAAATAAGGCAGCGGACTAGCACTGTTTGCTTTGTGACCATTTCGTGTAAGGAAATTACGACCTTTCTGACCAAAATGGTCGTAATGGTTTAGGGTTTGAAGCCCCCTGAACAGCTTTTGACCAATTGGTCTAAAATGGTCATAAATTTATGACCAATTCTTCGAGGGTCACTGACGGAAGGTCATAAGTTGACATATTTCTTGTAGTGGCAGTAGGTCGGTTTAAATGAATGCCGTTGGTCCACCCGAATGGGATGACGAGGCCATGGGTTCCGTGGTGCGGGTACAGTGTGTTACCTCTGCAGAGTGTATATAAAGTCTATCGATAGCAACAATTCATAGTAGGTCCCACTATCAGGTCTTGGTCGAAATGGAGGAAAAACCTGAAATAATTAAGCTGGTAAATAAATATGTGATAACAAGAATATGGTGACTTGAACTGTGAGATAGTCGTGAGAAGTCGCGATGATGTTTTGATATGATCACGAGACGAGGTCTCAGTGAGTGTTGGAGACCAAGTGTTGGTCGCGGTCGTGATCGCCGGAAAGATCACCGTTCGGTTGTGAGGCAACCTGTTGGTAAGATAGTCCGAGGACTCGGTGCACAAGTTTGGTCGCATTGTCTAAGTAATCTGTTGCATTTAAAAACCGAGGCAGAACATAAGATGATTGCATAAAGTTAACATGCTATGTCTGCATTGGATATTATTAGTGGTTTATTTTCAACATAGTTTCTTGATGCCATGCCATACTTTGTTTGACATGTTAAATTATGCCATGATTGAGATGATATGCTATGTTTTGCTATTACCATGTTATAAGCATGTTTTAATATGCCATGTCATTGCCATGTTAGTAGATGCTACGATATTGTTCATGCTTAAGTTGATTTTTATCATGCCATGTTTAGTAATTGATATGAGATAGGTTGTTGCATGCGCTCGGTTCTTGCCCTGTCTTCTGCTTGTTTGGATGCTATGTATTTGGTTGTCTTGCAAGTACATTCAATGTACCGACCTGGCGTGTCATGCCAGTTTTGTAGGTCGTACCCGAGTTGTTCGCTTGATCCGTCGTGCTAGGCCGTAATCTTGCCAGTCCTGTGAGTTGTGGAGCCCAGTCAGAGTTGATGAGCCGCCAAACCAAGACTTCCGCCGCCTTTTTATAGACTTCCGCTGTCATTTAATAGCCTTAGGGCTATGCCAGATAATTGTATTCATTAATGATGCAATTTCATATACATGTATTTGATGAATATTCTTGTACCTGGAATGCTGTATTATGGACCTGTCGTGCGTCAGGTGTTATCCTGGGCTGACGTATGAAGGCCCCCTGATCCAAGCGGATCGGGGTGCCACACTAATGGTCGTGGCCGGCTAGCCCCACTTCCCCACTGGCTGGCTGGCGCGACACACATCCCGCCCACCCCCACATGCGGGCCGGCGTAGGCGTGCGCCACGCTATTCTCGCTTGTTGCCACCGAACTAGCCCAGCGTGGGGGAAGGGCACCGCCAGGCGAGTCTGGATGGTCGTCACGCGCGTGACAACATGCGAGATCTGCTTGTCGCTATCAAACCAACCTAGTGCGGGTCGAGGTCAATGATAGGTCTATCCAGATGGACGCATGCGAGACAGCGTGCGAGACCCCCACACACGGGTGCGATGCAACACCACATGACGGTATCTCCCTACGCGCTTGCTGGTCACCCGTCATGGACCCCCGAGGCGGGTCCCGTGGCGCGCGCTGTCCGGGCAGATCGGATAGTGCAGAGAGTCCTCGAGAGGCTCCCGCAGCACTCCACCTAGAGATGGATGGCATGGAGGCCACTCTCTCTCACGAAGGCCCCTAGGATGCAGGTACTCCATCATCCTTTATAGGCTATTGAAATTAAAATATACTCCCTATGTAAAGAAATATAAGAGCGTTTAGACCACTACTTCAGTGATCGAAACGCTATTATATTTTTTCAGAGGGAGTATCTCCTTATTGTTTTTGATGTTGAATTTATCAGAAATGTTGCTCATATAGATATGTTAGGGCGGTTTAGGCTTTACCCTAACATATTTACCCTCTGCAATGACGAAAAATGCCAAAGGGTTTAGGCTTTACCTTAGCCATATTTGTTGTGATCAACGACATGAGGAGCCAAATAGTTTAGGCTTTACCCTAACCATATTTTTCGTTGTTGACTACACCGTGCCAAAGGGTTTAGGATTTACCCTAACCATATTTGATGTTGTCGACAACAAGAAATGCCAAAGGGTGTAGGGTTTAATCCTAAGTATATTTGTCTACGTTGACGATGAAAAATGTCAAAGGGTTTTGGATTTACCCTAACCATATTTTTCCTCATCGACAATGTCAAATGCCAAAAGGTTTAGGCTTTACTCTAGCCATATTCATCATCATCGACGACAATAAATGTCAAATTGTTTTGGCTTTACCCTAACCATATGCCAAATGCATATCATCCTTCATCAACAAACAAGATCATCATGCCAAATGCATCATTCATCAACAAGCAAGATCATAATGATATATACATCATTAATAAATAAGAAAGATCATCCTGAAAAATGCATCATTCATCAACAATCTAGATCGTCATCAACTAGTTCATTCATCCATCCATCATTAGTACACATGACTTAGCAATTCATAACTAAATGTTCAACAGGTTCAACGATCAAAGTTCAATGGACATGACCTAACAAATCAATAGACACTCAAACTTCAACAAATATGACTTAATATTCCATTCAACAACACATCAATTATTTCCCCCAGCTATCAAATACTTCACCATCCTTGATGATGTCTTCTCACATATCCTCTTCTATGTACGTCCAGCGCCAACACCTCTTATTGAACCAGGTCTAGCAACTCTTGGATCAGAATATGGTGTTCTCACACTGGTTGTAGTAGTAGCTCTTGGAGCAGAAGATGATCTTATGGGTCTTGGAGGAGGAGTTACTGTTGCAGTAGAACTTGAAGCATGAGCTCTTAGAGAAGTACATGTTGGGGGTACTTGGTCCAAAAAAATCAAAAAGAAAGTTAATAACAAGCAGGATATTTTCATTATAAATAATAATGTAACTATAAATAAAATAGAAGCCATCGACATCACCAACACGCCATTCATCTTGGGGATCATCATCAACATCATCATCTTTGCTAGCACGCTCTCTGTCATCATTCATCTCCAACCCTAGCTTTCAATCTATGACCAATTACCCCAAATTAGTTGTTGTGATAATGACCTGTTGTTAATTGATGTTGAGTATTTGGTGCTTAGTGTTTGTTGGTAAAGACATTGTAAGATTGTTATTCATGTCATTACACGACTGATCATGATTCATATGTTATCTTATGAGTAGTCCTTTATATTCTTGAGGACTTGGGAGAAACCTTGTTGCTAGTAACCATGTGAAATTGAGTAAATTTCGATGTGTGATATTATGTTGTGTTGTAATTCTCTACTGGTGATGTGCGAACCTCGATTGCATATCACTTCAACTTTATTGGCCTAGAGGAGAGCATCATGTGATAAATTTGCTTAGGATGGACGGCTGGAGTGACAAATATTATTGTGTTCTAACTTTGTGAATTATTTCATAAGAAGTAATCGCGGAGCCAAAAGTTTAATGCTATGTTTAGATGTTATCCTTCATTATTTTCTTGTATTTGCACATGCTCGCATGGAGGGTATAATCAAAGGTATGAATTTTGTGTAAGTAAGAATAGTATATAATTTCATCGTCCACCACACAACATGTATCAAGAAATGGAAATGCATATCAATGGAACTAGGTGAAAACATCTTGTGGTCCTCGAGAATGATTTTATCCATGTAAGTAATATCACGAGCTTGTTCTTAGCACAATTAAGAATTGGGACACATGCTGCACTTTGCATTTTATATTCTCTCATTTATTCTCTTAATCAAACAAACAAACAAATAGTCTTTGCACCTTTTATAGTGATTCCTTCCCGTCAACCAATTTCTTCTGCTCCTCATTGGGTTCTACACTCTACTTATCCAAATATCTACAAATGATCCTCTACATATGTGGGTTGGCATCCACATACAATTTGAATTGGCTGGGTATGTTGTTTTTCATGTGTGCCAATTATATCCATGCCCCCCGACCAAATTCCAAGTACAACAAGCCACCATTAAGTTTTAACGACAATGACAATGCCGAGACAAGTTTTCGTTCTTGTTAATTTTTTACAAACCATGTCATTTTTTGTGTTATTTGTGTAAGAATCTTGATAGAGATCGTGTGTGGGAAATCTTGTATACGGACAAGCACCAGCAAAAGGAGGCTTTGCTAGCAAAATCCAAGCAAGAGAGGGAGATGAAAGATATAGTTCAGAGCAGCTGAGTTTCATATGCTTGAGCTAATCAAGAAAAATGAGGAAGATGCATGTTGCATGAAGGAGGTGGAACGCCGTGAGAAGGAGGCTCGTGAGGTGGACAGGCATAGGAAGGGGGAGACATGGGGCAGACTATGCAAATGCAACCAAAGAAGGTGAAGATGGAAAAGGGAAATTGTCCCTTTGGACTCAGTAGAATTCAGTTGTAGTTTTGAGAATATGGTTTGATTTGAATTTTAGTTATATATGTTAATTGCAACATTCGTATGTATCTTAATTTGAGTTATGGTATCTTGTTATGTATCCTATTTACCAGTACTCGAAATAAATGTGAACATAACTATGGAAAACAAAGAGTGGTAGGCTGCTAGCGTCTATGACCGCCGCAAACCTGTAGGCGACATAAGATATCCGAGAGTAAACACGTCATAAGGAATCTAGTTAGTCTGGGCCTTGTGCCACCCCCCTATCGTAGAAAGACTAAAAGAGTTTTCAGCGCGCGCATCCCTTGGCGCACTCACATCCACAACAAGCCAATGCAGTAGGTTGCTTCCGCCAAAGGCTATCGCGGGATGTACTATCCGCCATTGACTATGGTGGGAGGAGATCTGTGTCACTTGGTTGTGCTTCCGCCAAGGGGCAGTTTTGCCAATCTCGTCATAGAGGTTTTGTTTTGTGAATTCCATTGGGCAGAGGGTGATTATTATATAATTTTCCATGCGACACATTCTTTCCTGTCGGCAGCCTTGAGTACCTCCCTAAATCCTAGAGTTCATTTCCTCCTCCACCACAACTCATTGCTCCCGCGTCAAACCTAGTTTCTTCTAGGAGATCTGAGTGGCTTCCTCAATGTTGGAAGCCCCAACCTCATGTCCACCTCCATGGCCCTCCTTAATTGGTGTTGACGACTATCGTGCAAATGACAGGCTTGCACTAGCAAGCCATTATATGGTGGTGTGTGGGTTTGTGAACGGCGCAGCTACCGCTTTGGCCTTTGAGAACATGCACTTCTTTGGTGACCGACATGTATAGATCATATTCCAATAGGACCATGCTAATTGTTGGAGGAGCTTACAATTTTCATTCTCCATTGGATTCCAAAACTGATGCCACTAGAGGGAGTTGAAGTTTGCTCCGTGAAAGATGATCTGGAGGAGACCGAATCAGAGGCTGGCATGCCACTAGAGGGACATAACACTGGTGCGCACGATGGTAGTGGCACATCCAATGAAAGAAAGAACAAGGAGTAGCAGGTCGTCGGGGGGCTAAGGTTATGCTGCTTGTTGCCTATGCTATCTGGCTCTTGGGTGGAACTCCGGTGAGGCCCTAAGCTAACCTCCATCGACTACCAGATTTCAACTGCGATGGAGTGCAAAACCCTAGAATTTTGGACTAGGGTTCTAGCTATTCTTCTAATAGCAGGTGGGATGTAATATACTAGTGGACCAACATTACTCTTTAGAAAATGCAAGGTTCGGCCAACATTCCCCCTTTTGTTCCTTTTGTATTTTGTAAGAAATGAGTTGTATACCCATAAGGTGCCTGGTTTTCTCAATGGGAAGAACCTAGGAAGCTTGTGCTCATTCTCTCAGCTTAGACCATGTAGTCTGGTGTGTCATCAAGAGGCATCGACGAAAGGGGGTAACAGAGGTGGCAATGAGCGCAAGGTCGACCGTAGCGACTAGCGGCGCTGATGAGATCACACATGGTGGTAGATGGTTAATGAGTGACAAGTGGCGGCGATTAGATCACACATGGCGGTAGATGGATATGTGGATGGTGGCAGACATGACAATAGCAGAGGTTACACTAGTCGTTAAAGCCTTACAGGTGTAGATAATTAGTGGCGCCAGCCCCAAACGAGACGTCGCTGGTATTTTGGCAAAATGAAATAGAACAAAGGGCAATTGAAACCGCAGGTTTAACATAATAATCACAGGTTGAGTTCATAGAAACCAATCAGGATTTAACTGAGCTCCCTATAAGAGCTAAAATACACTGGCAATACAACATGCACTTCATCAGTTCAATCCAAGCAACCAAACAAAGTCTTGAGACTAGGTAATTGATTGTTCCGAATGGGAAAAGGATGATGTTCGTTGATGAGCACTAGAATTCACAAATGTAAGGACGGGAATCATGTCAACAGATAAATATGGCTGCGATGCATTAACCCTGCAAAGGAGACAGATTGAAACCTAGCTCCAGTAAGTATCGCACCGTGCAACTGTATAGTTGCTATATGTGTAATGGTTATTGTCACTGGCAAATAAAAATACAATACATGTTGACAGCAGGAACAAATACCAGAGTACATGCTAAACAGAATCTCACTGGAACTAAATACCAGAGTACATGCTAAACAGAATCTCACTGGAACTAAATGACAGAGCAGATACCACTCCAGCTATATATAGCCTATAAATTTGAATACAGACGCAAAACAGAAGGGTATGTTCAACAGAAGAATGCAAAAGGAAAATAAGGTAATAAAGCCCATGCAAAAAATATTGATTTTTCTTATCACCAACTCAAGTATCCAGCTTATATTTCTATAAAAATGAGGGTGTGGGTACACAAATACGGATAAATATAGCATGTTAAATTAGCTATACATGCACAACTAAACTCTAATTGGGATGTTAGTACCACATTTCAATCACCCTAAACATGAAAAGCAATGAAAGCTTAGGTTTTGAGAAAACTTACAAGATTTAACATTTCTATTTCTATTTCATATATATAAGAGCATGCTAATCGTGGATGCTGAATAAATACTCACCGGAGCTCTCATAAACATAGCATTCCACTGAAGAATAGGCGCTGCAGATGTCGTATATTTTTGACCTTCCACTATTATTAGATGGGGCCTCCTGTGACAGATGTAGTATCATTTTTTTAAGCACGGGCGCACATTTGAGTATTAATTCCAGTAAATCAAACTCATGTTCCTGTCCTTGAAGTCATTGATTTCCACTTCTTCGAGAGCAGCCAAGGAGATAGTTTGAGATCTCCAGTTTGTGGGTTCACATGGACAGTGTGGCGGGCATTTTCCTTTCAGCTAAAACCAAAAATAAAATTTAAACTACTACTTAATTACACAGTGTATAATTGAGAAATTATATGAAACAAGCAGGGGAACACGAATAATTACCAGGGATCTCTCTATGACGATCTTAAGCCTCTGTACTCCTCTAGAAATACGATTAATCCCGAGGAGATGAAACAGCAGTGCTCCAAAAACATGTCCGGCTTTTAGGAGACGTAGCTCCAAAAGAGCGAAATCAACAACCATGTGCTTCTCTACCTCCTGCGCTAAGTTGTCTTGATTGGAAATAAACCAGCTCTGGAAAAAAACATTGACAGGATATATATCATTTTTACAATTCAGTGTAGTCAACTATCCATCTATCTATTATGAACTAGTAAAAGACAATAATACAACAGAAAAAAGAGAGATTTGCTAGAAATTATCACAAAAATGCAAGACGTCAGGCCGTCACTAGCTAGGTAAAATTTCGTATGTAAACATATATACTAGTTAGTTCCGATAAATAAATTGAGTAAATTGAGCATGAGTGGAGTGCGGATACAGACATGGGATGCATGAACGTGGAGCGAATGAAGCTGTTCCTGTCTCTCTCCTGTGTGTATCCACAACCTTTGGAGTCTCCAAGGACCAAACTGGACAATGCTCCCGGCCTGGAAATACCACCACTCCCACGACACCTTCTCCAGCATTGGCGCCGAGACGGAGATGCCGCTGACCACCTTGTAAGCGCCTACAGACACCGTCAATCGCTGCAGCAGAGGGGCGACGATGTCGACTGCATCTGTGTGTAGTATGCGGGTTTCAAGGAAAAGTTGCTGCAGCGATGGCAAGTGGAGTGAGATGAACCCATTCTGGACAAGCCCGAAGCCATCGTTGACAAACTTGAGGCTGAGCACGCGGAGGTGCGGGCATCGTGGGAGCAAGCTGTGGAGGCCGCCCAGGCCGTAGGAGATGGACAGCGCCCGGAGTGCGGTGAACTCGCCGTCGGGGCAGTAGAAGAGAAGCCTTTCCAGCATCAGGGATTTGGTCCGCCGGAAGCACGGCAGCCGCACGAGGTTCGGCCCGCCTTCAGATTCGATGCTGTGCGGGAAGCTGAGGACGATCTCCTCCGGCTGCAGCCGCACGGCAGCGCGGAGCAGCCTGCTGGCCGTGGCGCCCACGGGCCAGGGATGCCTGCTGGCGTTGGGGACGCGGACTTCCAGGAGGGAGACAGCGGCCGGGGGGCCACGGACACGGCCGATCGCCGCTGCAATTGACGGCGCGAGGTTGTGGAAGACGATCTGGCGGAGATGCGTCCAGAGATCGCGCCACCGGCGGGAGAGGACGCTGGTGCGCGCGGCCGTGGCAGCGCATCCCATGAGGGCGAGAATGAGGAGGAGGAGCTCCTGCGGGAGGGAGCTGATGAGATCCGGTTCGCCGCCGCCGCCGCTTGGGCTACAGAGCTGCGGCTGCGCAAAACGCAGGCGACGCCCGGGGCTCAGCTCCATCGGAGCAGCACCACCAATCTGCGCGGATGAACGGAGGGGACGACGGCCGGATCTTGACTCCATGGAAGGGAAGGCAGCTTCGCCAAGCAAAAACCAAAGCCCACGGTTTTCCCCCTTTTGGAACTGAAACCCCGGTGTGTTTGGGTCCCCACCCAGCTTTTCAGCGGACCATCTTTATCATATACACTTTTTCTTTTCTGCCGAGCATTTCCAAATTTTCTCGAATTCCAATGTAACATTTCAGGAGCAAAACATTCTCATCGGAGGCATTAGGTAAAATGAAGGCTAACACTCTTCATTCAAACCAACAGAGAAACGACTCGACTCCCGCGCAAACGTTCGCACATTGGCGCGAACATCGCGCATTGGCGCAAACGTTCCCTAGCAACCTACCAAATATGTTCGCTTTTGGTGGAAACTTGGGAGAACCATACCGTTTTTTTTCTTCATAATTTGTACCCGCTCCGCCTATGAAACTGACAAAACTACCTCCACTTCACGTAATTGGCAAAAATGGCATGACAGAACTGTGACCAGGCGACATGTATCTCCTCCCTGTGTAGGAAGCCACTTCCCTCCGTAGATCGGGGTTGAATGCGGCAGTCCATGGGCCACAAGCGGCGCCGGCTCGAAGCACACCAGTAGACGGCTCTTTCCACGATGAGGGTTGGCAGAAGTACCATATCATTCGGGTGTGAGGAACTGGATCAGGGTTGAATGCGACTGTCGGTGTTAAAACCGGCGGATCTCGGGAAGGGTGTCCCGAACTATGCGTCTAGGCGGATGGTAACAGGAGACAAGGGACACGATGTTTTTACCCAGGTTCGGGCCCTCTCGATGGAGGTAATACCCTACTCCTGCTTGATTAATATTGATGATATGGGTAGTACAAGAGTAGATCTACCACGAGATCAGAGAGGCTAAACCCTAGAAGCTAGCCTATGGTATGATTGTTGTTAGTCCCTACGGACTAAAACCCTTCGGTTTATATAGACACGAATAGGGTTAGGGTTACCTGAGTCGGTTACAATGGTATGAAATCTACATATCCGTATCGCCAAGCTTGCCTTCCACGCCAAGGAAAGTCCTATCCGGACAAGGGACGAAGTCTTCAATCTTGTATCTTCATAGTCTAGGAGTCCGCCAAAGATGATAGTTCGCTATCCGGACACCCCTAGTCCAGACTCCTCGGTAGTCCCCGAACCAGGCTTCAATGACGATGAGTCCGGCGCGCATATTGTCTTCGACATTGCAAGGCGGGTTCCTCCTCGAATACTTCATAGAAGGTTTTGAACACAAGGATAGTACTGTCCGCTCGCAAAACAAGTTCCACATACCACCGTAGAGAATAATTTTGCACAGATCTGCTGACGTATTCCGCGGCGTGACATCACACCACGGCCAGGCCTTTATTTGAATCGTTTTTACTGTCCCACCTCAGCGCGTTTAGCGAGGCGGTTTCCTTGGCACGTCTTATCAAAGCGTAGATCGTGCCCCCTTATTCCGGGATTCTCATCAATACGGACGTGGGTAACCCAACGCGCTTCGTTGGCACGCCTCCTCTATCGGGCGAGTCCCGATCGACCATGGGGAGGGCTCTTGGTATTCAACCTCTTTATAATGAGACCAATGCCCTCTTCTTTTTTCCACCCTCCATTGAATTCGCCTCGCGCTTCGAGTTCTAACACCCAAAGCTTCAGATTTAGGCGCTTCGGACCTTCGACGATGTCCGCCTCCGACCAGCTCGGCCGATGGATGTCTTCTTCCGCCACAGAAGAAGATGTGCTAAAGCTGCGAGACGCCAGGTATCTAACCGGCGAGATTTCGCATAGGCTGCCTGCTCCAAGGTAGGTCATTCCCACTCCCGAGCCCGGCGAGAGCGTGGTGTTCGTGTCTCACTTCCTTCGGGGTTTAGGCTTCCCGACGGATCCCTTTGTGTGAGGGCTCATGTTTTATTATGGGCTGGATTTCCATGACTTGAATCCGAGTCCATCCTCCATATCTCGTCATTCATTGTCATATGTGAAGCCTTCCTCCATATTACCCCTCACTTTGGATTGTGGCTCAAGACCTTCAAGGTGGAGCCAAGATGATCGAGGGCAACAAGCAGAGTCGGAGGGGCGGTCATAAGCAAGTGTCTGATGCTCCGTGGCCGAGGGCTCTTTTCAAGAGGAGCTTGGTTTGTGGCAACGGGAGTGGTTTTATATCACCGCTCCCAGAGGCACCAAATGGGTGGCGCCACCCGCCTTCCGCTCAGGTCCACCACAGCGGCTGGCATCATGGGTCAACCGGGGGCTCGACTGGGGGCCGTCCAAGGACGTTCCTCTGTTGCAGGGCCGTATTCGAGACCTCCAAGAAAGAGAGATCAATCTGGTCGTGGCGGCGCATGTTATGCTGATTCGGCGCCTTCTGCCCTGCAAACGTCGCCCCCTCCGTCTATTGGAGTTTAACCCGGAGGGACCACGAGCTCTCCAACATTTTATGGGCACGACGCCCAAGGAGATGTACAAACTGTTCTTCGGATCACAAGAGAAGTGTCCGGACTTGACCGAGGGCGCAGGTCTAAGCTGCAATCACCCAGATACTCAAGTAAGTAACCCTGTAACAGGACAGGCTGTTCATTCATTTATCATATATATGCCCTTTAAGGGAGCCGTTTCTTGAACAGGAGTGGATAGCCAAGGCAAAGTTGATAAGGTGTCCGGCTCCCCTCCCAGAGACCACGCCGGATCCCATGCTGACCAAGATGTTGAAGGCCGCGCCTTTTAAAGAAGGCGAAGGGGGGAGCAGGGAAGCAAGCGCCTCCATGAAGGAGGCTTTCAAGGAAGAGGGATCGGGATCCTCCCTCAAGGGAGAAGAGGACCGCTTCAAGACCCGGAAGCCAAGGCCTCAAAGCGGGAAAGAAGTCTTCGTCGAAAAGTCCGCCCGGGAAGTACCCCAGCCGCACTATTTCCCCAAGGGATCAGCCCTCAATGAGCCGTAAGTAAAAAAGAAGGGGTCCTGTGAATAAAGAACATCATCAGTATTTATTTCGAAGATAACGAAATTGTACCTTGTAGTTCGGATCTCAGCCCTTCTCGAGAGCTCGCTCGTCTTGAGGATCTTCGTCGGAGATGATAGAGAGTGAAACGCCTCCACCTATCGCGCCTTCATGCGGTAGGCGACCACCTGAAGTGTCGCCACGGAGGTTTCCCGAGTCCGGCGGGGCGACGGTCCGGCGCCAACCGGCGTCGGTCGGAGGAGCTGAAGGACCTGCTCGGGCGGCGTATATCTCGAAGATCACCGTGCGCTAATGGCTACGGTAATTGAAAGAATTGCATCGCTGAGAGCGGATTGCATGAAGCCGCAAGAAGTTCTTGGACGGGTTTGAGGTACGAAAAAGTGATGTACCTTCGACAGTTATGCATATAGAATCGCCTGTATAGATAGTAGCCCACGAGACTCGGTATGCTGTCTGGCGACAGCGTCGAGGATCATAATCTCGATACTAACATGTCGCGTTCCTATGCAGGTGGCGGGCGTCCGGTGGCTAGCCGGATGATGAATTGCCGAACTAAAGCGGCAACTTGACGAGGCGGATCACGGACATCGCGCTGGTCAATAAGCGGTTTGACGAGTCACAAGGTATGCGACTTCTCCGCGGACACCTGGTAAGGGAGCTTGACGCCCATGCCTTACTACTTGTATGCTTTGATGCAGACGGTGCCGCTGCTGTGGAGAGGCTGCGGGCGGAACTTGCCCGAGCTAAAGAGCAAGCCCGAAAGAGTAATGCGGCCGCTTTAAAGGCGGCCGAAGAGCTGAAAGCCGAATGGGCTGCTCACTGCCGAAGCAAAGAGGAAATGGCCGATTTGGCCCTGAAACTGAAGAATACTACCGACCGCTGCAAGGTTCTTGAAAAAGAACGTCGAGCGGAACAAGAGGACCCGAAAAAGGCCACCGCCGAATCCAAGGATGCCCGTTCTGCTATGAGAGCTGCCAAGGAGGAGCCGAGTCAGGCCGGGGATATTGCGGCTGGAAAACCGTTTCTGCTGCGGAGGAAATATACGGATCCGAAGTATGCTCAGTTGGACAAGCTGTGGAGTTCGGAGGATGCTTGCCGGGCTGGCCCTTTGAGCTTGAGGGGTAGGTATTTTATGGCGTGGAGATCATCTCCTCTGGCCATGTGTATGTGGAGGATATAATCCTCAATCCAGACTCGAGTGCATCGTTCCGTCGTATGCCTCTATGTTTACGGGCTTGAATCCCGCTGGAAATTCATGATCCAGCACCTCATCGGTGAAACATAGAGGGTGCGCGGCGCCCCTGTATTTGGGTGTGCCGTGATGTTCGGATATTTGATGTGTTGTATTGCTCGCCAGAACTTGTTTCCTTGGCCCGTAGATAGATCTAAATGGGCCATCCTTTTGGTGCGAATCCTTATGCGGATCGCGTGCCGGCTTGTGTGTGGCGCCTCTTGCCGCTCTACGTTTGCCATGTGGTCGTCTATCCGACCCGGCGGCCTCTTTGTTTTTTGATCGTGGGGCTCTCGGCCTCCTCATCGAATCGGGCGTAGTTTGCGCTTTTGGTAGCTCTTTGCTTGGCGGTTGTCGCCATATTTGTCTGCAGTGTTGAGTAATTTACTCCATCTCATTGGTCGTCTTCCGCTATTACGAGCCTCTGTTTCTTTTTTTCAAGCAACGCGTAATAGCGAGGAGCTCTTTGTGTAGGTTCTTGATCCAATGACGTGTCCGGCGTGAGATCGTCCGGACCGTTGTCCTTGTCGGGGGCGGGTTGTTTGTCCAAGTTGGCCTGTTCGGATGGTTGCTCAATGCATGTTAAATGTCGGCCGGCTCACCCTGCTCTATGGCTGGGTCTGTGTGGGTGCTATCTTTGTCGAGGTGGGGTTTTGAGCGGCGCTTACGCCGCCGCTTTGACTGCTTCCCGAGGGAATTTTCTTTCGCAGCGTCTCGTCGTTCCTCGTTATCGCTTCCCTTAGGTGTGTCCACCATATATATATCGTAAGTTGAGGTGGACATCCGATTGCCCAATGGCGCTGGTTCTTAGTCGTCTCCGGCGTCGTCGTCCATATCGTCGATGTCCACGGAGTCGAAGTCGAGCATGTCTGTTAAGTCATCGACAGTGGCTACAAAGTGGGTGGTGGGTGGGCGTTGAATTTCTTCGTTGTCCGAATCCCAACCTTCCTGACCGTAGTTCGGCCAGGGCTCCCCTGACAAAGAGAGAGACTTTAATGAGTTCAGGATATCGCCAAAGGGCGAGTGCTGAAAGATGTCCGCGGCGGTGAACTCCATAACCGGCGCCCAGTCGGATTCGACCGCGGTATGAGGAGGTTGGTCCGGCACTGGAGTCTAAGCTTTGCAAAGGATAGGGATGGTGTTCGGCTCAATCGCCGTAGAGATTTCAGCCCCCGAGGCGGTGTCCAACCAACCGTCCTCGATCGGCGAAACCGGCTCCGGATTAAGGGTCGGAGCGGGCACTGGTGCGGCCTCCAGGGCACTGTTCGGCGGCAGAGCTAGATCGTACCCATCGAGATAGTGCGGCACGCTCGGCTGTGGCTCGAATCCGTCGAAGATCAAGTCTCCGCGGACATCGGCCGTATAGTTCAAGCTTCCAAATCTGACCTGATGGCCAGGGGCGTAGCTTTCGATCTGCTCCAGATGGCCTAGCGAATTGGCCCGCGATGCAAAGCCGCCGAATCGAAGATCTGTCCGGCGAGAAAAGTCTCACTGGACTGCATCGTTCTTGATGATTGAAGGAGCCATCGGGCCTATAGGTGGCGACAGGAGGAACTCTCAATGAAAGCACCAATGTCGGTGTCAAAACCGGCGGATCTCGGGTAGGGGTCCCGAACTGTGCGTCTAGGCGGATGGTAACATGAGACAAGGGACACGATGTTTTTACCCAGTTCGGGCCCTCTCGATGGAGGTAATACCCTACTCCTGCTTGATTAATATTGATGATATGGGTAGTACAAGAGTAGATCTACCACGAGATCGAGAGGCTAAACCCTAGAAGCTAGCCTATGGTATGATTGTTGTTCGTCCTACGGACTAAAATCCTTCTGTTTATATAGACACCGAATAGGGTTAGGGTTACACAGAGTCGGTTACAATGGTAGGAAATCTACATATCCGTATCGCCAAGCTTGCCTTCCACGCCAAGGAAAGTCCTATCCGGACAAGGGACGAAGTCTTCAATCTTGTATCTTCATAGTCTAGGAGTCCGGCCAAAGATGATAGTTCGGCTATCCGGACACCCCCTAGTCCAGGACTCCCTCAGCGACAGTCCAGGGCTTGGCAGGGAGGCGCCCCGATCCGTCCTCCCCAAGCAGCCCACCCTCCCCCACCCCTCCCACACACACACATTATTGTCCCCATCGCATTGCCAAGAGCACACCACCAGGAGGCTAGGTGGTGGTAGACGGCCATCCGGCGACCACATTGACAAGCACACCCATTCCCTCATGTGATCGGCTTCTCTATTTTACTCTCTATGCAAGATCTACTTGGATTAATACTACCTAATTTGGATAAGTTACATGCATCACTTAATTATTTTGAAAATCCACATTTTCTCACTAGGTGTTGCCTTGCTAGAACATCTAGTTGTAATTCCCTCTACGTGCAAGACTGAAATTTTGATAAGGAAATTTGCAATTTATTCCATAAAACACCTTATCACCTTTTGGCAATTTGTACATTAGTTCATTCTTCACCTCATTGCCAAAGGGTTTAGGATTTATCCTAACCATATTTGTCATTGTCAAAGACGACAAATGCCAAAAGGGTTAGGCTTTACCCTAACCATATTTGTCTTCGTCGATGACGACAAGTGACAAAGGGTTTTGGATTTACCCTAACCATATTTGTCATCATCGACCATGACCAATGCCAAAAGGTTTAGGCTTTACACTAACAATATTTGTCATCTTCAACGACGAATAATGCTAAAGGGTTTTGGATTTACCTAACCATATGCAAAATGCATAATTAATCATTCATCATTCATCAACAAGCAAGATCATCATGCCAAACGCATCATTCATCAACACGAAGATCATCATGCCAAATGTATTAGTCATCAATGATGAAAAATGCATTATTCATCAATTAGTCCGTTCATCCATCCATCCTCAGTACAAATGATTTAACAGTTCAACACTAAAAGTTCAATAGGTTCAACACTCACAGCTCAACAAACATGACTTAACAATTTAATAAACACTCAAAGTTCCACTGAGATGACTTAATAGTTCAATTAAAAACAAACCAATTGTTTCCACTAGCTGTCAAATGCTACACCATCCTTGATGTCTTCTTCTTGATCCTCTTCTCTATAGGTCCAGCACAAACACCTCTTGATGAACTAGGTCCATCTGCCCTTGGAGCAGAATATGGTGTTATGCCACTCGTTGTACTAATAGCACTTTGAGAAGAGGATGATCTTAGGGGCCTTGGAGGAGGAGCTGACCAGTAGCATTGAGTTGATCAACAACGACTTCCTTTGGAGTGATACTTGAAGGATACTTGGGCTTGAATGTCACTGCCCTAGAATAATGTTTGTAGTTAGTTGCATCAGAGGCATTCATGCATCATATTAATCTTCTAAAATTTGAATCGAGGGGATTCTCTAAGCCTCAAAATTAAATAAAGGGCTAGCACCCTAAAAATTTGATTGAATGAACCCAAAACACCCTTCATTAATGTTTCATAATTTTGGCAAGGGTTTGGATCCAAACCAAAGATAGTGAACATTTTTAAGGAATATATTGGGCACTGGATTTAAATCATCATTGTATTTCAATTTGGATTTGTATTCATAACATAGAGGATATATTTTCAAATAACTTTGAAATGTTTTATGTCCATTTGGAAAATTCCATTTAGCAACATAAAAAATATATTCAAAGGGCTTTTGGCATTGTTTTGAAATTGAAATAGTGGCAAAATAAAAATAAAGAAAAAAACAGAAACAAAATATAGAGAAGGACAGAACTTACCTGTAGCTTATCTCGGCCCAGTAGCCAGGCGGCCCAGCCCACCAGCGCCGACACTGTATCCCACCTCGCGCCAGAAGGACGCGAGGGGTGTGGTCGCCACGCACGCACACAAAGGCCACCTCCTGCCTGCTTACCGCCTCCTGGACATTGCTATGGACGCCACACCCCCTAGCCCTCTCTTTCTCTCTCCCGTGTCTTTCCTCTCCTCTAGCCAGATCTCCCGCAGCCGCCATGAGCACCCGAGAGCGCCGCTCAGCGTGGGGCAAGGACACCGACGGGTAAGTCCGGATGGCTATCGACGGGAAAGTTAATTACATGTAGGATATTTTCATTACAAATAGAAATGTAACTATAAATGATATTGAAGTCATCGACATCACCAACACTCCGTTCATCATGGGGATCATCATCAACGTCGTCATCTTCACCATCACCCTCTCTATCATCATCCATCTCCAACCCTGGCTTTCAATTTATGAACTATTACCCTAGATCAGTTGTTGCGATAACTTCCCGGTGTTAATTGTTGTTGAGTAGATGGTGCTTAGTGATTTGCTGGTAAAGCATTGTAAGATTGGTATTAATATCATTACCCCACTAATCATGATTCATATGATGCCTTATGAGTAGTCTGTTACATTCTTGAGGACTTTGGAGAAACCTTATTGCTAGTAACCATGAGAAATTGAGTAAAGGTCAGTGTGTTGATATTATGTAGTGTTGTGATTCTGTACTGGTGATGTGCAAACCTCTATTGCGTATCACTTCACCTTTCTCGTCCTAGAAGAGAGCATTATGTGATAAATTTTCTCTGGAGTGATAAATATTAGTGTGTCCTATGTTTGTGAATTACTCCCTCTGTGGTACTATGTAAGACGTTTTTGCAAGCTATGTTAGTTTGCAAAAACATCGTATATTATGGGATGGAGGGAGTATTTAATAAGGAGTAATCGGGGATCTAATATTTTAATGATGGTTAGATGTTATGTTAGTTATTCTCCTGTATTTGTGGATGCTTGCATGGATGGTATAATCAGAAGTATGTATTTTGTGTAAGTAAGAACAATATATAAGTTCGGCTTCACCACACAACACTTATCAAAGCAATGGAAGTTAATATTACTGGAACTAGGTGAAAACATCATGTCATCCTCGAGAAAGATTTTATCCATATAAGTAATATCACCAGCTTGTCCTTAGCACAATTAAGAATTGGGCCACATGCTGCACATTTACACTTTTATTGCAATCTAGATTCTCTCATTTATTCTCTTGATCAAACAAACATACAAATAGTCTTGCAACTTTTGCAGTGATTTCTTTCTATCAACCAATTTATTCTACTCCTCATTGGGTTTGACACCCTACTTATCGAAAGGATCTAGAATTGACCCTCTATATATGTGGGTTATTTTCCATAGAATATTAGAGTTGGCGGGGTATGACGTTTTTCATGTGTACCAATTATATGAATGACCCCCCACCAACTTCCAAGTACAAAAATCCACAACTAAGTTTTAGCGACAATGACAATGGCAAGACAAGTTTTTGTTTCTGTTAATTTTTGTAGTAACCATACCAATTTTGTGTTATTTTTTTGCGAGAATCACGATAGGGGTGATCCTGTGTTGGAAAATCTTGTATAAGGGCGAGCGCCGGTAAAAGGTGGCGGTGCTAGCAAGCGGAGCAAGAGAGGTAGTTGCAAGATGTAGTCTAGAGCAACTAAGTTTCATGCATAAGCTAATCAAGAAAAATGAGGCCATGTTGCATGAAGGAGGTGGAACGTCACAAGAAGGAGGCTCGTGAGGCAGACATGCATCGGAAGGAGGGGATAAGGGCCACACTATGCAAATGCAACAGAAGAAGGTGACAATGGTAAATGGAAGTTGTCCTTTTTAACTCAGTAGAATTCAGTTGTAGTTTTGAGCATTTTGTTCAATCTTAATTTTAGGTATATGTTTTAATTTCAACATTCGTATGTATCTTAATTTTAGTTATGGTATCTCATAATGTATCTTATTTTCCAGTACTCAAAATAAATGTGAGCATAATTATGGAAAACAAATAGTGGTTGTTTCTAAGACTGCCACAAATCTGCAGATGACATCACATATCCAAGAATAAACACGTCATAGGGAATCTAGATTTTGTGGCCTTCCGCCACCTCCTAAGGCAGAAAGACAAAAAGAGTTTTGAGCGTGCGTGTCCCTTGGAGCACCCGCTTTCGCAACAAGCCAGGAAAGCAGGTTGCTTCTGCCAAAGGATATGAGGGAAGTACTATCCGCCATTGGCTATGGCGGGAGGGGACATGTGTCACTTGGTAGCGCTTCTATCAGTGGCATTTTTGCCAATCTTGTCGATAGAGGTGTTGTTTTGTAAATTCCATTGGGTAGAGGGGCATTATTATACGAGTTTCCATACAACATCCTATTTCTTGTCGGCCGCCTTGAGTGCCTTACTAAACCCTAGAGTTCATGTTCTCCTCCACCACAACTCACCGCTGCCGCAACAAACCTAGTTTCCTCTAGGCGACCTGAGTGGCTTCCTAAACGTTGGAGGCCTCGACCTCAAGTCCACCTCCATGGCCCTCCTTAATTGGCGTTGACGACTATCATGCAAACGATGATCTTGCACTAGGAAGCCTTTCTATTGGTGGCTTGTGGGTTTGCAAGCGGCGCAACGGTGGTTTTAGCCATTGACAAGAGGCGCTTCTTTGGCGGCAGGCATGTATATATCATATTTTCATAGGACCGTGGTAATTGATGGGGGAGCTTATAGTTGTCATTCTTTATTTGATCCCAAAACTGACGCCTCCTCATTTTTGTGGTCTAGACACTTGACTCATTTTTTCTTGTAAAATTATGCTTATTTGGGGAGGCTGAAAGGTTCGACTTTCCTTATCAACAAAAGAGTTCTAACCATTAGATTTACCAAGATACAACTCCAGCAATAAAATGGAAGATGCATGTAGCTCCAAAGCTATTGCAATGTCTGAACACTTCTTGGATTTGGCTAGACCTCAGAATTGAACCAACTATGTGGGGCACATATCTTGAGGAGGGAACCACAGGAGAGACATGGCCAAGCGCCAATTTGAGGGAGTAGAAGATGCCGTTGCTAAAGATGACCTGGCGAAGGCTGACCTAGAGACCGTCATTCCACTAGCGCGATAGGACGCTGATGCGCATGGTGGTGGTAGCGCATCCGATGAAAGAAAGCAAGGAGGAGTAGGTCTTCAAGGAGGGTGCTGAGGCGGTCCGCTTCGTGGCTTGCGTTATCAGGCTCTTGGGTGGAAATCCGGGGCCCTAATCTAACCTCCATTGAAGACCAGATCTCAACTCTGATGGAGTGACAAAGCCCTAGAATTTTGGACTCGGGTTCCAGTACCAGGTGCGATGCAATACTGATGCACTAGACTAGTGGAGCAACACTGCTCCTTATCAAGTGCGAGGTTCCACCAACAATCCCCTTTCATTCCTTTTGTCTACACACATGTGCGAGGTTTAGCAAGACATGGGTTGTCTACACAGAAGTTGCCTGGTTTTTTCAATGGGAAGAACCTAGGAAGTTTGTGCTCATTGTCTCGGCTTAGTGCCCGTTGTCCGATGCGTCACCGAGAGGCATCGACGGAAGGGGGTAATAGAGGTCACACCAAGGACAAGATCGACCATAGCAACAAGAGGTGGCAATGAGATCACACATGGCGGTAGATGGTTAATGAGCGACAAGTGGCGGCGATGAGATCACACATGGCGGTGAATGGATCAGTGGATGGTGGCTGATATGAAAATACCAGAGGTTACACTAGTGGGAAAACCCATATAGGCCTAGATAATTAGTGGCGCCGGCCCCAAACGGGACGCCGCTGGTATTTTGGTAAAATGTAATAGAACACAGGGCAATCAAAACAGAAGGTTTAACATAATAATGACAGGTTGAGTGAATTTAAACCAATAAAGATTCAACTGAGCTCCCTATAAAGAGCTACAATACACTGGTAATACAACATGCACATGATAAGTACTGTCCAAGTAACCGAACAAAGTCTTGAGACTAGGTAATTGACTGTTTAGAATGGGAAAATGATGATGTTTGTCGATGAGCACTTGAATCCGCAAATGTAAGGACGGGGATCATGTCAACGGATAAATTTGGCCGCCATGCATTAGCCCTGCAAAGGAGAAATATTGAAACCTAGCTCGAGTAAGTATCGGCCCAAGCAATTGTAGAGTTGTTATATGTGTAGTGATTGTTGTCACTTGCAAATAAAACACAATACATGTTGCCAGCAGGAACAAATACCACAGTACATGCTAAACAGAATTTCACTGGAACTAAATAACATGTGCAAAATTGGATGGTCAATAGAATCAGATGATACCACTTCAGCTATAGCCTATAAATTTGAATACAGGCCCAAAACAAAAGGGCACGGTAAACAGAAGAATGCAAAGGGAAAATAAAGTAAGCAAGCCCACACAAAAAATATTTATGTTTTCTTATCACCAACTCCAGTATATATCCAGCTTATATTTCTGTGAAAATGAAGGTGTGGGCACACAAAATCGGATAAATATAGCAAGATAAATTAGCCAATAACTGGGATACATGCACAACTAAACTCTAATTGGGATGTCAATACTACCACATTTCAACCAACCTAACCATGAAAAGGACTGAAAGATTAGGTTTCGAGAAAACTAACAAGAATTAACATTTACTTTTCTATTTCATATATATAGGAGCATGCTGATCTTGGATGCCGAATAAATACTCACTCGAGCTCTCATAAACATAGAATTCCACTGAAGAATAGGTGCTGCAGATGTCATATATTTTAGTGCTTCCACTATTATTAGATGATGCCTCCCGTGACAGCTGCAGTATCATCTTTTTAAGCACTGGCGCACATTTGAGTATTAATTTCAATAAATCAAACTCATGTTCCTGTCCTTCGAAGCCATTGATTTCCACTTCTTCAAGAGCAGTTAAGGAGATTGTTTGAGATCTCCAGTTTGTGGGTTGACATGAACAGTTTGGCGAGCATTTTCCTTTCAGCTAAAACCAAAAATTAAATGTAAATTACTACTACACAGTGTATTATTGAGATATAATAATATGAAAGGGGAGAACTAGTTACGTACCCGCGATCTCTCTAGGACGATCTTAAGCCTCTGTATACCTCTAGAAATACGAGTGATCCCGAGGAGATGAAACACCAGTGCTCCGAAAACATGTCCGGCTTTGAGGAGACGTAGCTCCAAAAGAGAGAAATCAGCAACCAGGTGCTTCTCTATCTCCTGGGCAAAGTTGTCTTCATTGGAAGTAAACCAGGAGCTCTGAAAAAAATTCACAGGATATACATATATTATCTGTACAATTCTGTCTAGAGATAAAAAGAGACAAAAATACTTTTTCAAATGTAATCCCCGCATTGCCACTTTGCTGGTTCCGGTAAATTAAAGTGAGTACATTGAGATGAGTGGATGATACATACATGGGAGGCAGAGGCACTAACGTGGATTGAAAAAAATTTGCCACTTTGCTAGTTCCAGTAATAAATTGAGTAAATGGAGATGAGTGGATGATAGATACATACTACATTGGAGGCAGAGGCACTAATGTGGAGCGAAGAAGGAAGCTGTTCCTGTGTATCTCCTGTGTGTAGCCACAACCTCTGGAGGCTCCAACGACCAAACCGGACGATGCTCCCGTCCCCCAAATACCAGCAGTGCCACGAAACCTTCTCCAGCATCGGCGCCGAGACGGAGAAGCTGCTGACCAGCTTGTATGTGCCGAAGGACACCGTGAGTCGCTTCAGCAGAGGGGCGACGATGTCGACTGCAACTGCGTACATAATGCTGCTTTCAAGGAAAAGTTCCTGCAGCGATGGCAGGTGGAGTGAGATCGACCTGTTCTGGACAAGTCCGAAGCCATCGTTGACAAACTTGAGGCTGAGCACGAGGAGGTGCGGGCATCGGGGGAGCAAGGTGTGGAGGCCGCCCAGGCCGTAGGAGATGGACAGCGTCCGGGCGCGGTGAACTCGCCGTCAGGGCAGTAGAAGAGCAGCCTTTCCATCATGAGAGATTTGGTCCGCTGGAAGCACGGCAGCCGGACGAGGTTCCGCCGGTCTTCGAATTCTACGCCCCACGGGAAGCTGAGGACGATCTCCTCCGGCTCCAGCCGCTCAGCGGCGCGGAGCAGCCTGGTGGCCGTTGCGCCGAAGGGCCCGGGATGCGTGCTGCTGCTGGGGATGCGGACTTCCAGGAGGGAGACCGCGGCCGCGGCCGGGGGGGCACGGACACGGCCGAGCGCCGGTACAATCGACGGCGCGAGGTTGTGGAAGACGATTTGGCGGAGATCCTTCCAGAGATCGCGCCACCGGCGGGAGAGGACGCTGGTGCGCGCGGCGGTGGCAGCGCATCCCATGAGGGTGAGGATGAGGAGGAGGAGCTCCTGTGGGAGGTTGCTGATGCGATCCGGTTCGCCGCCGTCGCCGCTTGGGCTACGCAGCTGCGGCTGCGGGAAACGCAGGCGACGCCCCGGCCTCACCTCCATCGGAGCACCAGCAATCTGCGGGGACGAACGGAGTCGACGACGCCCGGATCTTGACTCCATGGAAGGGAAGGCAGCGTCGCCAAGCAAAACCAAAGCCCACGGTTTCCCCCCTTTTGGAACTGAAACCCCGGTGTGTTTAGGTCCCCACCCAGCTTTTCAGCCTGTCTTTATTATATACACTTTTTTCTTTTCAGCACAGCATTTTCATAATAATATCGGATTAAAATATAACATTTTCAGGTGCAAAACATTCTCATCGGAGGCTTTAGATAATAAATGAAGCCTAACCCTCTTCTTTCGAACCAACAGAGAAACGACTCGATTCCCGCGCAAATCGTTCGCGCATTGGCGTGGAGATCTTGCATTGGCGCGAACATTGCCGAGCAACCTACCAAATATCTAAGCTTTTGATGGAAACCTGGGAGAGCCATACCGTTTTTTTAGTTTGTACCCCCTTGGCCGATGAAATTGACAAAACTACCTCCACTTCGTGTAATTAGCAAAAATGCCCTGACAGAAGTGTGACTAGGCGAGATGTATCTCCTTCCTGTGTAGGAACCACTTCCCTCCGTAGATCGGGGTTGAATGCGGCGATGCATGGGCCAGAAGCGGCGCCGGGTCAGAGCGCGCAAGTAGATTCCTCTTTCCACCATAAGAGTTGGCGGAAATACCATATCATCCGGGAGGGAGGAACCGAATCCAGAGTTTGGCATGGAGGCGGGTCATCCCCGTCGAATGGCCCAAAGTGCGCTACCCGCGATGCTATGTGGTGGTAGACGGTCGTCTGGGAACCTTACTGATGAGCACACCCGTTCCCTCATGTGATCGGTCTGTCTCTTTTATTCTCTAATGCAAGATCCAGTTGCATTAATACCACATACTTTGGATTACCTACATCAACACTTACTTTTCTTTTAGATCCACATTTTCTCACCAGTGTTTGCATTGCTGGAACATCTAGCTGTAAATCCATCTACATGCAACACTTAACTTTTGATAAGGCAATTTGTAATTTAGTTCGTAAAAACACCCTAACAATTTTTGGCACCATGTACTTTAATTAGTTCATACTTCACTTTATTGCCAAAGGGTTTGGGATTTATCCAAACCATATTTGTCGTTGTCGATGAGCACAAATGCCAAAGGCTTTAGGCTTTACCCTAACCTTCTTGTCTTAGTCAATGACGACAAATGATAAAGGGTTTTGGATTTACCCTAACCATATTTGTCATCATGGACGACGACCAATGCCAAAAGGATTAGGCTTTACCCTAACAATATTTGTCATCATTGACGACAAAAAATGCCAAAGAGTTTTGGATTTACCATAACCATATGCCAAATGCATAATTAATCATTCATCATTCGTCAACAAGCAAGATCATCATGCCAAATGCATCATTAATGAACAAGCAAGATCATCATGCCAAATGCATCATTAATCAACAAGCAAGATCATGATGCCAAATGCATCAGCCATCAATCATGATAAATGCATCATTCATCAATAGTCTAGATCATCATCAATTAGTTCGTTCAAACAGTCTAAATCATCATTAATTAGTTCGTTCATCCATCCATCATCAGTACACATGACTTACCAGTTCAACACTAAAACTTCAATAGGTTCAACGTACTCGCAGCTTAACAGACGTGACTTAACAATTTAATCCATATCTATATCTGTATCTATATCTATCTATATCTATATCTATATCTATGTATATCTATATCAATCTATATCTATCTATATCTATATCTACATCTATACATAATATTAAAAGGAGGAAGCTTTCTTAGTTCTCCATGTGTCACCTTTTATATCCGTTAATTTAATGTCACCCATATGAATTGATGGTTGAGATATGATGTACGTAGTGTGTTTCTCTGAGTTGATAAAAATTACCCCCAATGCCACATATAAGTGAAAAAAAAGTTTTTTGCCTGTCATAATTTTCTCCATCATCCATTAAATCCTCTATACATGGATCAGGCCCATGAAATCCTTTGCGCGGACTGGCCGACCTTTGTGTACGTCAATTGTAGTTGTACTACAGAAGGACAGGGATACGAGATTCCACTTGAATCAGTTATTTGCTTAGCCAGCCTGGCATCATACGTATCTGATAAAACCTAATCACGAGCCAAGATTTGGTGAGGACATGGATAGAGGCAACACTACAGGAAAAATAAATGAATTCGTGTATGAAACATACTCGACAAAGAGCATTTTAACCATGACGAAGTGTAAGCCGAGTGTTACACTTGGTTTAGTGTACTTCACATCCAGGACCTCATCGGCGGGTATAAGAGAGCGGTAGTCTTCATACTTGTGTGACAGATTGAAATCCCATCCATGCGCCTCACTCATAGACCACAGGAGGATCTCCATCGCACTGACCTGAGTATCACAACCATACGCGGCCCTGATCCAGTCTTGTTGGTACTGCATGGTACACAAGAGCTCGCCCTTCGACTGAAAATCATGGTCTTGTAGTTGTCATACCAGGAAGCGACCTCCTTCATCTTAGCCCAAAGATCAGTGTTGCCAAATGCTAACGCCGCAACGAGCCTGTTCCATCGATCCCCTACTGTCGTCCATCTGTTAAGAAAATATACAAATAAATTAATAAGATATCATTATTAATTATATACATAAAAACACGTAAAGTACATGTAATTAACACTACAAATGGAAAGTTATATACGTATACAAATATTTGAACAATGTTATTTATTTATGCATATTTACATTTTTTATTAGCATAACAAAGAATTACAATACTAGCTAGCTATCGATCATCAATCCAAAATATTGCTGATCGATTCTATCTAGCTACTTTTGATAAAAAAAGGCATGGCATCTTATATATTATATTTACTAGCAAAAATTCCCGTGCGTTACAACGGGAGAAAATTTAACTTTGCTAGCATAGACTAAAATATAAATCATTATTTAATTTATGATCCATGACAATTATTCGCAAGATGAAAACGAATTATGCTTTCAATCATACCATCTTTGCAAAATGATCATAGTTCAGTTTGCGGCTTCATAGTTTCATTCTCACCTCCATGCCAAATCAAATGAGAAGAACGGAAAAATTGTTTTGGAATAAGCCCATCTTGGCCGACTTAGGGGAGAAATAGAAACATATTATTTTTCGCTGCTCCACAATTGAATCGAAGAAAGAAAAAAGAGTGGAGCAGCCTAGCTCAGCCCATATGTCGGAGAAACATAAAAGGTGTGTGGTACATTGGTACATAGATGACGGCCGAAGCTATAATTGGACGGAAGAATCTTTCCTTCCTTTAATATTAATATAATAATTAGTATACATAAAAATGGGATTAGGGCAACAAAGTGACAGGAATTTTACATCGGGGCAAAATTTCGATGACCTCATCGAGGCGATGACGGAGTTTGCAACATCTGGTTCATGACCATGGAGGGCACGGATCATGTTGCCTGCAGCCAGCAACAACAGTTAAACCATCAACAAAATATAGGAGGTTGACGACATCTCGATGAATATTGTTGTGAGTAATTGGAAATTTTTCTTACAGAGCATGATGATTATTTTTTGAATGGACGAACATATTTTATAACTTGTAAACATTTTTTTAAATAGGTACACATTTTTGGAATGGGTGAACATTTTTTGTTTGACGAACATTACTTTTTAATGCATAGTTATTTTGAATCAGCGAACATCTTTTGAATCCATGAACTTTTTTCTGAAATTCACGATCATTTTTTATTTTTGTGAACATTGTTTTAAAAATTCATGAACATGTTTTGAATTTGCAGAACTTTTGTTAAAATTCATAAACATTTTACTACTTATGAGACATTTTTCAAAATTCAATTTATTTTAATTTAGAACTTTTCTGAAATCCCAAATTATTTAAAGGAGAGCAACTAGTTAACAAGCGCTCCTTCGGGAGCCTCGCAACGATCAGCGCCACTTGGCGCGCTCTCAGCCATTCGCCACGTGTCGCGTTATGGACGCTTCCTTCGGATTTTGTGTTTTTTCGCATGCATTTCCGGCTTTTTAAACGATTTTTTTCCATTTTTTTCGACGTTTTGGTTTTCCCCCGATCTTCCTTAGCTTTTCGATCAAAAAAAATTTTGAAAAAAAAAATTTCCCCAAAAAGACGCATTTTTTTCACGAAAGTCACGGTTTTTTTCCGCGAGAGGCATGGTTGTGCTTTCGCGAGAGTCATGGCCATGCCTCTCGGAAACGGAAAAATACACGTTTTCTGTTTTTTTCCATCCACGAGAGTCATGGTTTTGCTTCCACGAGAGGCACGGGTGTGATTTCGCGAGAGGCACGGGCGTGCCTCTTTCGGAAAGGAAAAAAACCGTGCTACCGGTTCGGTTTTTTCGCCCGGTTTTCTTCATCTGGTTTTCTTCATGAAAAAAAGTTCATCAAAAGTTATCAACATGGGATCTAGTTTTGAAAATCTCGACGTGAGGAATTCAATGATGAAAACGGTTCAAGATTTGGACGCACGGTTTAAAAGATAAAACGTTTTGAATAAACGGATGTACGAAAAAAAGGGAAAACTCCTGGGAAGGTGGAGTGTTCCTTGCAACGAGTACTCCTTAATTAGTGATCTCATATTTAAAGAAGGAAAAAAAGTGGAGTCCCTCCTTGCTAATGGGCCGGCCCAATAGGGCACGCGGGAGAGTAGCATATAAGATAATATTCCTCTATCCTGTTAAAACATTGTGGGTAGGTGGATTTGTTGTTGCGTCATGGCTGAACAGTAGACGGCAGGGGTTCAATTCCCAGCGGAAGCATTACTTTTATTTTTTAAGCGTAAAACGGCGACGGACAGACTGACGAGAAATATAAAAAAATCTAATGGACAAAAAATGTCCTTTAATATTATATATAGATATAGATATAGACTAATTGGAGGCATCAAACCAGGTTAATCCTGGTGTTTAGAAAATTTGATCCGTTGAATTGACTAATGATTGATTGACAGCCATTAGATGACGCGTCCAACTCTTCCACCAGCGTGATGATCAGGGGCTCCTCTCATCCCATGTCCTTCCCTGTTTACAATTAAAAAGAAAACAAACTCATCTAATTGTAGCCTCCTTCCCACCTCAAAAGAGGAAACGTCATTGCAATCGGGTGGACATGTTGCCTCTCGCTCAAGCACCTTCATCCATAGCGGCATCAGCCATGCTTCTTTAGGTCGACCAGTAGTCCACTACTGGATCGCACCTCCATGGCCTCCCCAACATTAAAGTTCCATCCTTGATGCGATCGACCAAAACAATAGGGAAACGTTTCCCTACGGTGTGCCGGCCGAGCGTTTCGGCCCGTCGCGTGCGAGTCGGGGCGCGTGAAATCGGATCGTGTTGGATCCTTTTACGCAGGGGGTGCCACGACCACGGCCCACGTGGGCTGGCTGGCCCACGCCCGCGTCCCGCTAGCCTTATCCTCTCACGCGGGTGTCTCTACTTTCTCCGTCTCTCGATTCCATCTCTTCTTTCTGCTTCATGGCGATGGCGAGCCACGGCGACCTCGGTAATGTGCGACGGAGGCGAGACGATGTGCAATGGGGGATCCACCATGCATCTGGTTGCAGCCGCAGCTCTGGCGAGCTCCGCCATGGCCGTTGACGCCGCGTGCTGGAACCAACGCCCACCCTTGCTGGAACCAGCCACCGTGGTTGCTGGAACCGGCATCAGTTTTTGCTACAACCGATGAGTTTCTTTGCTGGAACCGGCATCCCGTACAGACTCTTCTCGTCCACTCATTCATCCCCTTTCTCATCCCCTACCTTGAGCGAGCGGCCAAAGCAAGCCATCGGAGAAATGACCTCCGCTTCCTCCCGCAGAGCATGATGATTATTTTTTGAATGGACGAACATATTTTATAACTTGTAAACATTTTTTTAAATAGGTACACATTTTTGGAATGGGTGAACATTTTTTGTTTGACGAACATTACTTTTTAATGCATGGATATTTTGAATCAGCGAACATCTTGTGAATCCATGAACTTTTTTCTGAAATTCACGATCATTTTTTATTTTTGTGAACATTGTTTAAAAAATTCATGAACATGTTTTGAATTTGCAGAACTTTTGTTAAAATTCATAAACATTTTACTACTTATGAGACATTTTCAAAATTCAATTTATTTTAATTTAGAACTTTTCTGAAATCCCAAATTATTTAAAGGAGAGCAACTAGTTAACAAGCGCTCCTTCGAGCCTCATAGCGATTAGCGCCACTTGCGCGCTCTCAGCCATTCGCCACGTGTCGCGTTATGGGCGCTTCCTTGGATTTTGTGTTTTTTCGCATGCATTTTCGGCTTTTTAAACGATTTTTTCCATTTTTTCGACGTTTTGGTTTTCCCCCAATCTTCCTTAGCTTTTCGATCAAAAAAAATTTGAAAAAAAAAATTTCCCCAAAAATACGCATTTTTTTCACGAAAGTCACGGTTTTTTTCCGCGAGAGGCATGGTTGTGCTTTCGCGAGAGTCACGGCCATGCCTCTCGGAAACGGAAAAATACGCGTTTTCTGTTTTTTTCCATCCACGAGAGTCACGGTTTTGCTTCCACGAGAGGCACGGGTGTGATTTCGCGAGAGGCACGGGCGTGCCTCTTTCGGAAAGGAAAAAAACCGTGCTACCGGTTCGGTTTTTTCGCCCGGTTTTCTTCATCTGGTTTTCTTCATGAAAAAAAGTTCATCAAAAGTTATCAACATGGGATCTAGTTTTGAAAATCTCGACGTGAGGAATTCAATGATGAAAACGGTTCAAGATTTGGACGCACGGTTTAAAAGATGAAACGTTTTGAATAAACGGATGTACGAAAAAAAGGGAAAACTCCTGGGAAGGTGGAGTGTTCTTTGCAACGAGTACTCCTTAATTAGTGATCTCATATTTAAAGAAGGAAAAAAAGTGGAGTCCCTCCTTGCTAATGGGCCGGCCCAATAGGGCACGCGGGAGAGTAGCATATAAGATAATATTCCTCTATCCTGTTAAAACATTGTGGGTAGGTGGATTTGTTGTTGCGTCATGGCTGAACAGTAGACGGCAGGGGTTCAATTCCCAACGGAAGCATTACTTTTATTTTTTAAGCGTAAAACGGCGACGGACAGACTGACGAGAAACATAAAAAAATCTAATGGACAAAAAATGTCCTTTAATATTATATATAGATATAGATATAGACTAATTGGAGGCATCAAACCAGGTTAATCCTGGTGTTTAGAAAATTTGATCCGTTGAATTGACTAATGATTGATTGACAGCCATTAGATGACGCGTCCAACTCTTCCACCAGCGTGATGATCAGGGGCTCCTCTCATCCCATGTCCTTCCCTGTTTACAATTAAAAAGAAAACAAACTCATCTAATTGTAGCCTCCTTCCCACCTCAAAAGAGGAAAGGTCATTGCAATCGGGTGGACATGTTGCCTCTCGCTCAAGCACCTTCATCCATAGCGGCATCAGCCATACTTCTTTAGGTCGACCAGTAGTCCACTACTGGATCGCACCTCCATGGCCTCCCCAACATTAAAGTTCCATCCTTGATGCGATCGACCAAAACAATAGGGAAACGTTTTCCTACGGTGTGCCGGCCGAGCGTTTCGGCCCGTCGCGTGCGAGTCGGGGCGCGTGAAATCGGATCGTGTTGGATCCTTTTACGCAGGGGGTGCCACGACCACGGCCCACGTGGGCTGGCTGGCCCACGCCCGCGTCCCGCTAGCCTTATCCTCTCACGCGGGTGTCTCTACTTTCTCCGTCTCGATTCCATCTCTTCTTTCTGCTTCATGGCGATGGCGAGCCACGGCGACCTCGGTAATGTGCGACGGAGGCGAGACGATGTGCAATGGGGGATCCACCATGCATCTGGTTGCAGCCGCAGCTCTGGCGAGCTCCGCCATGGCCGTTGATGCCGCGTGCTGGAACCAACGCCCACCCTTGCTGGAACCAGCCACCGTGGTTGCTGGAACCGGCATCAGTTTTTGCTACAACCAATGAGTTTCTTTGCTGGAACCGGCATCCCGTACAGACTCTTCTCGTCCACTCATTCATCCCCTTTCTCATCCCCTACCTTGAGCGAGCGGCCAAAGCAAGCCATCGGAGAAATGACCTCCGCTTCCTCCCGCAGAACCCCGCATCTCCGGTGCCTTGCAACTCCGGTGACCCTCGATTGGATGGTGGCGGAGGCATTGCAGAACCTGCTGCACCCGCTTATGCTACAACCGCTAACCAAAAAGCTTCAAACGGGATGAAAAAAGTTTCAACCAGATATATGAAAAGCTGCAAGCAGTCATTGTCATGGCGGAATGCTACAACTGTTGACATAAAATGCTACAACCCTTAATGAAAAAAGCTTCAACCGAAACGATAGAGAAAGCATTAACTAAGACCGCTACAAAGAAAAATAGCTGCAACCGTTGATAGATAAGTTTTGACCGTAGATAAAAAAAGCTACAACCATTGAAAGAGAAATCTACAGCCATACACTGCATAATCAGAAAAGTTGCATCCATTGTAGAGAAAGCTTCAATCGTATGTGCGAAAAGCTTCAACCGGTGTGCATTGCCACCGGAGCTGCAATCACAGTTGATGGCTTGGTAGCCTGAGTCGACGCAATTCCGTGCAGCGATGAGCATCAACGGCGAGCCGCGGCAGCGGAGCTACAACCGGGGAGAGCTACAAGTGTCGCCGCTGCAAGCTGCAACCGCAGATGCAGTTGTTTCATGCGTCGTGGCAACGATGAGGACGGGCGGAGAGGGTTGGAAGCGGCGAGGTGGGGATCGGCGACGGGGATGGCCGGCGAGGGTGTGGACCGGCGACGAGGACGGCTACCGGAAGGGATAGGAGGCGCGACGCCGCGCAACCTGAGCGAGGGGATCGAGCCCGAGGAAGAAGATGCTGGGGTGATTTTTTTTGCTCCAGATCCAACCGCTATGTGGCTCGCATCGAGCGGCTAGGGCTGGGCCGGCCGAAGTTTTCGGCCGGTGCGCCGGCGCCTAGCGGTGCCCAAAACAATAAGTGATCCATTCAAGCCCGTCACCGAAACCTTCCTTGATTTCTAACCTTTCATCGCAGCTTCAAAGTTTTTAAAGTTTATAAACAAGCTGCAATCTAGGTTCTCTTCTTCAGTCGATAAATTCCCAGGATTATTGATGTAGCGTGAACAAGTGTATCAAATTACAGTTTGAAGTAGATTGAATGGTTTCTTTTGGCGAGAAACATCATACAGTACGGCGGACTCCTCCCATCTATCCTTTCGTCGTCTTCCGGCAAGCACAGTGCAAAGAATTACATCATGGAAGGGAAGATGACACTAGTAGAAAACGGACCTAATATGAGACACATTAGTGTCGGTTTGGTTTCGAGCCGGCACTAATGTGGCCATTAGTGCCGGTTCCAACGGCTAGCCGGCCGTCCTCATTAGTACCGGTTCGTGGTGAACCTTTAGTACCGGTTCGTGCCACGAACCGGTACTAAAGAGGGTGGTGGCAGTCCAGCACCTTTAGTACCGGTTCGTGGCACGAACCGGTACTAAAGGTCGACGCACTTAAACCCTTCGTCCACCCGAGCCACTCTGTTCTTCCCCTTTCCCCTCACTTCTCCTCTGTTCTTCCCCTTTCCCCTTGAGCTCCTCACAAATTTTTCCCAAAATTTGTCAAGATTTGAAGGCCCCCATCCATTCAAATGATCACAAAGTTTAGCAACTTTGTCCTTTCAACTCTCATTGCTAGATTAGCTCTTGCAATGCTTTGTATAGTGATTAATTTGGGAGGAATTATATTTGCTAGTATTTGATTTATATGCAATTTGAGGTCAAAAATAACACTTAGTTTGCATATGTAGGTGTGGTTTAGTTAGTGCCTTCTAAATCTCCGTCGTAACCACCGTCGATCGCCCAAGACTTAGTCTCCGTCAGCCGGCACCACCTTGTGGTGAGGCTCTTGTTCATGAATGTTTTACATTACCAAATTGATGTTTGTGTGATTTGGATATATAGTTACTCGTATAATTATCTTACCTGTACGTTGTTTGTTATACATAGTGCCATGGTTTTGATATCCGTCCCCGTCGGCCCTCGTCCTTGTTATGATTTGGATGTGGTATATTCTCTTTTAAAACTAGTTGTTGCATTTCGTGTTTATGCAAATTATGCCCATCAAGTTGACATAGATATTTTTATCTAGGAGGTATGTGAACCGGAAATTCCAACCGACCCTATTGTCGAGAGTTTAAATTTAGTTGAAAGAGAAAACGAGTATTTGAAAGAAAAATTGAAAAGAATTGAGGGGGAGAAGATGGAATTGGAGTTGCATGTTGCCGATGTCGTCGATGATCACAAGATCAAGATGGAGAAAATGAGGTTGAAGATTAGAAAGATTATAAAATATGCCATTGATAGTGTGGCTTGGTATCATTATGCTGTTGGATCAATTGTTACCTTAGTTGCGATCTTCATCGCATTTGTTGTTGCATTTAAATTCTTTAGCTAGAGAGTTATTTGTATGTTGCATTTAATTAAGTGCTGTATATGAACTTTATGTATGAACTTGTATTAATTTGGTCTATTTGATGTTGTGTAATGAAGATGAGCCGACAATGGATGTATGATGACCGATGCTCTCCCGAGTTCATTAATGGCGTGCATACTTTTCTGCGGGCCGCTGAGGCAAACAAGCGGGCGGATGGTTTTATGCCTTGTCCATGTGCTGGCTGTAAGAATGGTCACAGTTACTCTACGTCAAGAACCATTCACGTCCACCTATTTGAGTCCGGTTTCATGCCCCACTATAATGTTTGGACCCAGCACGGAGAAAGAGGGGTTATGATGGAAGACAATGAAGAAGAAGAGGACGACGACGGCTATCCTGGCCATGGGTTCTCTGAATACGATGATACAACAATGGGGGAAGAAGCTGAGCCGGCAATGCGGGAAGAAGCTGAAGAAGAGGCATCAGATGAGCCCGCTGATGATCTAGGTCAGGCCATTGCCGATGCAAAGAGAAACTGCGCAAGTGATCTGGAGAGGACGAAGTTGCAGCGCATGTTAGAGGATCACAAGAAATTGTTGTACCCGAATTGCGAAGCTGACAAAAAAAAGTTGGGCACCACACTTGAATTGCTGGAATGGAAGGCAGAGAATGGTGTATCTGACAAGGATTTTGGAAAGTTGCTCGTAATGATAAAGAATATGCTTCCAAAGGACAACGAATTGCCCGAGAGTACGTATGAAGCAAAGAAGGCTGTCTGCCCTCTAGGGTTAGAGGTGCAAAAGATACATGCATGCCCTAATTACTGCATCCTCTACCACGGTGAGTATGAGGATTTGAACGCTTGCCCGGTATGCGGTGCATTGCGTTATAAGATCAGTCGCGATGACCCTGGTGATGTCGAGGGCGAGCGCCCCAGGAAGAAGAATCCTGCCAAGATGATGTGGTATGCTCCTATAATACCACGGTTGAAACATTAGTTCCAAAACAAAGAGCATGCGAAGGCGATGCGGTGGCATGCAGAAGACCGTAAGAAAGACGGAAAGTTGAGAGTACCCGCTGACGGTTCGCAGTGGAGAAAAATCGAGAGAAAGTACTGGGAGGAGTTGCAGGTGACCCAAGGAACGTATGGTTTGGTCTAAGGGCAGATGGCATTAATCCTTTTGGGGAGCAGAGCAGCAACCATAGCACGTGGCCTGTGACTCTATGTTTGTATAACCTTTCTCCTTGGTTGTGCATGAAGCGGAAGTTCATTATGATGCCATTGCTCATCCAAGGCCCTAAGCAACCCGGCAACGACATTGATGTGTACCTAAGGCCATTAGTTGAAGAACTATTACAGCTGTGGAATGGAACAGGTGTACGTGCGTGGGATGAGCACGGACAGGAAGAATTTGACCTAAAGGCGTTGCTGTTCGTGACCATCAATGATTGGCCTGCTCTCAGTAACCTTCCAGGACAGACAAACAAGGGATACCGCGGATGCACGCACTGTTTGGATGATACCGACAGTATATATTTGGATAGTTGTAGGAAGAATGTGTACCTGGGACATCGTCGATTTCTTCCGACAAGGCATCCCGTAAGAAAGAAATGCAAGCATTTCAAAGGTGAGGCGGATCACCGGACGAAGCCTCGCCACCGTACTGGTGCTGATGTACATGATATGGTAAAGGATTTGGAGGTAATCTTTGGAAAGGGTCCTGGCGGAAAACCTGTTCCGAAGGACGCTGACGGACGCGCACCCATGTGGAAGAAGAAATCTATATTTTGGGACCTGCCATATTGGAAAGACCTAGAGGTCCGCTCCGCAATCGACGTGATGCACGTGACAAAGAATCTTTGCGTGACCCTGCTTGGCTTTTTGGGCGTGTATGGGAAGACAAAAGATACACCAGAGGCACGGGAGGACCAGCAACGTATGCACGGAAAAGACGGCATACATCAGGGTCAGGCCAGCTACGCTCTTACCAAAGAAGAGAAGGAAATCTTCTTCGAATGCCTGCTCAGCATGAATGTACCGTCTGGCTTTTCGTCGAATATAAAGGGAATAATAAATATGGCAGAGAAAAACTTCCAGAACCAAAAGTCTCATGACTGCCACGTGATTATGACGCAACTCCTTTCCGGTTGCACTGAGGGGGCTTCTACCGGAAAACGTTCGATTAGCCATTGTGAAGCTATGCGCATTCCTCAATGCAATCTCTCAGAAGGTAATCGATCCAGAAATCATACCAAGGTTACAGAATGATTTGGTGCAATGTCTTGTCAGTTTCAAGTTGGTGTTCCCACCATCCTTCTTCAACATCATGACACACGTCCTAGTTCACCTTTGCGAAGAGATTAACGTTTTGGGTCCTGTATTTCTACACAATATGTTCCCCTTTGAAAGGTTCATGGGAGTCTTGAAGAAATATGTTCATAACCGTGCTAGGCCAGAAGGAAGCATCTCGAAGGGCCATGAAAATGAGGAGGTCATTGAGTTTTGTATTGA
Organism: Aegilops longissima; assembly: GCA_021605205.1. Lineage (NCBI taxonomy): Eukaryota > Viridiplantae > Streptophyta > Magnoliopsida > Poales > Poaceae > Aegilops > Aegilops longissima. The sequence goes on from CM038679.1 coordinate 731,615,213, forward strand.
CTTCATTCCTGACCTTAAGCCGATTGGTGTTCCTGAATCGCGGCATAAGGGCAGACTGGAAGGAAAAGGCACGCTAGGAGGGCATCAAATAATATGTATGGACGGGCATTCTCTCACTGAAGCACACTACACAGTTCTACAGAATTCCGCCTTGGTGGCTCCGTATATGGAGGAACACAAGAATTTTCTACAGTCCAAACACCCGGAGAAGTCTGACGACTGGATTACACGCGAACAAACGAGGACTTTCGCCGGTTGGTTGCAGAAACGTGCCCTGAATGATGGCGATTTTCAAGATGACCTGTACTCGCTGTCCCAGTTACCATCTTCGAATATAATGACTTTCAAAGGGTACCAGATAAATGGGAATACATTTTACACGATCGCCCAAGATAAGAAGAGCACCAACCAAAACAGTGGTGTCCGCTTTGATGCAACAACCAACACGGGAAAGGAAACATATTATGGTTACATAGAGGATATATGGGAACTTAACTATGGATCAGGTGATTTGAAGGTCCCTTTGTTTCGGTGCAAATGGGTCAATATGACACGAAGCAGGGTAACGGAAGACCCGCAGTACGGAATGACAACAGTGGATCTCAACAATCTTGCGTATGCAGACGAACCATTCGTCCTAGCCAATGATGTGGCGCAGGTTTTTTATGTGAAAGACATGTCTTCCAGGCCGAGAAAAAGAAAAGATAAGGAAGCGAATGGATCATACGACGAGCCAAAGCGCCACATAGTTCTTTCAGGAAAAAGAAACATCGTGGGAGTGCATGACAAGACAGACATGTCAGAAGATTATGAAAAGTTTGGTGAAATTGTTCCATTCACAGTGAATATTGACACGAGCATCCTGTTAAATGATGAAGATTTTCCATGGTTACGGCGCAAAGGGACACACGCGAAGAAAAAGTTTCACACCGAAAGATCTCGGATGTGATCGGCTTCACTATCATCACTTTCTTCTGTGTTTCACACCCAGGAGGGAATGTCTGTAATAGTTAGGGTAGTTATGTGTTTTGGCATTTGAAACGCGAAGAAATTTTATGTGCAAAAAAATTCTTTTCATGCATTTACTGATTTTTTTTCCAGCTAAATGACCCTGAAATTGAAAAGCATTTCAAATGAATTCAGAAAAGGTTGAAAGTTGGCATGGTATGATAATTTCATACAAATAGCATGTGCAAGAAAGTAGAGAGGGTTACGGCAAAAACTGGATGCACTTCGTGTACAAAATGGACAATCTCTTTCGAAGTATCAGGGTTTCCGACGAAAACTGAACTGTTACAAAGGCATTTCATTTTTTAAATAACCTAAGCATTACCAAATTGAATATAATGATAAAACACACTAATATTAAAAATAAGAAAAAAGAATCACTGAAAAAACTTTTTTCAAAGTTAAGTTATTCACAAACTAGTGATTCACACAAATTTCAAATAATTCAAAATTTAAACTATTCAAATTTGAAAACTACCGGCACTAATAGAAAGTTTGTAATTTTTTGTACCTAAATCAAAAATATTCACAAAGAAACAACTCAAAAATTAATAAAACAAAATAAATAAAGCAAAAAAAATTTAAGAAAAAAAAGCCCGCCTACTGGGCCAAAGCGGCCTGCATACAACTAGTAACACAACCTTTTGTTGGGCCAGGATGCAGGCCCACAAAGGCCCAATAGGCCCATTGGGAGAAGAGGGCAGGTAGGCCCAGTAGGCCTGGTTAGGAGAGGAGCTCGAGAGAGCTACCGCACTGGGGCTTATAAACCAGTGCGGTAGCCCCTCGACTAGCGAGGTGGGACTAAACTTGCGCACCGCCTGGAGCCAGCGCACCCCCTTTAGTACCGGGTCGTGGCTCCAACCGGTCTGAAGGCCCCCTTTAGTACCGGTTGGTGCCACGACTTCGGTACTAAAGGGGTCGCTTCCGCCGCTGGCCTGGCCAAAACAGACCTTTAGTACCGGTTGGTGGCTCCAACCGGTACTAAAGGTCCATCCTATATACAACACTTGAAAAAATTCAGTTTTCCTCTGTTCTTCCCTCTGTTTCTCCCTCCATCGCGCGCCCTGCCCGATCGTCGCCGCCCCGCCCTCGTCGCCGACCCGGCCGTCCCGTCCCTTGTCGCTGGCCCCTCGGCGTCGCCGCCCGGCCGTCCCGTCCCGTCGCGCCGCAGCCTCTCCCGTCGTCGCCGCCCGTCCGTCGCCGCGCCCTTCCGCCCGTCGTCGCCCGCCCGTCCGTCGCCCAGCCGCCCGCCCGTCGTCGCCGCCCGTCCATCGCCCGTTGTCGCCTCGCCGGTGAGCTCGCCCGCCGCCATGTCCACTCACACACACACACACACACACACACACACACACACACACACACACACACACACACACACACACACACACACACACACACATTAGTTTGTTTGTTATAAATTTTCTGTTTTTAGTTATAAAATGTTAGAAATTATTCTGTTTTTAGTTATATAAATATTAGAAATGTTAGTTTTATAGAAATATTATAAATGTTTTCTGTATTTTAGTTATAGAACTATTTATAGAAATGTTAGCAATTTTTCTGTTTTTAGTTATATAAATATTAGAATTGTTATGGAAATGTTAGTTATATAATCAGGAAATTTTAGAATTAGTTTTAGTTAGATGAATTAGATTAATGTCAAATTGTTAGAATTTGCATATATATAGAATTTTAGTTATCACAATCCAATCATTTAAAAAATGTTACTTTTTGCGAGAATATATTATTTGTTCTCGACGATATGCTCGGCCCGCATCATCGCCGTCGACCCGTTCGCGACGACGTCCTGCTTGAGGGGACCCATGTCCGTGACTGGGCTCCGTCGGGCTGGCACTGGGAGGTGCTACCTGAAGGGGCGCGCCGCTTGGTGAGGAACCCGACCTCGGGTCCCGTCGTCGACCCTGATCTTCTTTGGTGGCGTTCGCGTGGGCCACATTCGGTGTAGAGGCAGCCGGCCCCGCCGGAGGTGGTGCGTCGCCGTATCAGGGAGGAAGATGAGCACGTCCATCGCTACATGGCTGCTATGGACGACGTCAGGTTCTCCACTACTTGGCGGGTTCTTTGGGCAGATGACCGGAGATATGATCCTGTGATGGTTCCTTCTCTTTGGGTGTGCACCGCCCGCGCCCCAGGAACCGCGAGTGGCGCCCTAGATTCTTCTGTAGTACTCGATCTTTATTAGGTACCTAGCCAGTGATGTATTCGATATATAATATTCGAGACGATGTATTCGAGATTATATATATTAAGACGATCGATAATTAGTGGGAAAACCCATATAGGTGTAGATAATTAGTGGCGCCGGCCCCAAACGGGACGCCGCTGGTATTTTGATAAAATGTAATAGAACACAGGGCAATCAAAACAGCAGGTTTAACATAATATTCATAGGTTGAGTGCATCGAAACCAATCAAGATTTAACTGAGCTCCACATAAAGAGCTGCAATATACTGGTAATACAACATGCACATGATAAGTTCTGTCCAAGCAACCGAACAAAGTCTTGGGACTAGGTAATTGATTGTTCAGAATGGGAAAAGGATGATGTTTGTCGATGAGCACTTGAATCCGCCAATGTAAGGACGACAGGAATCATGTCAATGGATAAATTTGGCCGCCATGCATTAGCCCTGCAAAAGAGACATATTGAAACCTAGCTCCCGTAAGTATCGCCCCATGCAATTGTAGAATTGTTATATGTGTACTGATTGTTGTCACTCGCAAATAAAATGCAATACATGTTGACAGCAGGAACAAATACCCCGGTACATGCTAAAAAAATCTCACTGGAACTAAATAACATGTGCAAATTTGGATGGTCAATAAAATCAGATGATACCACTTCAGCTATAGACTATAAATTTGAATACAGACACAACAGAAGGGCACGGTAAACAGAGGAATGCAAAAGGGCAAAAAACGTAAGGAAGCCCACACAAAAAATATATTCTTATCACCAACTCTAGTATATATCCAGAGCTTGTATTTCTGTAAAAATGAAGGTGTGGGCACACAAAATCGAATAAATATAGCAAGATAAATTAGCCAATAACTGGGATACATGCACAACTAAACTCTAATTGGGATGTCAATACTACCACATTTCAACCACCCTAACCATGAAAAGGACTGAAAGATTAGGTTTCGAGAAAACTAACAAGAATTAACATTTACTTTTCTATTTCATATATATAGGAGCATGCTGATCTTGGATGCCGAATAAATACTCACTTGAGCTCTCATAAACATAGAATTCCACTGAAGAATAGGTGCTGCAGATGTCATATATTTTAGTGCTTCCACTATTATTAGATGAGGCCTCCCGTGACAGCTGCAGTATCATCTTTTTAAGTACTGGTGCACATTTGAGTATTAATTTCAATAAATCAAACTCATGTTCCTGTCCTTCGAAGCCATTGATTTCCACTTCTTCAAGAGCAGTTAAGGAGATTGTTTGAGATCTCCAGTTTGTGGGTTGACATGAACAGTTTGGCGAGCATTTTCCTTTCAGCTAAAACCAAAAATTAAATGTAAATTACTACTACACAGTGTATTATTGAGATATAATAATATGAAAGGGGAGAACTAGTTACGTACCCGCGATCTCTCTTGGACGATCTTTAGCCTCTGTATACCTCTAGAAATACGAGTGATCCCGAGGAGATGAAACACCAGTGCTCCAAAAACATGTCCGGCTTTGAGGAGACGTAGCTCCAAAAGAGAGAAATCAGCAACCAGGTGCTTCTCTATCTCCTGGGCAAAGTTGTCTTCATTGGAAGTAAACCAGGAGCTCTGAAAAAACATTCACAGGATATACATATATCATTTGTACAATTCTGTCTAGAGATAAAAAGAGACAAAAATATTTTTTTCAAAGGTAATCCCCGCATTGCCACTTTGCTGGTTCCGGTAAATTAAAGTGAGTACATTGAGATGAGTGGATGATACATACATGGGAGGCAGAGGCACTAACGTGGATTGAAAAAAATTTGCCACTTTGCTAGTTCCAGTAATAAATTGAGTAAATGGAGATGAGTGGATGATAGATACATACTACATTGGAGGCAGAGGCACTAATGTGGAGCGAAGAAGGAAGCTGTTCCTGTGTATCTCCTGTGTGTAGCCACAACCTCTGGAGGCTCCAACGACCAAACCGGACGATGCTCCCGTCCCCCAAATACCAGCAGTGCCACGAAACCTTCTCCAGCATCGGCGCCGAGACGGAGAAGCTGCTGACCAGCTTGTATGTGCCGAAGGACACCGTGAGTCGCTTCAGCAGAGGGGCGACGATGTCGACTGCATCTGCGTACATAATGCTGCTTTCAAGGAAAAGTTCCTGCAGCGATGGCAGGTGGAGTGAGATCGACCTGTTCTGGACAAGTCCGAAGCCATCGTTGACAAACTTGAGGCTGAGCACGAGGAGGTGCGGGCATCGGGGGAGCAAGGTGTGGAGGCCGCCCAGGCCGTAGGAGATGGACAGCGTCCGGAGCGCGGTGAACTCGCCGTCAGGGCAGTAGAAGAGCAGCCTTTCCATCATGAGAGATTTGGTCCGCTGGAAGCACGGCAGCCGGACGAGGTTCCGCCGGTCTTCGAATTCTACGCCCCACGGGAAGCTGAGGACGATCTCCTCCGGCTCCAGCCGCTCAGCGGCGCGGAGCAGCCTGGTGGCCGTTGCGCCGAAGGGCCCGGGATGCGTGCTGCTGCTGGGGATGCGGACTTCCAGGAGGGAGACCGCGGCCGCGGCCGGGGGGGCACGGACACGGCCGAGCGCCGGTACAATCGACGGCGCGAGGTTGTGGAAGACGATTTGGCGGAGATCCTTCCAGAGATCGCGCCACCGGCGGGAGAGGACGCTGGTGCGCGCGGCGGTGGCAGCGCATCCCATGAGGGTGAGGATGAGGAGGAGGAGCTCCTGTGGGAGGTTGCTGATGCGATCCGGTTCGCCGCCGTCGCCGCTTGGGCTACGCAGCTGCGGCTGCGGGAAACGCAGGCGACGCCCCGGCCTCACCTCCATCGGAGCACCAGCAATCTGCGGGGACGAACGGAGTCGACGACGCCCGGATCTTGACTCCATGGAAGGGAAGGCAGCGTCGCCAAGCAAAACCAAAGCCCACGGTTTCCCCCCTTTTGGAACTGAAACCCCGGTGTGTTTAGGTCCCCATCCAGCTTTTCAGCCTGTCTTTATTATATACACTTTTTTCTTTTCAGCACAGCATTTTCATAATAATATCGGATTAAAATATAACATTTTCAGCTGCAAAACATTCTCATCGGAGGCTTTAGATAATAAATGAAGCCTAACCCTCTTCTTTCGAACCAACAGAGAAACGACTCGATTCCCGCGCAAATCGTTCGCGCATTGGCGTGGAGATCTTGCATTGGCGCGAACATTGCCGAGCAACCTACCAAATATCTAAGCTTTTGATGGAAACCTGGGAGAGCCATACCGTTTTTTTAGTTTGTACCCCCTTGGCGATGAAATTGACAAAACTACCTCCACTTCGTGTAATTAGCAAAAATGCCCTGACAGAAGTGTGACTAGGCGAGATGTATCTCCTTCCTGTGTAGGAACCACTTCCCTCCGTAGATCGGGGTTGAATGCGGCGATGCATGGGCCAGAAGCGGCGCCGGGTCAGAGCGCGCAAGTAGATTCCTCTTTCCACCATAAGAGTTGGCGGAAATACCATATCATCCGGGAGGGAGGAACCGAATCCAGAGTTTGGCATGGAGGCGGGTCATCCCCGTCGAATGGCCCAAAGCGCGCTACCCGCGATGCTATGTGGCGGTAGACGGTCGTCTGGGAACCTTACTGATGAGCACACCCGTTCCCTCATGTGATCAGTCTGTCTCTTTTATTCTCTAATGCAAGATCCAGTTGCATTAATACCACATACTTTGGATTACCTACATCAACACTTACTTTTTTTTAGATCCACATTTTCTCACCAGTATTTGCATTGCTGGAACATCTAGCTGTAAATCCATCTACATGCAACACTTAACTTTTGATAAGGCAATTTGTAATTTAGTCCGTAAAAACACCCTAACAATTTTTGGCACCATGTACTTTAATTAGTTCATACTTCACTTTATTGCCAAAGGGTTTGGGATTTATCCAAACCATATTTGTCGTTGTCGATGAGCACAAATGCCAAAGGCTTTAGGCTTTACCCTAACCTTCTTGTCTTAGTCGATGACGACAAATGATAAAGGGTTTTGGATTTACCCTAACCATATTTGTCATCATGGACGACGACCAATGCCAAAAGGATTAGGCTTTACCCTAACAATATTTGTCATCATTGACGACAAAAAATGCCAAAGGGTTTTGGATTTACCATAACCATATGCCAAATGCATAATTAATCATTCATCATTCGTCAACAAGCAAGATCATCATGCCAAATGCATCATTAATGAACAAGCAAGATCATCATGCCAAATGCATCATTAATAAACAAGCAAGATCATGATGCCAAATGCATCAGCCATCAATCATGATAAATGCATCATTCATCAATAGTCTAGATCATCATCAATTAGTTCGTTCAAACAGTCTAAATCATCATTAATTAGTTCGTTCATCCATCCATCATCAGTACACATGACTTACCAGTTCAACACTAAAACTTCAATAGGTTCAACGTACTCGCAGCTTAACAGACGTGACTTAACAATTTAATCCATATCTATATCTGTATCTATATCTATCTATATCTATATCTATATCTATGTATATCTATATCAATCTATATCTATCTATATCTATATCTACATTTATACATAATATTAAAAGGAGGAAGCTTTCTTAGTTCTCCATGTGTCACCCTTTTATATCCGTTAATTTAATGTCACCCATATGAATTGATGGTTGAGATTTGATGTATGTAGTGTGTTTCTCTGAGTTGATAAAAATTACCCCCAATGCCACATATAAGTGAGAAAAAAGTTTTTTGCCCGTCATAATTTTCTCCATCATCCATTAAATCCTCTATACATGGATCAGCCCCATGAAATCCTTTGCGCGGACTGGCCGACCTTTGTGTACGTCAATTGTAGTTGTACTACAGAAGGACACGGATACGAGATTCCATGTGAATCAGTTATTTGCTTAGCCAGCCTGGCTTCATACGTATCTGATAAAACCTAATCACGAGCCAAGATTTAGTGAGGACATGGATAGAGGCAACACTACAAGAAAAATAAATGAATTCGTGTATGAAACATACTCGACAAAGAGCATTTTAACCATGACGAAGTGTAAGCCGAGTGTTACACTTGGTTTAGTGTACTTCACATCCAGGACCTCATCGGCGGGTATAAGAGAGTGGTAGTCTTCATACTTGTGTGACAGATTGAAATCCCATCCATGCGCCTCACTCATAGACCACTGGAGGATCTCCATCGCACTGACCTGAGTATCACAACCATACGCGGCCCTGATCCAGTCTTGTTGGTACTGCATGGTACACAAGAGCTCGCCCTTCGATCGAAAATCATGGTCTTGTAGTTGTCATACCAGGAAGCGACCTCCTTCATCTTAGCCCAAAGATCAGTGTTGCCAAATGCTAACGCCGCAACGAGCCTGTTCCATCGATCCCCTACTGTCGTCCATCTGTTAAGAAAATATACAAATAAATTAATAAGATATCATTATTAATTATATACATAAAAACACGTAAAGTACATGTAATTAACACTACAAATGGAAAGTTATATACGTATACAAATATTTGAACAATGTTATTTATTTATGCATATTTACATTTTTTATTAGCATAACAAAGAATTACAATACTAGCTAGCTATCGATCGTCAATCCAAAATATTGCTGATCGATTCTATCTAGCTACTTTTGATAAAAAAAGGCATGGCATCTTATATCTTATATTTACTAGCAAAAATTCCCGTGCGTTACAACGGGAGAAAATTTAACTTTGCTAGCATAGACTAAAATATAAATCATTATTTAATTTATGATCCATGACAATTATTCGCAAGATGAAAAAGAATTATGCTTTCAATCATACCGTCTTTGCAAAATGATCATAGTTCAGTTTGCGGCTTCATAGTTTCATTCTCACCTCCATGCCACAATCAAATGAGAAGAACGGAAAAATTGTTTTGGAATAAGCCCATCTTGGCCGACTTAGGGGAGAAATAGAAACATATTATTTTTCGCTGCTCCACAATTGAATCGAAGAAAGAAAAAAGAGTGGAGCAGCCTAGCTCAGCCCATATGTCGGAGAAACATAAAAGGTGTGTGGTACATTGGTACATAGATGACGGCCGAAGCTATAATTGGACGGAAGAATCTTTCCTTCCTTTAATATTAATATAATAATTAGTATACATAAAAATGAGATTAGGGCAACAAAGTGACAGGAATTTTATATCGGGGCAAAATTTCGATGACCTCATCGAGGCGATGACGGAGTTTGCAACATCTGGTTCATGACCATGGAGGGCACGGATCATGTTGCCTGCAGCCAGCAACAACAGTTAAACCATCAACAAAATATAGGAGGTTGACGACATCTCGATGAATATTGTTGTGAGTAATTGGAAATTTTTCTTACAGAGCATGATGATTATTTTTTGAATGGACGAACATATTTTATAACTTGTAAACATTTTTTTAAATAGGTACACATTTTTGGAATGGGTGAACATTTTTTGTATGACGAACATTACTTTTTAATGCATGAATATTTTGAATCAGCGAACATCTTTTGAATCCATGAACTTTTTTCTGAAATTCACGATCATTTTTTATTTTTGTGAACATTATTTTAAAAATTCATGAACATGTTTTGAATTTGCAGAACTTTTGTTAAAATTCATAAACATTTTACTACTTATGAGACATTTTTCAAAATTCAATTTATTTTAATTTAGAACTTTTCTGAAATCCCAAATTATTTAAAGGGGAGCAACTAGTTAACAAGCGCTCCTTCGGGAGCCTCGAACGATCAGCGCCACTTGGCGCGCTCTCAGCCATTCGCCACGTGTCGCGTTCTGGACGCTTCCTTCGGATTTTGTGTTTTTTCGCACGCATTTTCGGCTTTTTAAACGATTTTTTTCCATTTTTTTCGACGTTTTGGTTTTCCCCGATCTTCCTTAGCTTTTCGATCAAAAAAATTTTTGAAAAAAAAAATTTCCTCAAAAAAATGCATTTTTTTTCACGAAAGTCACGGTTTTTTTCCGCGAGAGGCATGGTTGTGCTTTCGCGAGAGTCACGGCCATGCCTCTCGGAAACGGAAAAATACACGTTTTCTGTTTTTTTCCTTCCACGAGAGTCACGGTTTTGCTTCCACGAGAGGCACGGGTGTGATTTCGCGAGAGGCACGGGCGTGCCTTTTTCGGAAAGGAAAAAAACCGTGCTACCGGTTCGGTTTTTTCGCCCGGTTTTCTTCATCTGGTTTTCTTCATGAAAAAAAGTTCATCAAAAGTTATCAACATGGGATCTAGTTTTGAAAATCTCGACGCGAGAAATTCAATGATGAAAACGGTTCAAGATTTGGACGCACGGTTTAAAAGATAAAACGTTTTGAATAAACGGATGTACTAAAAAAGGGAAAACTCCTCGGAAGGTGGAGTGTTCTTTGTAACGAATACTCCTTAATTAGTGATCTCGTATTTAAAGAAGGAAAAAAAGTGGAGTCCCTCCTTGCTAATGGGCCGGCCCAATAGGGCACGCGGGAGAGTAGCATATAAGATAATATTCCTCTATCCTGTTAAAACATTGTGGGTAGGTGGATTTGTTGTTGCGTCATAGCTGAACAGTAGACGGCAGGGGTTCAATTCCTAGCGGAAGCATTACTTTTATTTTTTAAGCGTAAAACGGCGACGGACGGACTGACGAGAAACATAAAAGAATCTAATGGACCAAAAATGTCCTTTAATATTATATATAGATATAGATATAGACTAATTGGAGGCATCAAACCAGGTTAATCCTGGTGTTTAGAAAATTTGATCCGTTGAATTGACTAATGATTGATTGACAGCCATTAGATGACGCGTCCAACTCTTCCACCAGCGTGATGATCAGGGGCTCCTCTCATCCCATGTCCTTCCCTGTTTACAATTAAAAAAAACAAACTCATCTAATTGTAGCCTCCTTCCCACCTCAAAAGAGGAAACGTCATTGCAATCGGGTGGACATGTTGCCTCTCGCTCAAGCACCTTCATCCATAGCGGCATCAGCCATACTTCTTTAGGTCGACCAGTAGTCCACTACTGGATCGCACCTCCATGGCCTCCCCAACATTAAAGTTCCATCCTTGATGCGATCGACCAGAACAATAGGGAAACGTTTCCCTACGGTGTGCCGGCCGAGCGTTTCGGCCGGTCGCGTGCGAGTCGGGGCGCGTGAAATCGGATCGTGTTGGATCCTTTTACGCAGGGGGTGCCACGACCACGGCCCACGTGGGCTGGCTGGCCCTCGCCCGCGTCCCGCTAGTCTTATCCTCTCACCCGGGTATCTCTACTTTCTCCGTCTCTCGATCCCATCTCTTCTTTCTGCTTCATGGCGATGGCGAGCCACGGCGACCTCGGTAATGTGCGACGGAGGCGAGACGATGTGCAATGGGGGATCCACCATGCATCTGGTTGCAGCCGCAGCTCTGGCGAAGCTCCGCCATGGCCGTTGGCGCCGCATGCTGGAACCAACGCCCACCCTTGCTGGAACCAGCCACCGTGGTTGCTGGAACCGCATCAGTTTTGCTACAACCGATGAGTTTCTTTGCTGGAACCGGCATCCCGTACAGACTCTTCTCGTCCACTCATTCATCCCCTTTCTCATCCCCTACCTTGAGCGAGCGGCCAAAGCAAGCCATCGGAGAAATGACCTCCGCTTCCTCCCGCAGAACCCCGCATCTCCGGTGCATTGCAACTCCGGTGACCCTCGACTGGATGGTGGCGGAGGCATTGCAGAACCTGCTGCACCCGCTTATGCTACAACCGCTAACCAAAAAGCTTCAAACGGGATGAAAAAAGTTTCAACCAGATATATGAAAAGCTGCAAGCAGTCATTGTCATGGCGGAATGCTACAACTGTTGACATAAAATGCTACAACCCTTAATGAAAAAAGCTTCAACCGAAACGATAGAGAAAGCATTAACTAAGACTGCTACAAAGAAAAATAGCTGCAACCGTTGATAGATAAGTTTTGACCGTAGATAAAAAAAGCTACAACCATTGAAAGAGAAATCTACAGCCATACACTGCATAATCAGAAAAGTTGCATCCATTGTAGAGAAAGCTTCAATCGTATGTGCGAAAAGCTTCAACCGGTGTGCATTGCCACCGGAGCTGCAATCACAGTTGATGGCCTGGTAGCCTGAGTCGACTCAATTCCGTGCAGCGATGAGCATCAACGGCGAGCCGCGGCAGCGGAGCTACAACCGGGGAGAGCTACAAGTGTCGCCGCTGCAAGCTGCAACCGCAGATGCAGTTGTTTCATACGTCGTGGCAACGATGAGGACGGGCGGAGAGGGTTGGAAGCGGCGAGGGTGGGGACCGGCAACGGGGATGGCCGGCGAGGGTGTGGACCGGCGACAAGGACGGCTACCGGAAGGGATAGGAGGCGCGACGCCGCGCAACCTGAGCGAGGGGATCGAGCCCGAGGAAGAAGATGCTGGGGTGATTTTTTTTGCTCCAGATCCAACCGCTATGTGGCTCGCATCGAGCGGCTAGGGCTGGGCCGGCCGAAGTTTTCGGCCGGTGCGCCGGCGCCTAGCGGTGCCCAAAACAATAAGTGATCCAGTCAAGCCCGTCACCGAAACCTTCTTGATTTCTAACCTTTCATCACAGCTTCAAAGTTTTTAAAGTTTATAAACAAGCTGCAATCTAGGTTCTCTTCTTCAGTCGATAAATTCCCAGGATTATTGATGTAGCATGAACAAGTGTATCAAATTACAGTTTGAAGTAGATTGAATGGTTTCTTTTGGCGAGAAACATCATACAGTACGGCGGATTCCTCCCATCTATCCTTTCGTCGTCTTCCGGCAAGCACAGTGCAAAGAATTACATCATGGAAGAGAAGATGACACTAGTAGAAAACGGACCTAATATGAGACACATTAGTGCCGGTTTGGTTTCGAGCCGGCACTAATGTGTCCATTAGTGCCGGTTCCAACGGCTAGCCGGCCGTCCTCATTAGTACCGGTTCGTGGTGAACCTTTAGTACCGGTTCGTGCCACGAACCGGTACTAAAGAGGGTGGTGGCAGGGTGTTGTCAGTCTGGGGCCCGTCCAGCACCTTTAGTACCGGTTCGTGGCACGAACCGGTACTAAAGGTCGACGCACATAAACCCTTCGTCCACCCGAGCCACTCTGTTCTTCCCCTTTCCCCTCGAGCTCCTCACAAATTTTGCCCAAAATTTGTCAAGATTTGAAGGCCCCCATCCATTCAAATGATCACAAAGGTTAGCAACTTTGTCCTTTCAACTCTCATTGCTAGATTAGCTCTTGCAATGCTTTGTATAGTGATTAATTTGGGAGGAATTATATTTGCTAGTATTTGATTTATATGCAATTTGAGGTCAAAAATAACACTTAGTTTGCATATGAAGGTGTGGTTTACTTAGTGCCTTCTAAATCTCCGTCGTAACCACCGTCGATCGCCAAGACCGTCCCGTCAGCCGGCACCACCTTGTGGTGAGGCTCTTGTTCATGAATGTTTTACATTACCAAATTGATGTTTGTGTGATTTGGATATATAGTTACTCGTATAATTATCTTACCCGTCGTTGTTTGTTATACATAGTGCCATGGTTTTGATATCCGTCCCGTCGGCCCTCGTCCTTGTTATGATTTGGATGTGGTATATTCTCTTTTAAAACTAGTTGTTGCATTTCGTGTTTATGCAAATTATGCCCATCAAGTTGACATAGATATTTTTATCTAGGAGGTATGTAAACCGGAAATTCCAACCGACCCTATTGTCGAGAGGTTAAATTTAGTTGAAAGAAAAACAGTATTTGAAAGAAAAATTGAAAAGAATTGAGGGGGAGAAGATGGAATTGGAGTTGCATGTTGCCGATGTCGTCGATGATCACAAGATCAAGATGGAGAAAATGAGGTTGAAGATTAGAAAGATTAGAAAATATGCCATTGATAGTGTGGCTTGGTATCATTATGCTGTTGGATCAATTGTTACCTTAGTTGCGATCTTCATCGCATTTGTTGTTGCATTTAAATTCTTTAGCTAGAGAGTTATTTGTATGTTGCATTTAATTAAGTGCTGTATATGAACTTTATGTATGAACTTTATGTATGAACTTGTATTAATTTGGTCTATTTGGAGTTGTGTAATGAAGATGAGCCGACAATGGATGTATGATGACCGATGCTCTCCAGAGTTCATTAATGGCGTGCATACTTTTCTGCGGTCCGCTGAGGCAAACAAGCGGGCGGATGGTTTTATGCCTTGTCCATGTGCTGGCTGTAAGAATGGTCACAGTTACTCTACGTCAAGAACCATTCACGTCCACCTATTTGAGTCCGGTTTCATACCCCGGTATAATGTTTGGACCCAGCACGGAGAAAGAGGGGTTATGATGGAAGACAATGAAGAAGAAGAGGACGACGACGGCTATCCTGGCCATGGGTTCTCTGAATACGATGATACAACAATGGGGGAAGAAGCTGAGCCGACAATGCGGGAAGAAGCTGAAGAAGAGGCATCAGATGAGCCCGCTGATGATCTAGGTCGGGCCATTGCCGATGCAAAGAGAAACTGCGCAAGTGATCTGGAGAGGACGAAGTTGCAGCGCATGTTAGAGGATCACAAGAAATTGTTGTACCCGAATTGCGAACCTGACAAAAAAAAGTTGGGCACCACACTTGAATTGCTGCAATGGAAGGCAGAGAATGGTGTATCTGACAAGGGTTTTGGAAAGTTGCTCGTAATGATAAAGAATATGCTTCCAAAGGACAACGAATTGCCCGAGAGTACGTATGAAGCAAAGATGGCTGTCTGCCCTCTAGGGTTAGAGGTGCGAAAGATACATGCATGCCCTAATGACTGCATCCTCTACCGCGGTGAGTATGAGGATTTGAACGCTTGCCCGGTATGCGGTGCATTGCGTTATAAAATCAGTCGCGATGACCCTGGTGATGTCGAGGGCGAGCGCCCCAGGAAGAAGAATCCTGCCAAGATGATGTGGTATGCTCCTATAATACCACAGTTGAAACGTTTGTTCCAAAACAAAGAGCATCTGAAAGCGATCGCGGTGGCATGCGAAGACCGTAAGAAAGAAGGAAAGTTGAGAGTACCGGCGACGGTTCGCGATGGAGAAAAATCGAGAGAAATCTTTGGGAGGAGTTTGCAGGGTGACCCAAGGAACGTATGGTTTGGTGTAAGCGCAGATGACATTAATCCTTTTGGGGAGCAGAGCAGCAACCATAGCACGTGGCCTGCGACTCTATGTTTGTATAACCTTCCTCCTTGGTTGTGCATGAAGCGGAAGTTCATTATGATGCGGTGCTCATCCAAGGCCCTAAGCAACCCGGCAACGACATTGATGTGTACCTAAGGCCATTAGTTGAAGAACTATTACAGCTGTGGAATGGAACAGGTGTACGTGCGTGGGATGAGCACGGACAGAAGAATTTGACCTAAAAGCGTTGCTGTTCGTGACCATCAATGATTGGCCTGCTCTCAGTAACCTTTCAGACAGACAAACAAGGGATACCGCGGATGCACGCACTGTTTGGATGATACCGACGATATATATTTGGATAGTTGTAGGAAGAATGTGTACCGGGACATCGTCGATTTCTTCCGACAAGGCATCCGTAGAAGAAAGAAATGCAAGCATTTCAAAGGTGAGGCGGATCACCGGACGAAGCCTCGCCACCGTATTGGTGCTGATGTACATGATATGGTAAAGGATTTGGAGGTAATCTTTGGAAAGGGTCTGGCGGAAAACCTGTTCGAAGGACGCCGACGACGCGCACCCATGTGGAAGAAGAAATCTATATTTTGGGACCTGCCATATTGGAAAGACCTAGAGGTCCGCTCCGCAATCAACGTGATGCACGTGACGAAGAATCTTTGCGTGACCCTGCTTGGCTTTTTGGCGTGTATGGGAAGACAAAAGATACACGAGGCACGGAGGACCAGCAACGTATGCACGGAAAAGACGGCATACATCGAGGTCGAGCCAGCTACGCTCTTACCAAAGAAGAGAAGAAAATCTTCTTCGAATGCCTGCTCAGCATGAATGTACCGTCTGGCTTCTCGTCGAATATAAAGGGAATAATAAATATGGCAGAGAAAAAGTTCCAGAACCAAAAGTCTCATGACTGCCACGTGATTATTGTTGGGGAACGTAGTAATTTCAAAAATTTTCCTACGCACACGCAAGACCATGGTGATGGCATAGCAACGAGAGGGGAGAGTGTGTCCACGTACCCTCGTGAGACCGAAAGCGAAGCGTTTAACAACGCGGTTGATGTAGTCGTGCGTCTTCACGATCCGACCGATCCAAGCACCGAGCGTCACGGCACCTCCGAGTTCTGCACACGTTCAGCTCGATGGCGATCCCGGACTCCGATCCAGCAAAGTGTCGGGATGAGTTCCATCAACACGACGGCGTGGTGGCGATGATGATGCTCCACCGACACAGGGCTTCGCCTAAGCTCATGACGATATGACTTCTCCGGCGCAGGGCTTCGCTAAGCTCCGCAACGATATGACCGAAGTGGAATATGGTAGAGGGGGCACCGCACGGCTAAGGAACGATCCGTAGATCAACTTGTGTGTTCTAGGGTGCCCCCGCCCCGTATATAAAGGAGCCAAGGGGAGGGGCCGACCGGCCAGAGGAGGCGGCGCCAGGAGTCCTACTCCTCCGGGAGTAGGATTCCCCTCAATCCTAGTTGGAATAGGATTCACGGAGGGGAAAGAGAGAGAGGGGCGCCCACCTTTCCTAGTCCTAGTAGGACTAGGGAAGGGGGGGCGCCAGCCACCTAGGGCTGGCCCTTTCTCCTTTCCACTAAGGCCCACTATGGCCCATATAGTTCCCGGGGTTCCGGTAACCTCCGGTACTCCGTAAATTCCGATTTCACTCGGAACATTTCCGATGTCCAAATGTAGGCTTCCAATATATCAATCTTTATGTCTCGACCATTTCGAGACTCCTCGTCATGTCCGTGATCACATCCGGGACTCGAACAACCTTGGTACATCAAAACTTATAAACTCATAATGAACTGTCATCAAAGCGTTAAGCGTCACGGACCCTACGGGTTCGAGAACTATGTAGACATGACCTAGAACCATTCTCGGTCAATAACCAATAGCGGAACCTGGATGCCCATATTGGTTCCTACATATTCTACTGAAGATCTTTATCGGTCAAACCGCATAACGATATCGTTGTTCCTTTTGTCATCGGTGCATTACTTACCCGAGATTCGATCGTCGGTATCCAATACCTAGTTCAATCTCGTTACTGGTAAGTCTCTTTACTCGTTCCGTAATACATCATCTTACAACTAACTCATTAGTTGTAATGCTTGCAAGGCTTATGTGATGTGTATCACCGAGAAGGCCCAGAGATACCTCTCCGACAATCGGAGTGACAAAACCTAATCTCGAAATACGCCAACCCAACAAGTACCTTTGGAGACACCTGTAGTACTCCTTTATAATCACCCGATTCGTTGTGACGTTTGGTAGTACCAAAGTGTTCCTCCGTAAACAGGAGTTGCATAATCTCATAGTTACAGGAACATGTATAGGTCACGAAGAAAGCAATAGCAATATACTAAGCGATCAAGTGCTAAGCTAACGGAATGGGTCATGTCAATCACATCATTCTTCTAATGATGTGATCCCATTAATCAAATGACAACACATGTCTATGGTTAGGAAACATAACCATCTTGATTAATGAGCTAGTCAAGTAGAGGCATACTAGTGACTATCTGTTTGTCTATGTATTCACACATGTATTATGTTTCCGGTTAATACAATTCTAGCATGAATAATAAACATTTATCATGATATAAGGAAATAAATAATAACTTTATTATTGCCTCTAGGGCATATTTCCTTCAGTCTCCCACTTGCACTAGAGTCAATAATCTAGATTACACAGAATGATTCTAACACCCATGGAGTCTTGGTATTGATCATGTTTTGCTCGTGGAAGAGGCTTAGTCAGCGGTCTGCAACATTCAGATCCGTATGTATTTTGCAAATCTCTATGTCTCCCACTTGGACTTGGTCCCGAATGGAATTGAAGCGTCTTTTGATATGCTTGGTCCTCTTGTGAAATCTGGATTCCTTTGCCAATGCAATTGCACCAAGATTATCACGAAAGATCTTCATTGGTCCCGATGCACTAGGTATGACACCTAGATCGGAAATGAACTCTTTCATCCAGACTCCTTCATTTGCTGCTTCGAAGCAGCTATGTACTCCGCTTCACATGTAGATCCCGCCACGGCGCTTTGTTTAGAACTGCACCAACCGACAGCTCCACCGTTTAATAAAATACGATCCGGTTTGCGATTTAGAATCGTCCGGATCGTGTCAAAGCTTGCATCGGCGTAACCATTTACGACTAGCTCTTTGTCACCTCCATATCGAGAAACATATCCTTAGTCCTTTTCGGTATTTCAGGATGTTCTTGACCGCTGTCCAGTGATCCACTCTGGATTACTTTGGTACCTTCCTGCCAAGCTTACAGCTAAGCATCGTCAGTCTGGTACACAGCATTGCATACATGATAGAGCCTATGGCTGAAGCATAGGAACATCTTTCATTTTCTCTCTATCTTCTGCTGTGGTCGGGCATTGAGTCGACTCAATCTTACACCTTGTAATCTGGTAAAAACCTTTCTTTGCTGATCCATTTTGAACTTCTTCAAAACTTTATCAAGGTATGTGCTTTGTGAAAGTCAATTAAGCGTCTTGATCTATCTCTATAGATCTTGATGCCCAATATGTAAGCAGCTTCACGAGGTCTTTCATTGAAAAACTTTTATTCAAGTATCCTTTTATGCTATCCAGAAATTCTGTATCATTTCCAATCAACAATATGTCGTCCACATACAATATCGAAATGCTCTGAGCTCCCACTCACTTTCTTGTAAATACAGGCTTCTCCAAAAGTCAGATAAAACCATATGCTTTGATCACACTATCAAAGCGTTTATTCCAACTCGAGAGGCTTGCACTGGACCATAAATTGATCGTTGGAGCTTGCACACTTTGTTAGCACCCTTTGGATCAACAAAACCTTCTGGTTGCATAATATACAACTCTTCTTCTAGAAATCCATTCAAGAATGCAGTTTTACATCCATTTGCCAAATTTCATAATCATAAAATGCGGCAATTGCTAACATGATTCGGACAGACTTAAGCATCGCTACGGGTGAGAAAGTCTCATCGTAGTCAACCCCTTGAACTTGTCGAAAACCTTTTGCAACAAGTCGAGCTTTGTAGACAGTTACATTACCATCGGCGTCAGTCTTCTTCTTAAAGATCCATTTATTCTCAATGGCTTGCCGATCATCGGGCAAGTCAACCAAAGTCCATACTTTGTTTTCATACATGGATCCCATCTCAGATTTCATGGCTTCCAGCCATTTCGCGGAATCTGGGCTCACCATCGCTTCTTCATAGTTTGTAGGTTCGCCATGGTCAAGTAACATGACTTCCAGAATAGGATTACCGTACCACTCTGTGCGTATTTTACTCTGGTTGACCTCACGGTTCAGTAGTAACTTGATCTGAAGCTTCATGATCATCATCATTAGTTTCCTCACTAATTGGTGTAGTTGTCACAGAACCGTTTCTTGTGATGAACTACCTTCAATAAGGGAGCAGATACAGATTATCTCATCAAGTTCTACTTTCCTCCCACTCACTTCTTTCGAGAGAAACTCCTTCTCTAGAAAGGATCCGAATTTAGCAACGAAAACTTTGCCTTCAGATCTGTGATAGAAGGTGTACCCAACAGTCTCCTTTGGGTATCCTATGAAGACACATTTCTCGATTTGGGTTCGAGCTTATCTGGTTGAAGTTTCTTCACATAAGCATCGCAGCCCCAAACTTTAAGAAACGACAACTTTGGTTTCTTGCCAAACCACAGTTCATACGGTGTCGTCTCAACGGACTTAGATGGTGCCCTATTTAGCGTGAATGCGGCCGTCTCTAAAGCATATCCCCAAAGCGATAGCGGTAAATCAGTAAGAGACATCATAGATCGCACCATATCAAGTAAAGTACGATTCGACGTTCGGACACACCATTTCTCTGTGGTGTTTCGGGTGGCGTGAGTTGTGAAACTATTCCACATTGTTTCAAATGTAAACCAAACTCGTAACTCAAATATTCTCCTCCACGATCGGATCGTAGAAATTTTATTTTCTTGTTACGATGATTTTCCACTTCACTCTGAAATTTTTTGAACTTTTCAAATGTTTCAGATTTGTGTTTCATTAAGTAGATATACCCATATCTGCTCAAATCATCTGTGAAGGTGAGAAAATAACGATACCCGCCAAGCGTGCCTCAACATTCATTGGACCACAAACATCGGTATGTATGATTTCCAACAAATCAGTTGCTCGCTCCATAGTTCCGAGAAGCGGCGTTTTAGTCATCTTGCCCATGAGGCACGGTTCGCAAGTACCAAGTGATTCATAATCAAGTGATTCGAAGCCCATCGGTATGGAGTTTCTTCATGCGTTTACACGATATGACCTAAGCGGCAAGTGCCACAAATAAGTTGCATTATCATTATCAACTCTGCATCTTTTGGTTTCAACACTATGAATATGTGTACTACTATCGAGATTCAATAAAATAGACCACTCTTCAAGGGTGCATGACCATAAAAGATATTATTCATATAAATAGAACAACCATTATTCTCTGTCTTAAATGAATAACCGTCTCGCATCAAACAAGATCCAGATATAATGTTCATGCTTAACGCTGGCACCAAATAACAATTATTTAGGTCTAAAACTAATCCCGATGGTAGATGTAGAGGTAGCGTGCCGACCGCGATCACATCGACTTTGGAACCATTTCCCACGCGCATCGTCACCTCGTCCTTAGCCAATCTTCGCTTAATCCGTAGTTCCTGTTTCGAGTTGCAAATATTAGCAATAGAACCAGTATCAAATACCCAGGTACTACTGCGAGTATTAGTAAGGTACACATCAATAACATGTATATCACATATACCTTTGATCACCTTGCCATCCTTCTTATCCGCCAAATACTTGGGGCAGTTCCGCTTCCAGTGTCCAGTTTGCTTGCAGTAAAAACACTCGATTTCAGGCTTAGGTCCGGACTTGGGTTTCTTCTCTTGAGCAGCAACTTGCTTGCTGTTCTTTTTGAAGTTCCCCTTCTTCTTTCCTTTGCCCTTTTTCTTGAAACTAGTGGTCTTGTTGACCATCAACACTTGATGCTCTTTCTTGATTTCTACCTCCGCGGCTTTTAGCATTGCGAAGAGCTCGGGAATTGTTTTGGTCATCCCTTGCATATTATAGTTCATCACGAAGCTCTTGTAGCTTGGTGGCGTGATTGGAGAATTCTGTCAATGACACTATCATCCGGAAGAGTAACTCCCAGTTGAATCAAGTGATTATTATACCCGACATTTTGAGTATATGTTCACCGACGAACTATTCTCCTCCATCTTGCAGCTATAGAACTTATTGGAGACTTCATATCTCTCAATCCGGGCATTTGCTTGAAATATTAACTTCAACTCCTGGAACATCTCATATGCTCCATGACGTTCAAAACGTCGTTGAAGACCCGGTTCTAAGCCGTAAAGCATGGCACACTGAACTATCGAGTAGTCATCAGCTTTGCTCGCGGACGTTCACAACTTCTGGCGTAGCTCCTGCAGCAGGCCTGGCACCCAGCGGTGCTTCCAGGACGTAATTCTTCTATGCAGCAATGAGGATAATCCTCAAGTTACGGACCCAGTCCGTGTAATTGCTACCATCATCTTTCAACTTTGCTTTCTCAAGGAACGCATTAAAATTCAACGGAACAACAGCACGAGCCATCTATCTACAGTAAACATAGACAAGCAAAAATACTATCAGGTACTAAGTTCATGATAAATTTAAGTTTCAATTAATCATATTAAAAACCTCCCACTTAGACAGACATCTCTCTAGTCATCTAAGTGATTACGTGATCCAAATCAACTAAACCATGTCCGATCATCACGTGAGATGGAGTAGTTTCAATGGTGAACATCACTATGTTGATCATATCTACTATATGATTCACGCTCGACCTTTCGGTCTCCGTGTTCCGAGGCCATATCTGTTATATGCTAGGCTCGTCAAGTTTAACATGAGTATTCGCGTGCGCAACTGTTTTGCACCGTTGTATTTGAGCGTAGAGCCTATCACACCCGATCATCACGTGGTGTCTCAGCACGAAGAACTTTCGCAACGGTGCATACTCGGGAGAACACTTCTTGATAATTTAAGTGAGAGATCATCTAATAATGCTACCGTCAATCAAAGCAAGATAAGATGCAGAAAGGATAAACATCACATGCAATCAATATAAGTGATATGATATGGTCATCATCATCTTGTGCTTGTGATCTCCATCGCCAAGCACCGCCATGATCACCATCGTCACCGGCGCAACACCTTGATCTCCATCGTAGCATCGTTGTCGTCTCGCCAACTATTGCTTCTCGACTATCGCTACTGCTTAGTGATAAAGTAATGCAATTACATGGCTTTTGCATTTCATACAATAAGCGACAACCATATGGCTCCTGCCGATTGCCGATAACTCGGTTACAAAACATGATCATCTCATACAAAAATATAGCATCACGTCTTGACCACATCACATCACAACATGCCCTGCAAAACAAGTTAGGCGTCCTCTACTTTGTTGTTGCAAGTTTTACGTGGCTGCTACGGGCTGAGCAAGAACCGTTCTTACCTCGCATCAAAACCACAGCGATAGTTTGTCAAGTTGGTGCTGCTTTAACCTTCGCAAGGACCGGGCGTAGCCACACTCGGTTCAACTAAAGTGAGAGAGACAGACACCCGCCAGGTCACCTTTAAGCAACGAGTGCTCGCGGCGGTGAAACCAGTCTCGCGTAAGCGTCTGGCGTAATGTCGGTCCGGGCCGCTTCATCTCACAATACCGCCGAACCAAAGTATGACATGCTGGTAAGCAGTATGACTTATATCGCCCACAACTCACTTGTGTTCTACTCGTGCATATGACATCAACGCATAAAACCAGGCTCGGATGCCATGTTGGGGAACGTAGTAATTTCAAAAATTTCCTACGCACACGCAAGACCATGGTGATGGCATAGCAACGAGAGGGAGAGTGTCTGTCCACGTACCCTCGTGACCGAAAGCGGAAGCGTTTAACAACGCGGTTGATGTAGTCGTGCGTCTTCACGATCCGACCGATCCAAGCACCGAGCGTCACGGCACCTCCGAGTTCTGCACACGTTCAGCTCGATGGCGATCCCGGACTCGATCCAGCAAAGTGTCGGGATGAGTTCCGTCAACCTGACGGCGTGGTGGCGATGATGATGCTCCACCGACGCAGGGCTTCGCCTAAGCTCCGCGACGATATGACTTCTCCGGCGCAGGGCTTCGCTTAAGCTCCGCAGCGATATGACCGAAGTGGAATATGGTGGAGGGGCACCGCCACAGCTAAGGAACGATCCGTAGATCAACTTGTGTGTTCTAGGGTGCCCCCGCCCCGTATATAAAGGAGCCAAGGGGAGGGGCCGGCCGGCCAAGAGGAGGCGCGCCAGGAGTCTAGGATTCCCCTCAATCCTAGTTGGAATAGGATTCACGGAGGGGAAAGAGAGAGAGGGGGGCCGGCCCACCTTTCCTAGTCCTAGTAGGACTAGGGGAAGGGGGGAGGCGCGCGGCCACCTAGGGCTGGCCCTTTCTCCTTTCCACTAAGGCCCACTATGGCCCATATAGTTCCCGGGGGGTTCCGGTAACCTCCCGATACTCCGGTAAATTCCCGATTTCACTCGGAACATTTCCGATGTCCAAATGTAGGCTTCCAATATATCAATCTTTATGTCTCGACCATTTCGAGACTCCTCGTCATGTCCGTGATCACATCCGGGACTCCGAACAACCTTTGGTACATCAAAACTTATAAACTCATAATGAACTGTCATCGAAACGTTAAGCGTGCGGACCCTACGGGTTCGAGAACTATGTAGACATGACCTAGAACCATTCTCGGTCAATAACCAATAGCGGAACCTGGATGCCCATATTGGTTCCTACATATTCTACGAAGATCTTTATCGGTCAAACCGCATAACGATATCGTTGTTCCTTTTGTCATCGGTATGTTACTTACCCGAGATTCGATCGTCGGTATCCAATACCTAGTTCAATCTCGTTCTTGGTAAGTCTCTTTACTCGTTCCGTAATACATCATCTTACAACTAACTCATTAGTTGTAATGCTTGCAAGGCTTATGTGATGTGTATCACCGAGAAGGCCAGAGATACCTCTCCGACAATCGGAGTGACAAAACCTAATCTCGAAATCGCCAACCCAACAAGTACCTTTGGAGACACCTGTAGTACTCCTTTATAATCACCCGATTCGTTGTGACGTTTGGTAGTACCAAAGTGTTCCTCCGTAAACGGAGTTGCATAATCTCATAGTTACGGGAACATGTATAGGTCATGAAGAAAGCAATAGCAATATACTAAGCGATCAAGTGCTAAGCTAACGGAATGGGTCATGTCAATCACATCATTCTTCTAATGATGTGATCCCATTAATCAAATGACAACACATGTCTATGGTTAGGAAACATAACCATCTTCGATTAATGAGCTAGTCAAGTAGAGGCATACTAGTGACTATCTGTTTGTCTATGTATTCACACATGTATTATGTTTCCGGTTAATACAATTCTAGCATGAATAATAAACATTTATCATGATATAAGGAAATAAATAATAACTTTATTATTGCCTCTAGGGCATATTTCCTTCAATTATGACGCAACTCCTTCCGGTTGCACTGAGGGGGCTTCTACCGGAAAACGTTCGATTAGCCATTGTGAAGCTATGTGCATTCCTCAATGCAATCTCTCAGAAGGTAATCGATCCAGAAATCATACCAAGGTTACAGAATGATTTGGTGCAATGTCTTGTCAGTTTCGAGTTGGTGTTCCCACCATCCTTCTTCAGCATCATGACACACGTCCTAGTTCACCTTTGCGAAGAGATTAACGTTTTGGGTCCTGTATTTCTACACAATATGTTCCCCTTTGAAAGGTTCATGGGAGTCTTGAAGAAATATGTTCATAACCGTGCTAGGCCAGAAGGAAGCATCTCGAAGGGCCATGAAAATGAGGAGGTCATTGAGTTTTGTATTGACTTCATTCCTGACCTTAAGCCGATTGGTGTTCTGAATCGCGCATAAGGGCAGAATGGAAGGAAAAGGCACGCTAGGAGGGCATCAAATAATATGTATGGACGGGCATTCTCTCACCGAAGCACACTACACAGTTCTACAGAATTCCGCCTTGGTGGCTCCGTATATGGAGGAACACAAGAATTTTCTACAGTCAAACACCGGAGAAGTCGACGACTGGATTACACGCGAACAAACGAGGACTTTCGCGGTTGGTTGCGTAAACGCGCCCTGAATGATGGCGATATTCAAGATGACCTGTACTCGCTGTCCCGCTTACCATCTTGAATATAATGACTTTCAAAGGGTACCAGATAAATGGGAATACATTTTACGATCGCCCAAGATAAGAAGAGCACCAACCAAAACAGTGGTGTCCGCTTTGATGCAACAACCAACACGGAAAGGAAACATATTATGGTTACATAGAGGATATATGGGAACTTAACTATGGATCGGTGATTTGAAGGTCCCTTTGTTTGGTGCAAATGGGTCAATATGACACGAGGCAGGGTAACGGAAGACCCGCAATACGGAATGACAACAGTGGATCTCAACAATCTTGCGTGTGCGAGCGAACCATTCGTCCTAGCCAATGATGTGGCGCAGGTTTTTATGTGAAAGACATGTCTTCCAGGCCGAGAAAAGAAAAGATAAGGAAGCGAATGGATCATCGACGAGCCAAAGCGCCACATAGTTCTTTCGGGAAAAAGAAACATCGTGGGAGTGCATGACAAGACAGACATGTCGAAAGATTATGAAAAGTTTGGTGAAATTGTTCCATTCACAGTGAATATTGACACGAGCATCCTGTTAAATGATGAAGATTTTCCATGGTTACGGCGCAAAGGGACACACGCGAAGAAAAAGTTTCACACCGAAAGATCTCGGATGTGATCGGCTTCACTATCATCACTTTCTTCATGTTTCACACCCAGGAGGGAATGTCTGTAATAGTTAGGGTAGTTATGTGTTTTGGCATTTGAAGCGAAGAAATTTTATGTGCAAACAAATTCTTTTCATGCATTTACTGATTTTTTTCCAGCTAAATGACCCTGAAATTGAAAAGCATTTCAAATGAACTCAGAAAAGGTTGAAAGTTGGCATGGTATGATAATTTCATACAAATAGCATGTGCAAGAAAGTAGAGAGGGTTACGGCAAAACTGGATGCACTTCGTGTACAAAATGGACAATCTCTTTCAAGTATCGGGGTTTCCGATTTAAAACTGAACTGTTACAAAGGCATTTCATTTTTTAAGTAACCTAAGCATTACCAAATTGAATATAATGATAAAACACACTAATATTAAACATAAGGAAAAAGAATCACTGAAAAAACTTTTTTCAAAGTTAAGTTATTCACAAACTAGTGATTCACACAAATTTCAAATAATTCAAAATTTAAACTATTCAAATTTGAAAACTACCGGCACTAATAGAAAGTTTGTAATTTTTTGTACCTAAAGCAAAAATATTCACAAAGAAACAACTCAAAAATTAATAAAACAAAATAAATAAAGCGAAAAAAAATTAAGAAAAAAAAGCCCGCCTACTGGGCCAAAGCGGCCTGCATACGACTAGTAACACAACCTTTTGTTGGGCCAGGATGCAGGCCCGCAAAGGCCCAATAGGCCCACTGGGAGAAGAGGGCAGGTAGGCCCAGTAGGCCTGGTTAGGAGAGGAGCTCGAGAGAGCTACCGCACTGGGGCTTATAAACCAGTGCGGTAGCCCCTCGACTAGCGAGGTGGGACTAAACTTGCGCACCGCCTGGAGCCAGCGCACCCCCTTTAGTACCGGGTCGTGGCTCCAACCGGTACGAAAGGCCCCCCCTTTAGTACCGGTTGGTGCCACGACCCGGTACTAAAGGGGGTGCGCTTCCCGCCGCTTGGCCTGGCCAAAACAGACCTTTAGTACCGGTTGGTGGCTCCAACCGGTACTAAAGGTCCATCCTCACTAGTAGAAAAAGGGCCTGTTGTCCCGGTTGGTAAGGGCCTTTAGTCCCGGTTGGTGAACCGGGACTAAAGGGTCGGTACTAATGCCTCCCCCCTTTAGTCCCGGTTCAATCCAGAACCGGGACTAAAGGCCGCGGCCACGTGGGGCTCCACCTTTAGTACCGGTTGGCAACCGGGACTAATGGAAATTTTATGAATTTTTTTTTGAAATTTTTTTTGAATAATTTTTTATTTTCAAATTTCTGAATTATTTTAACCCCTAATCTCTAATCAGCACCCCTCATCACTGCTCAATTTATCCTCTTCTCTAATCACCCTCATCATTCCAAATCACCTAACTTCACGAACGGTCACCCATCCTCCCACTCCCCCAGCCCGAGCACGCTTAACTTCCGGGTTCTATTCTCCCTCGTTTCCAAGTCTGCACTTGTTGTTTTCCTGACAATAGTAAGATGTCAATCCTATTAACCCTCAGGAATTTTGCTTGAGCATGAATTGACACATTTCACTGTTTGAGTTTCAAACTATTGTTTTCAAAAACAATAATTATTTAGAAAACAATAGTTGTTTTGAATAATTAGTTTGACCATGGTTTGACCATAATTTGACCACAGTTTGACCATAGTTTGACCAGATTTGACCAAAATTCAAAATAACTAAACAAATTATTTAGTAACACTAATATTCTAGAATAATTAGTTTGACCATGGTTTGACCATGTTTTGACCATAGTTTGAATTTTTTTTCGATTTTTTCCACTCTAGATATTAAAAGCCCCGTAACTTTTCGAGTAGATGATTTTTCATATAAAAAACTTTTTCATCCGAGTTAGTATGCAAAAGTTATGCCCATATTTACAAATTCCAGAGAGATTTTGCAAATAAAGTCGAAATTCACATTTGCAAATTTTCCCAACAACTAGACCACATATCACATGGGAAACTTATTTTCTTTTATTTTTTGACATTTCCATCATTTTCTTTTATTTTTTAAAATTGAAAAGCGATCCACACGGGGGTAGAGTTTGAAAATGGGACCTTTAGTACCGGTTCGTGGCACGAACCGGGACTAAATCTCAACCCATTAGTCCCGGTTCGTGCCTCAAACCGGGACTAAAGGTCTACTCTTTAGTCGGTTTGAGGCATGAACCAGACTAATGGGCATCGCCTTTAGTCCCGGTTTGAGACACGAACCGGGACTAAAGGGCACAGTGAACCGGGACTAATGCCTTAGCCGCACGAACCGGGATAAATGCTCACATTAGTCCCGGTTCTGGATTGAACCGGGACTAATGGGCTAAACGGGGCTGGACGAAAGCCCTGTTTTCTACTAGTGCCTATATATACAACACTTGAAAAAAATTCAGTTTTCCTCTGTTCTTCCCTCTGTTTCCTCCTCCGTCGCGCCGCCCTGCCCGATCGTCGCCGCCCGCCCTCGTCGCCGACCCAGCCGTCCCGCGCCTTTGTCGCCGCCCGCCCGTCGGCGTCGCCGCCCGCCGTCCCGTCCCGTCGTCGCGCCCGCCCGCCCGTCGTCGCCGCCCGTCCCGTCGCCCGGCCGCCCCGTCCCGTCGCCCCGTCGTCGCCTCCCCGGTGAGCTCGCCCTGGCCGCCATGTCCACTTACACACACACACTACACACACACACACACTACACACACACTACACACACACACACACACACACACACACACACACACACACACACACTACACACACACTACACACACACACACATTAGTTTGTTTGTTATAAATTTTTCTGTTTTTTAGTTATAAAAATGTTAGAAATTATTCTTTTTTTAGTTATATAAATATTAGAAATGTTAGTTTTATAGAAATGTTATAAATGTTTTCTGTTTTTTAGTTATAGAAATATTTATAGAAATGTTAGCAATTTTTCTGTTTTTAGTTATATAAATATTAGAATTGTTATGGAAATGTTAGTTATATAATCAGGAAATTTTAGAATTAGTTTTAGTTAGATGAATTAGATTAATGTCAAATTGTTAGAATTTGCATATATATAGAATTTTAGTTATCACAATCTAATCATTTAAAAAATGTTACTTTTTTGCGGGAATATAGTATTTGTTCTCGACGATATGCCCGGCCCGCATCATCACCGTCGACCCGTTCGCGACGACGTCCTGCTTGAGGGAACCCATGTCCGTGACTGGGCTCCGTCGGGCTGGCACTGGGAGGTGCTACCTGAAGGGGCGCGCCGCTTGGTGAGGAACCCGACCTCGGGTCCCGTCGTCGACCCTGATCTTCTTTGGTGGCGTTCGCGTGGGCCACATTCGGTGTAGAGGCAGCCGGCCCCGCCGGAGGTGGTGCGTCGCCGTGTCAGGGAGGAAGATGAGCACGTCCATCGCTACATGGCTGCTATGGACGACGTCAGGTTCTCCACTACTTGGCGGGTTCTTTGGGCAGATGACCGGAGATATGATCCTGTGATGGTTCCTTCTCTTTGGGTGTGCATCGCCCGCGCCGCAGGAACCGCGAGTGGCGCCCTAGATTCTTCTGTAGTACTCGATCTTTATTAGGTACCTAGCCAGTGATGTATTCGATATATAATATTCGAGACGATGTATTCGAGATTATATATATTAAGACGATCGATAATTAGTGGGAAAACCCATATAGGTGTAGATAATTAGTGGCGCCGGCCCCAAACGGGACGCAGCTGGTATTTTGATAAAATGTAATAGAACACAGGGCAATCAAAACAGCAGGTTTAACATAATATTCATAGGTTGAGTGCATTGAAACCAATCAAGATTTAACTGAGCTCCACATAAAGAGCTGCAATATACTGGTAATACAACATGCACATGATAAGTTCTGTCCAAGCAACCGAACAAAGTCTTGAGACTAGGTAATTGATTGTTCAGAATGGGAAAAGGATGATGTTTGTCGATGAGCACTTGAATCCGCCAATGTAAGGACGACAGGAATCATGTCAATGGATAAATTTGGCCGCCATGCATTAGCCCTGCAAAAGAGACATATTGAAACCTAGCTCCCGTAAGTATCGCCCCATGCAATTGTAGAATTGTTATATGTGTACTGATTGTTGTCACTCGCAAATAAAATGCAATACATGTTGACAGCAGGAACAAATACCCCGGTAAATGCTAAAAAAATCTCACTGGAACTAAATAACATGTGCAAATTTGGATGGTCAATAAAATCAGATGATACCACTTCAGCTATAGACTATAAATTTGAATACAGACACAACAGAAGGGCACGGTAAGCCGAGGAATGCAAAAGGGCAAAAAACGTAAGGAAGCCCACACAAAAAATATATTCTTATCACCAACTCTAGTATATATCCAGAGCTTGTATTTCTGTAAAAATGAAGGTGTGGGCACACAAAATCGAATAAATATAGCAAGATAAATTAGCCAATAACTGGGATACATGCACAACTAAACTCTAGTTGGGATGTCAATACTACCACATTTCAACCACCCTAACCATGAAAAGGACTGAAAGATTAGGTTTCGAGAAAACTAACAAGAATTAACATTTACTTTTCTATTTCATATATATAGGAGCATGCTGATCTTGGATGCCGAATAAATACTCACTTGAGCTCTCATAAACATAGAATTCCACTGAAGAATAGGTGCTGCAGATGTCATATATTTTAGTGCTTCCACTATTATTAGATGAGGCCTCCCGTGACAGCTGCAGTATCATCTTTTTAAGCACTGGTGCACATTTGAGTATTAATTTCAATAAATCAAACTCATGTTCCTGTCCTTCGAAGCCATTGATTTCCACTTCTTCAAGAGCAGTTAAGGAGATTGTTTGAGATCTCCAGTTTGTGGGTTGACATGAACAGTTTGGCGAGCATTTTCCTTTCAGCTAAAACCAAAAATTAAATGTAAATTACTACTACACAGTGTATTATTGAGATATAATAATATGAAAGGGGAGAACTAGTTACATACCCGCGATCTCTCTAGGACGATCTTAAGCCTCTGTATACCTCTAGAAATACGAGTGATCCCGAGGAGATGAAACACCAGTGCTCCAAAAACATGTCCGGCTTTGAGGAGACGTAGCTCCAAAAGAGAGAAATCAGCAACCAGGTGCTTCTCTATCTCCTGGGCAAAGTTGTCTTCATTGGAAGTAAACCAGGAGCTCTGAAAAAACATTCACAGGATATACATAAATGTTCTGTACAATTCTGTCTAGAGATAAAAAGAGACAAAAATATTTTTTCAAAGGTAATCCCCGCATTGCCACTTTGTTGGTTCCGGTAAATTAAAGTGAGTAAATTGAGATGAGTGGATGATACATACATGGGAGGCAGAGGCACTAATGTGGATTGAGAAAAAAATGCCACTTTGCTAGTTCCAGTAAATTGAGTAAATGGAGATGAGTGGATGATAGATACATACATTGGAGGCAGAGGCACTAATGTGGAGCGAAGAAGGAAGCTGTTCCTGGGTATCTCCTGTGTGTAGCCACAACCTCTGGAGGCTCCAACAACCAAACCGGACGATGCTCCCGTCCACCAAATACCAGCACTGCCACGAAACCTTCTCCAGCATCGGCGCCGAGATGGAGAAGCTGCTGACCAGCTTGTATGTGCCGAAGGACACCGTGAGTCGCTTCAGCAGAGGGCGACGATGTCGACTGCATCTGCGTACATAATGCTGCTTTCAAGGAAAAGTTCCTGCAGCGATGGCAAGTGGAGTGAGATCAACCCATTCTGGACAAGTCCGTAGCCATCGTTGACAAACTTCAGGCTGAGCACGCGGAGGTGCGGGCATCGGGGGAGCAAGCTGTGGAGGCCGCCCAGGCCGTAGGAGATGGAGAGCGTCCGGAGCGCGGTGAACTCGCCGTCGGGGCAGTAGAAGAGAAGCCTTTCCATCATGAGAGATTTGGTCCGCTGGAAGCACGGCAGCCGGACGAGGTTCAGCCGGTCTTCGAATTCTACGCCCCACGGGAAGCTGAGGATGATCTCCTCCGGCTCGAGCCGCACAGCGGCGCGGAGCAGCCTGGTGGCCGTTGCGCCGACGGGCCCGGGATGCCTGCTGCTGCTGGGGATGCGGACTTCCAGGAGGGAGACCGCGGCCGCGGCCGGGGGAGCACGGACACGGCCGAGCGCCGCTGCAATCGACGGCGCGAGGTTGTTGAAGGCGATTTGGCGGAGATGCGTCCAGAGATCGCGCCACCGGCGTGAGAGGACGCTGGTGCGAGCGGCGGTGGCAGCGCATCCCATGAGGGTGAGGATTAGGAGGAGGAGCTCCTGCGGGAGGAAGCTGATGTGATCCGGCTCCCCGCCGCCGCCGCTTGGGCTACGCAGCTGCGGCTGCGGGAAACGCAGGCGACGCCCCGGCCTCACCTCCATCGGAGCACCAGCAATCTGCGGGGACGAACGGAGTCGACGACGCCCGGATCTTGACTCCATGGAAGGGAAGGCAGCGTCGCCAAGCAAAACCAAAGCCCACGGTTTCCCCCCTTTTGGAACTGAAACCCCGGTGTGTTTAGGTCCCCACCCAGCTTTTCAGCCTGTTTTTATTATATACACTTTTTTCTTTTCAGCACAGCATTTCCATAATAATATCGGATTAAAATATAACATTTTCAGGTGCAAAACATTCTCATCGGAGGCTTTAGATAATAAATGAAGCCTAACCCTCTTCTTTCAAACCAACTGAGAAACGACTCGATTCCCGCGCAAATCGTTCGCGCATTGGCGTGGAGATCTTGCATTGGCGCGAACATTCCCGAGCAACCTACCAAATATCTAAGCTTTTGATGAAAACCTGGGAGAGCCATACCATTTTTTTAGTTTGTACCCCCTTGGCCGATGAAATTGACAAAACTACCTCCACTTCGTGTAATTAGCAAAAATGCCCTGACAGAAGTGTGACCAGGCGAGGTGTATCTCCTTCCTGTGTAGGAACCACTTCCCTCCGTAGATCGGGGTTGAATGCGGCGATGCATGGGCCAGAAGCGGCGCCGGGTCAGAGCGCGCAAGTAGATTCCTCTTTCCACCATAAGAGTTGGCGGAAATACCATATCATCCGGGAGGGAGGAACCGAATCCAGAGTTTGGCATGGAGGCGGCCCCCCTACACACACACATTGTCATCCCCATCGAATGGCCCAGAGCGCGCCACCCGCGAGGCTATGTGGTGGTAGACGGCCGTCCGGGAACCTTACTGATGAGCACACCCATTCCCTCATGTGACTGGCCTGTATCTTTTATTCTCTATGCAAGATCCAGTTGGATTAATATCAGATACTTTGGATTAGCTACACGCAACACTTAATTTTTTTAAATCCACATTTTCTCACCAGTGTTTTCATTGCTAGAACATCTAGTGTAAACCCATGTACATGCAACACTTAACTTTTGGTAAGGCAATTTGTAATTTAGTCGGTAAAAACACCCTAACAATTTTTGGCACTATGTAGTTTAGTTCATACTTCACCTTATTGCCAAAGGGTTTAGGATTTATCCTAACCATATTTGTCGTTGTCGATGAGGACAAATGCCAAAGGCTTTAGGCTTTATCCTAACCTACTTGTCTTGGTCGATGACGACAAATGATACAGGGTTTTGGATTTACCCTAACCATATTTGTCTTCATGGACGACGACCAATGCCAAAAGGTTTAGGCTTTAGCCTAATAATATTTGGTATCATTGACGAAAAAAAATGCCAAAGGGTTTTGGATTTACCTAACCATATGCCAAATGCATAATTAATCATTCATCATTCATCAACAAGCAAGATCATCATGCCAAATGCATCATTAATCAACAATCAAGATCATCATGCCAAATGCATCAGTCATCAATCATGATAAATGCATCATTCATCAATAGTCT
Organism: Aegilops longissima; assembly: GCA_021605205.1. Classification (NCBI taxonomy): domain Eukaryota; kingdom Viridiplantae; phylum Streptophyta; class Magnoliopsida; order Poales; family Poaceae; genus Aegilops; species Aegilops longissima. The sequence continues at coordinate 731,649,491 of CM038679.1, forward strand.
AGATCATCATCAATTAGTTTGTTCAAACAGTCTAGATCATCATTAATTAGTTCGTTCATCCATCCATCATCAGTACACATGACTTACCAGTTCAACACTAAAAGTTCAATAGGTTCAACACTCACAGCTCAACAGACATGACTTAACAATTTAATCTATATCTATATCTATATCTATCTATATCTATATCTATCTATATCTACATCTATGCCTAATATTAAAAGGAGGAAGCTTTCTTAGTTCTCCATCTGTTACCCTTTTATATCCGTTAATTTAATGTCATCTATATGAATTGATGGTTGAGACTTAATGTATGTAGTGTGTTTCTCTAAGTTGATAAAAATTACCCCCAATGCCACATATAAGTGAGAAAAATTCTTTGCCCGTCATAATTTTCTCCATCATCCATTAAATCTTCTGTACATGGATCAGCCCTATGAAATCCTTTGCACGGACTGGCCGACCTTTGTGTACGCCAATTATAGTTGTACTACAGAAGGAAACGGATACGAGATTCCATATGAACCAGTTATTTGCTTAGCCAGTCTGGCTTCATACGTATCTCATGAAACCTAATCGCAGGCCAATATTTGGTGAGGACATGGATAGAGGCAACACTATAGGAAAAATAAATGAATTCGTGTATGAAACATACACGACAAAGAACATTTTAACCACGACGAAGTGTAAGCCGAGTGTTACACTTGGTTTAGTGTACTTCACATCCAGGACCTCATCGGCGGGTATAAGAGAGTGGTAGTCTTCATACTTGTGTGACAGATTGAAATCCCATCCATGCGCCTCACTCATAGACCACTGGAGGATCTCCATCGCACTGTCCTGAGTATCACAACCATACGCGGCCCTGATCCAGTCTTCTTGGTACTGCATGGTACACAAGAGCTCGCCTTTTGACTGAAAATCATGGTCTTGTAGTTGTCATACCAGGAAGCGACCTCCTTCATCTTAGCCCAAAGATCAGTGTTGCCAAACGCTAACGCCGCAACGAGCCTGTTCCATCGATCCCCTACTATCGTCCATCTGTTAAGAAAATATACAAATAAATTAATAAGATATCATTATTAATTATATACATAAAAAACACGTAAAGTACATGTAATTAATACTACAAATGGAAAGTTATATACGTATACAAATATTTGAACAATGTTATTTATTTATGCATATTTACATTTTTTATTAGCATAACAAAGAATTACAATACTAGCTAGCTATCGATCATCAATCCAAAATATTACTGATCGATTCTATCTAGCTACTTTTGATAAAAAAAGGCATGGCATCTTATATCTTATATTTACTAGCAAAAATTCCCGTGCGTTACAACGGGAGAAAATTTAACTTTGCTAGCATAGACTAAAATATAAATCATTATTTAATTTATGATCCATGACAATTATTCGCAAGATGAAAACGAATTATGCTTTCAATCATACCGTCTTCGCAAAATGATCATAGTTCAGTTTGCGGCTTCATAGTTTCATTCTCACCTCCATGCCACAATAAAATGAGAAGAACGGAAAAATTGTTTCGGAATAAGCCCATCTTGGCCGACTTAGGGGAGAAATAGAAACATATTGTTTTTCGCTGCTCCACAATTGAATCGAAGAAATAAAAAAGAGTGGAGCAGCCTAGCTCAGCCCATATGTCGGAGAAACATAAAAGGTGTGTGGTACATTGGTATATAGATGACGGCCGAAGCTATAATAGGACGGAAGAATCTTTCCTTCCTTTAATATTAATATAATAATTAGTATACATAAAAATGGGATTAGGGCAACAAAGTAACAGGAATTTTACATCGGGGCAAAATTTCGATGACCTCATCGAGGCGATGACGGAGTTTGCAACATCTGGTTCATGACCATGGAGGGCACGGATCATGTTGCCTGCAGCCAACAACAACAGTTAAACCATCAACAAAATATAGGAGGTTGACGACATCTCGATGAATATTGTTGTGAGTAATTGGAAATTTTTTTTACAGAGCATGATGATTATTTTTTGAATGGACGAACATATTTTATAACTTGTAAACATTTTTTAAATAGGTACACATTTTTGGAATGGGTGAACTTTTTTTGTTTGACGAACATTACTTTTTAATGCATGAATATTTTGAATCAGCGAACATCTTTTGAATCCATGAACTTTTTTCTGAAATTCACGATCATTTTTTATTTTTGTGAACATTGTTTTAAAAATTCAAGAACATGTTTTGACTTTGCAGAACTTTTGTTAAAATTCATAAACATTTTACTACTTATGAGACATTTTTCAAAATTCAATTTATTTTAATTTAGAACTTTTCTGAAATCCCAAATTATTTAAAGGGGAGCAACTAGTTAATGAGCGCTCCTTCGGGAGCCTCGCAATGATCAGCGCCACTTGGCGCGCTCTCAGCCATTCGCCACGTGTCGCGTTCTGGACGCTTCCTTCGGATTTTGTTTTTTTTCGCACGCATTTTCGGCTTTTTAAATGATTTTTTCCGTTTTTTTCAACGTTTTGGTTTTCCCCCGATCTTCCTTAGCTTTTCGATCAAAAATTCTCCAAAAACGCATTTTTTTCATGAAAGTCACTTTTTTTCCGCAAGAGGCACGGTTGTGCTTTAGCGAGAGTCACGGCTGTGCCTTTCAGAAACGAAAAAAAAACGTGTTTTCTATTTTTTTTCTTTCGCGGAGTCACGGTTTTGCTTCCGTGAGATGCACGGTTGTGCTTTCGCGAGAGTCACGGCCGTGCCTCTCGGAAAAGGAAAAACAAAACGCATTTTCTGTTTTTTTTCTTCCGTGAGAGTCATGGTTTTGCTTCCGCGAGAGGCACGGTTGTGCTGTCGCTAGAGTCACGGCCGTGCCTCTCAGAAAAGGAAAAAATACGCATTTTCTGTTTTTTTTCGCGAGAGTCACGGTTTTGCTTCCGCGAGAGGCACGGTTGTGCTTTCGCGAGAGTCACGGCCGTGCCTCTTGGAAACGGAAAAATACGTGTTTTCTGTTTTTTTCCTTCCACGACAGTCACGGTTTTGCTTCCAGAGAGGCACGGGTGTGATTTTGCGAGAGGCACGGGCGTGCCTCTTTCGAAAGGGAAAAACCGTGCTACCGGTTCGGTTTTTTCGCCCGGTTTTCTTCGTGAAAAAAAAGTTCGTCAAAAGTTATCAACATGGGATCTAGTTTTCAAAATCTCGACGCGAGGAATCCAATGATGAAAACGGTTCAAGATTTGGACGCATGGTTTAAAAGATAAAACGTTTTGAATAAACGGATCTACGAAAAAAGGGAAAACTCCTGGGAAGGTGGAGTGTTCTTTGCAACGAGTAGTCCTTAATTAGTTATCTCGTATTTAAAGTAGGAAAAAAAGTGGAGTCCCTCCTTGCTAATGGGCCGGCCCAATAGGGCACGCGGGAGAGTAGCATATAAGATAATATTCCTCTATCCTGTTTAAACATTGTGGGTAGGTGAATTTGTTGTTGCGTCATGGCTGAACAATAGACGGTAAGGGTTCAATTCCCAGCGGAAGCATTACTTTTATTTTTTTAAGCGTAAAACGGTGACAGACGGACTAACAAGAAACATAAAGAAAATCTAATGAACCAAAAATGTCCTTTAATATTATCTCTACTTACTATTAAACAATCGAGTTGTGGCAGAAACATTGCATCTCAGCCACACATCCGCCATCTCTCAATGGACCAGATTGCATCAATGTTGTATCACATTAATTACCATAATCAATTAGCAATAATTACCATGATCTACGCCATCATAATTACGCAATAATTACCATGGTCTCGTTCCAATCTGAGCCTATTTTAATCATATCAATTAGCAAAAATTACCATGATATACGCTTGTGTGCTGCGTACATAGAAGGAAAATATCAATTAGCAATAATTACCATGATCTACGCCATCATATTTTTTTTGAAACGCAGCCTTGTGTACTGCGTACATCTACTATCTACTATTCTACTATACTTTATTATTTATTATTTATATTATATTATGATTTATTATGATTTATTATTTTTATTATTTATTATTTATTATTTATTATTTATTATTTATTTATTATAAACAATCAAATTTTTTCTTTCTTAAAGACACCCCAGAAAACATACACGGCTAGATTAGAACCATCAGATTATCCCTCTTAAGTAAATCTTAACCATCATGATTAATCTAATCCTGAGACGGTGTGCACTTAGCAATTACCGCAGGCTGACTGTGCTCCACCGGATGAAGAAATATCCCCGTCCTGCGTCCGCCCGCAACCACTCAGCGCCAAATGTCCTGCAAAGAAAAAACTTAGGGCAAAAAAAATCTCACGCTGCCGTCGCCTTCGCCGCCATCGTTTGCCTGTGTCGTCGCCGCCACCATCGTTTGCCTGCGTCGTCGCCGCCGCCGCCATTGTTTGCCCGCGCTACCGCGGCTTCCGGCGACGCCCTACCAGGCTACTACCAACCCACGCCACACGGGCCGCTGCCACCGATCCGCGTCGGCCTCCGCCGCCGCCGCCGCCGGCCTCTCCTTGTGCAGAGGTCACCGCCCGCCGCTCCTTCGCTTGTCGACCGGCCGACGCACGTGGCCGCGCGCCGCCGCCGGCCTCTCCTTATGCGCAGGTCGTGACACTCAGGAAGAGCGTGATGAACGAGTAGGTGAAGAACTAGACGGCGGCAACTATGGAGATGGAGGTGACCTTCTCCAGGCCCGGCAACTGCGAAAGGATGACCTCGGCGAGGCTGAACAACACTAGGTACATCCGTTCATCCTGGCAGCAGTTCACGTCATGGCCCTTGTAATGGCGGCAGTTGCTGAGCACCACAGACCTACCCTCTCGAGGCAAGGAACTTCTTTCAGTCTCATCACTTTTGTGAACAAAATATTTACAGATCTTCAGAAGCCAAAGATGCTTAAGTAGTGAAACTGCTTGTGCTTATATGATCCTGTAACCCACTATTGCACCATAGAGAATCGTGTATTGTGTAATGCCACACACGGCTACACCTTGATCTCTAGGCCCTGCATGGACATGATCAAGACTGTAATACCCATTTATTCTGCCTAACCATGGATACGCGTGCGTCCTGACAACGTCCTTTTATACATGGCAAGAGTAGTTAATTTGAGGATTATTTGTTACCCATGCAATAGCGGAAGGCAACCATGTACAGGTTTAGTTCCATTTGCCGTGGACGGCTCGGGCGAGGGGTAGCAGTCGAAGAGGATGACGGCGGTGTAGTATGTCATGTAGGTGCAACCCATCAGGACGATGGAGTCGAGGACCCAGTCCATCTGTGCCACGGTCCACGGCAGCGCCAGCATGCCGGACCTTCTACCATTTTGATCTTGTAGGGATCTTGACCTTACAAGAGGGCTTCCACATGGCGAAATTGGGCAAGATGTATTACTCCGAATATTTAGAGGCTAGATATTATTATGCAAATATAAAGAAAAATCACCGGGTGGATATTTCCTGACAAAAAGTACAGAACTAAGTTGTGGTTTTAAAATACACTTCAGGGAAAACGGAATAGCAATGTGATTGCTTTATATACTGCTTCAGTGATACTACTTGCATCTCAAAATATAAGGTGTTATTGTAGATAAACTAGACTACAAAAACGTCTTACATTTTGAGAATAGTAGCTTTGTACACTACTTCGGTGTTTATAACGGACTCTCGCAGTTTAGATATATGAAAAAGGAGGGATAACAACACAAAATTCAAGTACAACCAAGTATATTTTATTTGTTTGCGCGTGTAATTTCATACATTAGAATTTTTATCTATAGTACAGAATGGCCAAATTTTATCCTATGAAAATGGTTACTTCAGATTATATTTCAGGGTGAAACATTTCCCAACAGAAAATGTATTGGTTATTGCTCTTTGGGCCAGCAAACTCCCTTCTTATTTGGTTTAGTTCGGCATTGAGTTATGATGGCATATGTATCTCTTTTGATTTTTATCTATAGGAATACTAATATAAAAGTATTATGTGCTGCATAGATATGTATCTTTTTTTAGTTTACATTGCTTGTTATTTATGCGTAGCTTTATCTGTGGGATTCTATTTCAGGAAACTCTTTTCAGTTGTTAGTTGAGGACTTGAAGTGCTTCTGATTTTCTCAATTGGTTGAAGCATGCGGGTGCCTTTCTGAATGTCATTTTCTCTTCCCACCATCTCAAATGCAAACAAGCAAGCTTCTACCAAGGCATAGAAGAAGCCAATGAGTATGTTCCACAACCTCTTTTATATTACTTCATCACAAAAAGTTACTGCAATATTTGCTTTTTACCTAAATGCACATGACAGACTTGAATGATTTTCAATTATATTGCATGATGCCCGATTGGTTTGATTATAATAATTCTTATTAGAATCACTGGCTGGTTTCATGTAGCAGAGCTTATTTTGTGGATGGATGCATTGGTTTATGTTTGCAGCTTTGTAGATTTTCCCTAATGATATGGAGTTGATTACGATGAATGATGCGCTCCACTAGGAAAAATATTTCAGTATTTTTTGCCAATTTTTCATTTGTGTAAATACAAAAAGTAGGTTCTCAACATTACCTATTTGATAGGAAAACTTGAATACTAGGGTTTGCCAATATGTTCACTAGGGTTTTAATCCGAGTAATTTTCGTGTGATACAACATTTTTAAACATCTCTATTGCCTCTCTTATATATTTTGTACAAGAAATATTTTTTTCATTTTATTAATATATTTCTTTCTAGGATGAATGCTGATTGTTTTCACATGACGATACGTGCGTGCACGTGCAAGCTTACTAGTATATAGATATAGATATAGATATAGACTAATTGGAGGCATCAAACCAGGTTAATCCTGGTGTTTAGAAAATTTGATCCGTTGGATTGACTAATGATTGATTGACAGCCATTAGATGACGCGTCCAACTCTTCCACCAGCGTGATGAGCAGGGGCTCCTCTCATCCCATGTCCTTCCCTGTTTACAATAAAAAAATGAACTCATCTAATTGTAGCCTCCTTCCTACCTCAAAAGAGGAAACGTCATTGCAATCCGGTGGACATGCTGCCTCTCGCTCTAGCACCTCCATCCATAGCGGCATCAGCCATACTTCTTTAGGTCGACCAGTAGCCCACTACTGGATCGCACCTCCATGGCCTCCCCAACATTAAAGTTCCATCCTTGATGTGATCGATCAAAACAATAGGGAAACGTTTCCCTACGGTGTGCCGGCCGACCGTTTCGGCCGGTCGCGTGCGAGTCGGGGCGCGTGGAATCGGATTGTGCCGGATCCTTTTACGCAGGGGGTGCCACGACCACGGCCCACGTGGGCTGGCTGGCCCACGCCCGTGTCCCGCTAGCCTTATCCTCTCACGCGGGTGTCTCTACTTTCTCCGTCTTCGATCCCATCTCTTCTTTCTGCTTCATGGCGATGGCGAGCCACGGCGACCTCGGTAATGTGCGACGGAGGCGAGACGATGTGCAATGGGGGATCCACCATGCATCTGGTTGCAGCCGCAGCTCTGGCGAGCTCCGCTATGGCTGTTGACCCGCGTGCTGGAACCAACGCCCACCCTTGCTGGAACCAGCCACCGTGGTTGCTGGAACCGGCATCAGTTTTTGCTACAACCGATGAGTTTTTTTGCTGGAACCGGCATCCTGTATAGACTCTTCTTGTCCACTCATTCATCCCCTTTCTCATCCCCTACCTTCAGCGAGCGGCCAAAGCAAGCCATCGAAGAAATCACCTCCGCTTCCTCCCGCAGAACCCCGTATCTCCGGTGCCTTGCAACTCCGGTGACCCTCGACTGGATGGTGGCGGAGGCATTGCAGAACCTGCTGCACCCGCTTATGCTACAACCGCTAACCAAAAAGCTTCAAACGAGATGAAAAAAGTTTCAACCAGATATATGAAAAGCTGCAAGCAGTCATTGTCATGGCGGAATGCTACAACCTTTGACATAAAATGCTACAACCCTTGATGAAAAAAGCTTCAACCGAAACGATAGAGAAAGCATTAACTAAGACTGCTACAAAGAAAAAGAGCTGCAACCGTTGATAGATAAGTTTCGACCGTAGATAAAAAAAGCTACAACCATTGAAAGAGAAAGCTACAGCCATACACTGCATAATCAGAAAAGTTGCATCCATTATAGAGAAAGCTTCAATCGTATGTGCGAAAAGCTTCAACCGGTGTGCATTGCCACCGGAGCTGCAATCACAGTTGATGGCCTGGTAGCCTGAGTAGACGCAATTCCGTGCAGCGATGAGCATCAACGGCGAGCCGCGGCAGCGGAGCTACAACCGGGGAGAGCTACAAGTGTCGCCGCTGCAAGCTGCAACCGCAGATGCAGTTGTTTCATGCGTCGTGGTAACGATGAGGACGGGCTGCGAGGGTTGAAAGCGGCGAGGGTGGGGACCGGCGAAGGGGATTGCTGGCGAGGGTGTGGACCGGCGACGAGGACGGCTACCGGAAGGGATAGGAGGCGCGACGCCGCGTAGCGTGAGCGAGGGGATCGAGCCCGAGGAAGAAGATGCTGGGGTGATTTTTTTTGCTCCAGATCCAACCGCTATGTGGCTCGCATCGAGCGGCTAGGGCTGAACCGGCCGAAGTTTTCGGCCGGTGCGCCGGCGCCTAGCGGTGCCCAAAACAATAAGTGATCCAGTCAAGCCCGTCATCGACACCTTCCTTGATTTCTAACCTTTCATCGCAGCTTCAAAGTCTCAACTCCTAATAGAGCAGTTGGTGAATAGTCCGCCGGTCATTTTTCGCTGATTTTATTTCGTCTCACCACTTTTTCGTTGGTTAATTTTCGTCTCCCTACCCACCCAACGCACGCAGGCAAAAAAAACATACGGCAAAAAAAACCTTATCGATCCCCTCGAGGACACAGGCACACAGCGCCGCCGATCCTCTCGATCCACCCCTCCCGATGCGAGCTCTCTCCTTCCCTCTCCTCGCACTCCGGCGCCGCCCCCATCTCCCGCTCCGGCGCCACCCCTACTGCTCCGCCGGCCCGACGTAGCCGGATCTCGCAGCCCAATCTCATGCTATCTCACAGCCGCCGCCGCCGATCTCACAGCCGGATCTCGTGCGATCTCGCGCCGCCGACGTACGGAGTCACCTCCACGGTACAGGATCACCGCCGCTGATGTAAGAGGTCACGTCGCTGCCACCATTGACTTACCCGCGCTGCTTGCTGCTCTGCTCGTGTCACACCTCCTCGGTCATGTTTGCCGCCATGGTGGCCACCAGTCCCCACCTCGATCTGTCATCTCCTTGACCAGCCACCCATGTCCTAGCCATGTTGTTGTTGCTGATCTACCCCCCGACCCGTAGGTGCACACCACCCCTTCCCTCCCTCCCTTTCCCCGCTAGCGGCCTCCCTCAATAGATGTGGGTGCTGCAGGTGGACAATATGGAGGTTCCGGCTGCCGCTGGTGTCAAACGACAAGATGGGTAGCGACTAGCGAGACAGCCATCGTGACTTCAGGTATGTTTGCTTTAGTCCACCACGGCTGAATACGACTAGAAACCCATTAATGGGCGGATTCGGCCCAGAAGGCCCAATAGGCCCACGTCAGCAGTAATGAATAGGCCCGAAGCTTCAGATTTGAAGGAGCTCAGTGGTGAGCAGCGCGTTATAAACCACGTCGATGCCTCTGGCTAGCGAGGTGGGACTAAACATCCCACCGCACGCGCCAGCAAAGCACCTTTAGTCGCGAATGGGAGGCGGTCATCGATACGGTACCTTTAGTCGCGCCCGCCCCACCGCCGATAAGGTTCTTCTGCGAGCGAGGCGTGAACACTTAGTCAGCGCCGGAGGCGGATCAGCGACTAAGTACCTTAGTCCGAGTCCGCCTCCCAGCCGCGACTAAAGGTTCGCTCTAATCTGACTTAGCGTTTTGCCCTCATCGCTCTCTCTGCGCGAAGCGCTGCTCGCACCTGATCGACCTGAGCCTGTGCGCACCCACCTGCGCCGACCTGCCGCCGCTGCCCTCCCATGCGCGCTCGCCTGCCCTGGTGGCCGCCTGGCCTGCACGCCCGGCCGCCGTGGCTTCCTGCCCTATCTCACCGCCGACCCTGCGCCATCAGCCGCCGCCCCTGGCCCTGCCGCACGACTGCCTGGCCGCCGCACACAGCGCCATGTCGCTGCCTCGCCTGCCACGAGAAAAGAAAAAAAAACAAAAAAGGAAAAACAAAAACAACAGAACCGCCAAAGAAAAACAAAAGGAAAATGAAGAAGAAGAAGAAGAAAAGAAGAAAGAAAGGAAAAGGAAGAAGAAGAAAAAAAGAAAAGGAAAAAGGAAGAAGAAGAAAGAAAAGAAAAGGAAAAGGAAGAAGAAGAAAGAAGAAGAAAGGAAAAGGAAGAAGAAGAAAGAAAAGAAAAGGAAAAGAGAAGAAGAAAGAAGAAGAAAGAAGAAGAAAGGAAAAGGAAGAAGAAGAAAGAAAAGAAAAGGAAAAGGAAGAAGAAGAAAGAAGAAGAAAGAAGAAGAAAGGAAAAGGAAGAAGAAGAAAGAAAAGAAAAGGAAAAGGAAGAAGAAGAAAAGGAAAAGGAAAAGGAATTTTTTCTTTTTTTTTTTTGTTCTTTTATTTTAACTAGTTTTAGTTTAACAAGAACAGTAAATAACTTAAAACCCTAAACCCCAAAAACAAAAACAACAGAAAACCGTCAAAGAAAAACAAAAAGGAAAAGGAAGAAGAAGAAAGAAGAAGAAAGAAGAAGAAAGGAAAAGGAAGAAGAAGAAAGAAAAGAAAAGGAAAAGGAAGAAGAAGAAAAAGAAAAGGAAAAGGAATTTTTTCTTTTTTTTGTTCTTTAATTTTAACTAGTTTTAGTTTAACAAAACGGTAAACAACTTAAAACCCTAAACCCCAAAAACAAAAACAACAGAAAACCGCCAAAGAAAACCGCCAACTTAAAACCCTAAACCCTAAACCCCGCCTGCCTTGCGCTCTCATCGACACCTCTCCCACCCCTTCCTCGCCTCCTTTTGCCACCGCCTTTCGCCACCGCCACCGCCACCGCCCTTCTTCACTTAATTAATTTGTTTTACTACATGTTTTCAGGATCGACATAATGTCGGACGATAGAGCTGACCCGATTATGGACAACTATGATCCGGACGGTGAAGCACATATGTTCGCATCATAAACGGCGATATTCAATATGTGCCGACCGGAGAAGAAGAAGATGATATCTCTTCTTATCTGAACCTTGACGGTGAAGATGAAGGGCGCCACAAGAAGATGATGTCAAGAAACGCCGATAAACGATATCTTCAAATGGAAGTAGCAACCACCTCCGCCGAGGTATATATATACATTGAGCCTCGTGATACAAACTAACTGATTTGAATAAATATGTGTGTACTAACGCGACTCTCTTTCTTATTTTAGCCCTCGCCGGATCGCAAAACAATCGAGTACGTCGTCAAAGCGGGCGCAACCAGACGATGAAACCAGGAGAAACATGCACCATCCAGGTTGTCGACTTTGCAACCGCAGGTCCTGGAGCCCCGCAAGAACGCCACCAAGTTTATCAGCCAATGCGGAGCCATTGTTAGAGACAACGCCTCGATCACCGCCCAGGAGTGGAATGAGCCAAAGAAGGCACGAATTGATGGTTTCACTTTTGTCGATAAGAGAACAAAAAGATTGCTTGACGAAGCTTATGGAACATTTCGCTCTACCTCCGAATACAACAAATTCGATGAGGAGGGTAACAAGATTGAGGAAAACAAGGAGAGGAGGAGGAAAGTCAAACAGTTCGCTCTTCATAAGATGGCCGACGATTCGAAATTCAAGCAAAATCTAGCCCGTGACTTTGTCAAGCGAACAAGACTCGGATTTCAGAGGACAATATGAGAAACTGAAAGATGATTGGCCAGAATTTGTGAAGCAAAAGAAATCGGAGCAGTTCCTTCAAATATCGAAACAAAATAAGGAAAATGCGGCTAAGAAGGAGTACAATCATGTTATGGGGCCAGGAGGGTATCGATTTGGGTGCCTAGGTTCGAGAAGATGGAGAACGAGCTGAGGCGCGAGGAACTGGCCCAGTGACGGAGGGATGGGACCCAAGGGCCAAAAGCTGGTGGTACGGGCATGGGGAACGCCAACCCGGAGCAGGGAGTGTGTTTACCAGGGCAAATTAATTAAACCCACCCAAGCCCTTATTGACGCAATGAAGGCTGCTCAAGAGGGAAGATCAAGTTCAACAGAGAGAACGACGCTACCGACAAAAGCCCTCGAATCCTGAACACGGAGGACGTGTACGAGGCATGGGGCACATTCCGTGGAAAATAGGGTTCCCTGAACGATGACCCGACGGTTACGAAGCCGTAAGAGAAAGATGGATCGGAAGCAGATGTTGTGGGGCGGTTGGCATCGAAATGGAAGTGATGAAGAAAACCATGAGTGTACTAGTAGCGAAAGAGATTCAGCTCGGTGCAGCATGAAGATCATCCAGCGGATCTCGAAGCCAGCAGCGAGAAGCAGCGTGGCTTCCACGGATTACTGAAATTATCTTGTTACTAAACATTTCATAGGAAGGAGGTAAATGGAGCAAAAGGCATGAGGAGAAAGGAGTAACGCCATAGGGACGACGTTGTCGGCAGCGCCTTTGAAAGGATTCACCATGGAGAAGCTACGGTGGTTGACCATCTTGCTCGGGAAGTGGGAAGGATGTCATTCGAAACACCCCTAGGTTCTAGGGCGTGCATCCATGCGGCGGACGATGATGGCCATGCGGCGGCCGAGGTGGCCACAAGGAGTTGGATTGGGCACTTGCCAATGCGAGCGTGTCGTTGCTCAAGGTACGAACACCCTGGTTTTGACACAAAGTTTCTTGGAAAGCTGTGCATGGTTGGGACTGTTTCGTGCATGCGTCAGTGGCATCCATGTCGCCGTTGTTTGCAGTTAGTTTTTCATGCATTCCAAATTACTTTCTGTGCTGTTCCTCAATGCATGAATTATTTTCAATATGGACGTGAGTCTGAAAAATGTGGTAAGGCTATCACCATTTTTTTAAACTGCAGATGTCTGAAGCTGAGAAACATGATATTTATTTTCCATGTTGCTCTATCTCTGTATTGTTAGATCGCGGGAACTTTTATCACATATGTTTGTGTGCAGTATGCCAATTTATCCGTGATGGCAACCTAACATTTGGAGGTGACGACGACCTCACCAGAGTAAGGGGAAAATTGTGGGAGTGGACGCACATCATGTAGGTGAAACGGGAGAGTTTGTGGTCGTAGCAGCTGTGTTCTTCTTACAGTTTTCCTTCTCTGAATTGCATCTTTGGTACATCTAAATTTATTATTTAATAGCATGGAGAGAAAGTTGTCACTTGTCATCGGTATTTTCATCAGTTATGCAATTGATTTTGTACAGAGGAAATGTATGCACTCTTTTCTCATTCTTTTACAATATATCCTCCTTTTGATGTCTTATCTAACCAGCCCATGCCTCAGCAATGACACACTTGAGGAGTCTGAACTCCGAAGGAAGGTGACGACGAGTTGAACCCATGGAATTATGGTATATGTTTGTTCTTTATTATTTATGGTCCAAAGTTTCTTCGCTCACTGGTGAATTTACTTTTCTCTCGCTGCATGTCAAGTAACTGGGTTGTTTAATTTCCTATGCTTAACTTGTGTTGTTAAGTGCGGAGTGTCCACTGCATCATCATAGTTAAATCAACCGTAAAAGTATGTATCTAATTTAAGAATGTGGTTGTGATGACCAAGTTACTGCAATTATTGGAGAAGGCTTTAGTTTTTAATAATAAGATATCATTAGGAAAAGGCTAGCCTAGCTAGGATCAATTACTGCAGTTCTTAGTTAGGTTCTGAGTAGTGAGTATGACAGCTGATTTAATAACAACTCTATTATCTAAATGCCTAATTGCATATCCTATTCTTGCTGCTATCTGTTCTGAGCTCCATGTCTTGCAAAATTCCATATAGAACTCGTAGAAGATCTAGCCTTCTAATATTTCGTACAAGATGTATAAATGCTATGGGTACAAGTTGTATAAATGGATTTGAGGACTAACTAGAAACAAAAGGAAAGAGGGGATAAAAAAATGTCGAACCAGTCTAGACGGTTACAAATCCAATCTTTCTTATTACACATATTTGCATGCAAGTTTAATATGTATGTTGCCTCACTTTTTACGCTTTTGTTTAAAGAAGGACCTACTAATTTAGTGTTTTAACTCCGTTTTGCTGAACTTTGTATTGTTTCTTACGCATTTCTTGAGCTTTGTGTAATACCAGACGGCATCATGGACGTTACTGGATGCAGAGCGGGACCTTACCCGGCTCTGGCCATGGTCGGCGATGACACCCCCCCCCCCCCAAATCTCTCCTGTCTCCTGTGGCCTCACAGTTTTTTGTTTATGTTACTATTTACTGTTAGAGTGAAGTCAACATGACGTGATGCACCATAAGAAGTTTACCTGTTTTCAAATGATGACTTATTTCAGAATAGTTAGCATAAGATGTCCCTCGTTCTTTTCTGTTTGAATTATATTTGCTTGTTCCGAATTTTGCAGGCATGTGGTGTGATGTGTTGATCTTGGTCTTGTTCTGTTTGCAGAGACACCTGATGATATGTCAAAACCTGTCCTGCAAAATAAAGGAGCGTTGAGGATGATGGCTTTCATGTTCGCTTGGATGATGTTGGTTCCGTGGTGGCCTTTGATATGTCAGGTAAGATCTTGGGGTATCATATTTGCTGATTCTCCATTAGATTCCTCTGTTCATTGCAGGGTGTGTCCTGTTGTGTTGGGCTTGGTGTGATGCGGGTCGCCTGTGCGGATACGCTGTGTCCGCGGGCCATCCGTGTGATATTTGTGTTCATCAATGCAAGAGGAAAGTAACTTGATAGTTTGAAATAAAAATGATTCCGACAAGATTTGGTCATGGTGCATTATTCTTAGGCTAACTTACCCTTTTCTTGTAGAAACTACTCCCTCCGTTCCTAAGTATAAGTCTTTTTAGAGATTCCAATAAGGGACTACATACGGAGCAAAATGAGTGAATCTACACTCTAAAATATGTCTATATACATCCGTATGTAGCATGTGTTGAAATATCTAAAAAGAATTATATTTAGAAACAGAGGGAGTAGAATGATATGTCCAGAGAACAAACGTGCATGTAAATTTGGTACACAGTTTCAGTACATGTGCATTTCATTACAGTTATAAGTAGGTTTCTAGCATGCTTTTATTTGAGGTCTTTGCTAAGTGGTGTTATAAGTAGGTTTCTAGCATGCTTTTATTTGAGGTCTTTGCTAAGTGGTGTGTGTGGCTGAATTAGATGGAAATCCTTCCATCGGTTATTGCTGGTCATATAGAGTTTACCTTTGATTTCCTATATGGTGTACTTGGGTCCAGTTCTCTTGAGAAATTTTGATGTAGCTTCTGCATTAATTAGCCTGGTCGGTATCATTTGTTGAACCATCAAGCTATATAGTCACATGCTATCTTGCAGAAGGCATCAGTAATCTACCAAAAGTAGAGCCATGATAACTTCATTCAGTCAAGACTGTATTACAAGAATTTCCAACCGATAATAAGATCCTGGTTTTCAGTAATGCTTGTATAATGAGGGACATTCTCAAAACTATATATTTTTATTCATTAAATATTATTTCAATTTTTATTACTCAGTGTGCAGCTCCTTAAAGCTACGATGTTTGAAAAATAAATTTGATAGTATTATGAGGTATATGTTTGACACAATTGATGCTGAACCACTGAAAATTTATGGCCCTGTTGGAACACATGGGCACCTAATTATAGATTATTTGCAGCTAATACTTGTTGTCACCTTCTGATTTTTTATTCACACCATGTTTCAAGAGACCATGTGCAGCTCCATAGATGACAACAAGCTTGGCCTGTCTTTTCGTCGAGTTTTGTTGAGCAACTGAAATTTCTGTGCTTGCTGGCGTGTCTTTTTAGCATCACTTTTTGGTCATTTGGTGAATCTGTATAGATGTTTGTAGGAGTCTCTGAGTGTAAATACATATAGTTAAATAAGGTGTTCACCTGACTGGAGGGATCTTATTTGTATCATCATGATTTTGTTCATGTTTCCTTTGAGAGATGATGTAGGTTTCATCTTGATGCTGACTTCTCTCCTTGACATGTTAGCCTACTACAACTACACTTCAGAGGATGAGCGCACAGGATTACCAGGCACCATTTCATCCAAGCTAGATTGTGACCCCTTTAACTCATGATGCCTATCCCGTCAAGTCCAACATCGGTTGAATGTTTGAAACATTGTCCGACTCACCTAGACACAACATACGACCTTTGTATCCGCTAATATCTTTTCTGCAAATCTCTGGTTGAGCTATTCTCTTTCTTTTCGTAACTTTATTGATGAAAATGCACCGTGTCCACATAAATCTCCGGTGTGTTCTTATCTCTATATGGCATACCTGTTTTTCTATCTACAAGGCTGTATATGTGCTTTCCCATCAGAAATAAGATTAAATGAGTAATAGGGGTTGGGGAAGTAACAGAGAGGATAGCAAATCTATCTTGTATACGAGTCCTGAGCTATGTACATATGAGGAGAATGTGTAATCACATGCTTGTTGTTACTCTGTTAAGAGAGAGCTGCTAGCTCATACTTAAGAGTAAATGTACTTAACAATTGCCACCGGTTGTACCACCGCCTATGCCGGTTGCAGCTCCTGGCCTTGCCAGTTGTAGCACTTCCCTTCGCCACTTGTAGCAAAATTAGATGGCGGTTGCAACAAAAATGCCGCAGCCGCCATATGGTTCGCGTTGTGAACGCGAATGGTTGTAGCAAGTCTAATCGCTGGTCGTAGAAAAAGTGGATGAAGGTTGAAGAAAAACCATTGTTGTCACCGTCGCGGGTCACATCATTAACGTGAATGGTTGTAGCAATTCTCATCGCCGCTCGTAACAAAAGCTGACAAAGGTTGAAGCAAAATCGTTGTCGTCGTTATCATGGGCCACAGGTTGCGACATCGACATGAATGGTTGTAGCAATTTCAATCGCCGGTCATAGCAAATACTGATAAAGGTTGAAGCATAAATTGTCATTGCCGCTATCGACATGAATGGTTGCAGCAATTCCCGTCGTAGGTCGTAGCAAAAGGCGACGAAGGTTGCAACACCGGGACTCGTCGGTCGTAGCTTTCCAGTGAATGATGAAAGGGATGTCTGGGTTGCGTAAGGAGGCAAAGAAGCAAAAGGCAAGAGGAAGAAGAAAAAAAGCAAAGAAAAAAAGGTTGTGTGGGAGATATAAGAAAAGGGATATCTTGCTTGAGGCCCATGAACGCATCTGCCAAGTCGCTTCCGTGTAAAATGGCTAGTGAGCGAGGGGCGCTCGGCTGAGCGCTCGGCCGGTCATCCAAAATATAAACAATCATGGTGATCAACTTATCATCTTCCCATGGATTATGTCTGTTCTGCAAAATTTATGAGCCTCGGAAACCAAAATGACAAATTTATAGAGCTAATAGGTGAACGGTACTTTTTTAATAAGCAATGTTTAATTTTTTTTCTTGAAATCTCATAGCATGGTTGGTATATGTTTTCTTTACATTCTAAACTTTTTTCTAAACCCTTCACCCCTGCTCAGGCATTGGTTGGTGTGAAGTCAGAGGCAAATTTGATTGCACATTTGTTCACATTAGTGAGTGTGGGTTGCAGGGATATCGTGATTGTGACATGTCCTCCTTCATTACCTATATTAAAGTTTGCCTTTCACGTGTACCATTTCTCATCGCAAACAATGAGAGCGCAACAACAATTCTCTTTGGAGTTAGAAGATATGCACACATAAGAAAGAAGGTATAGCGAGCCGAAGGCATATATGAAGACCGGACAGAAAAGTAGTTAAGGAAGATGAAGACCATCATCAGACTTTACCTATTTGTGTTTCGGGTGCGACTTGCATGTGGATAAATGGACATGATGATCTTTAAGTATGTAGTGATGTGGGAGAAAGACATCGGAGTTTGTCAACACATTTTAAATTTTTGAAAGAAAGATCAATTGGTTCAATACTTGTTCCGTAATGTTCACACTAAGATTTTGATGGCATCAATATACACTTAGATTATTTTTCACATGTCTATGTGGTTCAAATTCCATTTGGTGGGCAAGCATGCACATATGGAACTATCTTCACTTTCTATATGTCATCATCAGATTTTAGTAATAGTTCATGCATATTTTGTTTTCATCTTCCAAAACCACTATGTTTTTGCTACGCTTGCTTTGACCAGAAGATGGTAAAATATGTTCATCTTAAGAAAATCATGGGTAGCATTTTTTTAATGGCCTGATAGTCCAAAATCCAAATAGTTTATAAACGTACACCTATATGAGCGTTGTCGATCGATAAAAATAACAAATGACAAGCATAGTAAGAGATTTTTTTGCGAGAAGGCATAGTAAGAGTTAGCTTGTCATGTCATAATGAAACTGTATGGAGTGACATAGAGCGATGACACAAAGCTAGAGCAAGGACTAGACATAAAGTGATGACACCAAAGCTAGAGAAAGGAGTAGACCGAGATAAAAGAGGGTGAAGGAAGAGGCAATTTTGTCTTGTTGATGGGGTGTGAGAAATAAGATATGTGACCTTATAATTAAGAACCAATATTAGAAGAGATAAAGTTGTCAGAACAAATACAACCAAAGCAACATTGTTATGTATCCGACGCCAATTTTTTTCTATACATGTGAAATTTGACATGCATTATGTTTATATACATAAGCAGTAAAAAGATTCAAAAGCCCGTGGCAAGGCAAGGGCTTTCTACTAGTTTTTATAGTTTATAAACAAGCTGCAATCTAGGTTCTCTTCTTCAGTCGATAAATTCCCAGGATTATTGATGCAGCGTGAACAAGTGTATCAAATTACAGTTTGAAGTAGATTGGATGGTTTCTTTTGGCGAGAAACATCATACAGTACGGCGGACTCCTCCCATCTATCCTTTTGTCGTCTTCCGGCAAGCACAGTGCAAAGAATTACATCATGGAAGAGAAGATGAGTGGGGCGGCAACACTTGATGAAGTCGACGGTGGCATCATCTGGCGTGGATGGACTAGCCAGGAGACATCATCCATGTTTGTTTTTCAATTCTGGATTCTTATATTGAATTTTCCGTAGTATTTCCCAACTCTTCATGCCCTAATAGCAATATGTTCTTTTGATCTATACTGGACTGAAAACTAGACTGATTCATGATTGCCATGTCCCACGATTTTAAAGAATCAGCCGTGGTGGAGGCTCCTACCTGAAAAAGTATTTATATCAGAAGTGTCTCCTTTGAGTAGCGGCATGGAGGACCTTCCACAACTCACGGAACAATCTGGCAATTGGAGAGGGTCAAGGCAACAATCACCCAATGGTTCCTTCTTTCCGCACCACCCAGAGATGATTTTGTATGAGATAGCGGTGGAGCGAACGTTGCATAGATGATAACACAGCACAACAATCCTCGAGAGAAGTAGCACCACCAATGGTCCCAGCAAGCACTCCAAGAGCGTGAAGGAGATCGGCTAAGCACATGTAACAAGGCGGCAGCAAAGAAGGGGAAACCTGTCCACTGAAAGCAAAGAAGGGGAAACCTGTCCAACGGAACCACACCTGTACCGTAATATGAACCAGTGCGTTCGCATATTCATGTGTTGAGTAAGACAGTTTTGTTGAACAAAACAGAAGCACAGCTGTAGTTTCTTGGGATGAAGTAAATCAAATTCACGTCTTTCAGTTGAACACTAACACCCCAGGGAAGGAGGAGGTCATAGGAGCTGGAAGTGGTGAAGCCTCATGCATTAAAAAGGCATCCATCATCGAGGCGCTAGGCAAGCGCAAGTGCGCAACACAGCGGTGGGTTTGCAGGGATGTGCCAAGCTCAGCAGCCACCACGTCAGAGAAGCGGACATCAACTTAGATGGATTTTGTTGTCATATTTTCATCATGAATATTATAGTTTTTTCATGACATATATTCAGTTTCTATGGTGCAGGATTTGTTCAAGTATTATTGGAGTCCATAGGTTAGAAGATATACTCTATCGAGGTTTTGCACCAATAGTCGGAGTTGTACGCTTTTGGTTATTTTGAAACCTTGCTATCCGCCGGGGATCCTTGGTCATGCTCCATTGTGCAAAAGGTAATTACTGTACTCAAACATCAGTTTTTTCTTTATTGGTTATATCTCAAGGTTAGTTTGATGTATAATTCTGGGATCAAAGTTCACGAACATTAAGTCACTTCAAATAAATTAGTAAGTTATACTTATCACATTACTTGCTGACATCATATATCTTGAGACGTTTATAGATGGTGTAGGGGATTCCAACATGGCTGCAGCTCTGATTTTATAAAACATATTTCTCTTTATATACCTTTATCTCATATTTTGGGATATACACAGTACACACCTAGAAGGTTATGAGTTCAGATTTTTTAACTGTATTATAATAGCGATGTACGTATTTTATAATGGACTGACACTTGAATCAAGAGGCAGAAATATCACATGCTGAGTTTGTCTTCTTAGTGTCTTCACCTATTACGTAATGCGGTCAAATTTCACACTTACTTTTACCGCTATGTTGTCCTTTCAGATTACTCTATCTATTATTACTGTTATAACTCTTGCATGATTAGACACAAAATGATGGCTGCAATGCATATCTACAGCATGTTTGCCCTACTTCTGAATATAGCATAATATTTTTAATTTCACCGATTCTAATGCTATATTATAACTTCCTTTAATACTGTAGCTGCTCATAAGAATATAGTGCAAAGAAACTATAGAGACTTCGGAATCGATTGTGCTTATTACATGTTCCATAGCTTTCAAGGATGTAGCACTTTAAGATAATTGAATGATTTTGAGTACTTGGTGGGTGTCACTTCCAATGCCCGTCCTATGTCAAAACTTTCCCATTTGCTATCTGTCGAAAATTAAACATTGGATCAACCCTATTCTACATGATTGATATAACTTATAGTGTACGCTCTTATTTTAGAACTCTATAAATGCATAACTTTAGTGTTGCACTTTATCCAGAGTTTTCCGTTTCTCTGCCATACCAACAACGCCAATAAAAAGGGATGGCGACAGTGTCCTATGCAAATTGATTGTGTACGTATTTTGTATTCAAGATGCTAAATAGGTCTTTGATTAAGTTATGATAATATCTTACTTGATAACTATTTTGATAAAGCTTTACTAATCCTATCCTGCAAAAAAAAGCTTCACTAATCCTATTTCACCCTACTGTGATTTTCATCCCATGGCCTACTACTATTCAACACTATTTGTTTCAACTTTTACATACCTCAGATAAATAATAGTAGTACTTTGTACGGTGGCTAAAGTTCGTGTTATAAAAAACATAGGCATGTAAATGTCCAATTAAACAAATATATAATGGCCAAAACAACCATAGAGAAATGATTAGAAATAAATATGAAGTTTCTCAGTAAAAATGTTTCTCAAAAACAAAAGGCATAAAAGCTAATTAATGTTGTATAAGATAACCTAAAAAATTGTCTCCCAAACAGTATATAAGACAACCAATGCCGAGCACAAATAGTAACATTCTATCCAATAACTAAATATATTATATGTATTAAATAGTCTTAAAAGCAACATATTCATTCATATATTATTGAAATTCTTAAAGCAAAAGACACACAAGAAATGTTATTAATTTTTAAATGTATGGATGATCCTCAGAAAAGCTAGCCCGTGCTGCTGCACAGGTTGCTGACTAGTATAATTAATCGATATAAAAACAAGATATGATATGATGCATATATTATAACATATAAAACATAATATCATTGTTCTATTCATATGAATATGAACATGAAGGGAGTGAATATGAACACGTTCCTTCACCAAGCTTCTTTTGTGTTCATATTTTATCCATCACAAATATGAATTTAAACACATGAAGCCACATGTATATTCACTCCTTCGTGTTTATCTCCACTACCCTCATAAACCAAACATCATCGATTCAATTCATATGGATCGGTCAAACATGAAGAGATCGAACTATATGAACACATAGAGATCGAACTATACATATGTAAGATTTAGATCGAGATTGATTGATGTGCTCATCTCGGTATGTTATTCCGATCCGGATACATGAAGTGTTTGTGGTCGGGATGGAGAAGGCCGGCGGCAGCAGTGGCTGCGGATGTGGCCGACTGGCAGAGGAGAGGGCGACGTAGGCAGAGAGATGTGATGCGCACCGCGGTGGCATGACTTGAAGTTCAAAGGGCTGGCCGGCCATTAAGAAATAGTATAATGGGGTGACCTACGAGCCCCTACAGCGCTTTGTTGCCCCAGCCGTTCGTTTGTACTGTTGTACGTCCCAGATCATCAAGTTGTCCCGTCGATCGTTGATGTGGCTTTTTTACCGTGTCACTCCGTGCGTTTCGTCCAGCCCATCGTTCCTGGGCTGCTGCTCCGAAGAACGATCTGGGAGCCGTCAGGTGAACTGGGCCGATTTGATCACATAGGTTGTTGATTAGCTCATGGGCCGGTACTTAATTGGTAGGCCAGATTTCGTGGTTCTCATTGCCGCACTGTCTTTTACAACAAAGGCGACGACAAAGGCCTCTTAAAAACCTCCTTAGTTGCATGGGCATTTTGAATATTGTATACTTGCTGTCTCGAACATAAAAATGATATTATTTTTGCAGGAAGAATTTTTTTATCTACTCCCTCCGTTTCTAAATATTAGTCATTTTAGATACTTCAATACGGGCTACATACGAATGTATATAGACGCATTTTAGAGTATAGATCTACTGATTTTGCTCCATATGTAGTTTGTATTGGAATCTCTAAAAAGACTTATATTTAAGAACAGAGGAGTATTCATCAACTATGAACATGGACTGACTATGAAGATAGTACAAAGGACCAGAAGGGAAAATTACATCCAGGTCAGTAGACCACCTAGCAACGACTACAAGCATTGTAGCGAGCGAAAAGCGTGTTGTTGACAGTCGGGAACTCATCTTGCTAAGGTCATGTAGGACCAGCGCATCAGAACATCAATCGCTGCTGATGAAGAGAATGTAGATCGGAAGGATCTCCAATGTGTAGACAAACGAATACACGCGAACGAAGACCAGATCCACGTGGATCCACTGAAGAAAAACACGGATTGAATCCTGTGAGATCCGTCAGAGACAAATCTCCACACGCCCCCCATCTCCCCCGACAACACTAGAAGCACCGCCAGGACGGGGACTAGGCAGAAACAACTTTATTCCATCTTCAGAGATCCATCGCTGCCTCGCCTCTCTGGGTAGGACACAGACCCAAAATAAACTATAGAAAACATCCAAACACGAAGCCCTCCGACCGATAAGGGTGGTCGGAATCCACCACGCATCCATGGCCTTAAGGACACAGGAGACGAGGCGGACCGACGCGTTGCCGACGGGAGGCACAAGAAATCCTAGCGGTGTGCCCTTTCAAGGCTACATGACAGTAAGTTAGTAGTACTCATGTTTGAACATGACATATACTATGCAAGTTGTACTTCACTTTTGTAATCAAAAAATTGAACAATAAGCAGTATAAATTCCATCAATTTTCAACAATAAATATAACACATGCAACTTCTTTTAATAATCATGTTTGATCCCTACATAATGGTACAAATCATATTTGATCTCATTGAATTCATATTCATACACAATTAGATCATGTCATCAAACATGGACGGGCGCGGCAACGCGCGCCATCATGGTCTAGTGCTACATATAAACCTCAATAAGCCGTGTGTCCTTCCATGGCTACTGGCTTACCAGTTATCCATACAAAAATTGTGAAGCCTGCATCAAATGCAGCACTTGAACTTTGATTTTGTTATGGGCCTGGAAATGTATGGGTCCTGGGACGGAGGGTTGGACACCTGCCCTTGATTGCTAGAGGGTTGATTGTACAAGAGGGGAAGGAACCACGAATTTATTATATTAATCATTACTAGCCTCCAACTATTTATTCAACAAATTATTACTAGCATGCCATGCACCTGAATCGGTCTGATCTTATTGCGAACAACTGAGGTTATCACAACATGGAGATAAAGCTTGCCCTAAAAAAAAACATGGAGATAAAGCTGCTCTGTTCCTTAGATAAAACTACTGCAGCTTCTGCACTTGTTTTGCTGCACTGTTGCTTGGCTGTAACAGAGTTCATGGTATTCTTTGCACTCGAGAACCCATCTATTACTGATTGCCTCAAGCTTAACAAGGGACAGAGCTGAAGCACTGAACCAAAGCATCCAGGAGGTTATTCTAATTTGACATTGTTTTGAGTAACTGTTGTATGTAGCCTTGCAGAATACCCAAGACACTATTAGGTTGTGAAATATGCTGTCAAGTCGATGCTGATTGTGACCCGCTTTCATGTGGAATGATTGTTTCACCACTGATGGGGCAGCAAGTCTGGTAAATCTGACGGTGTGTTCATCTTCAAGTTCCACTGTGGAGTTAATGGAGTTGAGAGGTGGAGAGGGTTGCCGAACAGGCCCTAAGGCTCAGGTTTGTACTCTCCTTATGTTTCACAACTGCAGAAGCTGATCGGGTTCCAATCTGGCAAAGCAGTAGTAGCTCACCCAGGACAAGCAGGGGCAGATACAGAACATATGATGATTTGAAGCCTAGAAAGAGAGTGGCAACATTCAGGACGGCCAGGGAACAACAAAACAGGGGTGCCATAAGTGCCCCCTCCAGGGAACATGGAAAATTGCTGGTGGCAAGAAACCAAGCATTAAACATAGCATCAAGGACGGTTTCGATACTATGGAACCAAATAAAGCTGGTTCCACTGGAAATGATGATCATGGTTTGGACGAAGCTACTGCTATGCTGCGCAGGGCATCAGACCGGGTTACAGGAAAATCGTCGAGGAATAAATCAAAGCCCATCAAACACTAAACCAGGAGGAAGATAAGAAATTTAGCATATATGCTCCTTGCATGTTTAACATTACTGGCCAGTAGATATAACCGTCCCATAATGTAAGAGCGTTTTTTACACTATATGCTCTTATATTATGGGACGGAGGGAGTATTTGAAATCTTAAAATTTGCGTCAAAAACGCTCTTATATTATAGGACAGGGGGTATTTGAAATCTTAAAATTTGCATAAACATGTCTCTGTTTCCTCAACTACTGCATCATAGTATCATATGAACGGAATATTTATCAGTCTGAACCCTCAGTTTGATGATTGGTTCATTATGAAATCCAATGGTCAGATTCTCCTCTCGTGATTGGGCATGATTTGTTTTGAACAAAATTGGACAGAGACTTCACTATAGTAGTATTTGGTGATATTTGATACATGCTGTTGTATCAAATATGGAAAGGTAACCCAAAATAAAAGCAGGCGTCCTGGTTGGGACCTCAGGTCTTAGATGTTTAGGTTTGGCTGCGATGTTTGTTTGGTATTAGACCCAGACTATCAGCGCCCCTTCATCAATTGAATAGGTTTAGCGACTGTTGTTGCTTAGATGTTGGCTTCAGTCTTACTGTTGTAAGATTTTGTAAGGTCTTGTGAGAATATTTAATAAAGTTGCCGCATGCATCGCCCACATGCAGAGGCCGGAGTCATCCTCCTTTTCTAAAAAATAGGAATATCTTGAGCACCAACTCTGCGGGCCTGGTTTGTTTGGCTGCTTGGATCCGTACGGCAACAATTCTTGGGCCTGCTGCTTCTTTGTTTTTGTGCCCTGCGTAGTTGGCATGTCATAAATTTTGGACGCTAATAAATGTGACACGTGTGACATGTAGTAATACCGCCGACACGTTTTTTACACTAATTTTGCCATCCAACGAAAACAATCTAAAAAAACTGAAACTTGTTATCCAAGCAGAAAGTTGCCATGCTTCACAACTAAAGTTGTCATTCTCTTGTAACTAAAGCTGCCATAAAAAACGTGTGAACAGAATTGTCAGATTTCGGGTTCCGCAAACCCTTGAGAGGTCCGAACTTTGGGGTGCATGCGAAGAACTCAACCTCCCAATATGCCTACTCGCCAATCCCACAGCCTAACTCGAAGAACTCAAAGAAAAGGGGACACAGTAGTTTACCCAGGTTCGGGCCACCTTGCGGTGTAAAACCCTACTCCTTGTTTATGGTGGATTAGCCTCAAGGGGCTGAGGATAAACTAGTACAGTGGAGAACAACCTCAGGAGGTGTGTTCTTGAGCTCAAGTGAGCTGGTGAGATGGTGCGGGTGGAATGGATTCGATCCCCTCCTATGGTGGTGGCTAGGTCCTATGTAGAGTGGCCTTGGTCCTCTTCCCAAATGAAGGCGGGAAGGGATCCCGCAACGGTCAAATTTGAAGAGAGACAACTAGTACATCTTATCCTGACGAAAGTAGTCTTTGCCTGCAAAAGCCTCTGGTCGTGATGCCGTGGTGGGCCCGGTGATGACCTCTGTCCTGCCGTCCTGGTGGTCTTGGTCTTGTTGCACGGGAATGGAAACCATTGACTTATTCCTCGGGACTCCACACCCGCGCTTGTCTCCTTAGCACCAAACAAGAAACATGTACACTGGGTCCGCTGGCACCCGCCTGGCCTTGGTCGTCATGACTCACTAGACCATAAAAGCGCGTGTTGCCGCGCCCTCCACCTTAAGTTTAAAAGAAAAATAATAGGGCATCAGAACAAAAAAATTATAGGAATATCTTGAAAAAAATTTAGTTTTTGTACTACTTGGAACAATAGAACTTTGTTCTGCCTAGCCCGAATATATGTTTATAAATTCCATGCATCTCATGTACTCCCTACGTTCGGAATTACTTGTCGCAGAAATGGATGTATCTAGACGTATTTTAGTTCTAGATACATCCATTTCCGAGACAAGTAATTCGGAACGAAGGGAGTATGACAATAGAGTGGCGGTGCAACAGTAAGTCATAATAATACCCAAGTACTCCTAAAAAGGACAAACATCAAGCTTATCTATCCATGTGAGCAGCATTGTGCAATCAAACCACCACAAAATTAGAAGCAATATTTCAAACAGCAAGTCCTAAAAATGTAAAATTATAGAAATGTTTGTAAAGATGACAATTTAAAGAAATGAAAAAAAATGAAATTAACATGAATGCCATATTCAACTTTCTGTAGCTTTTCCCTATTAGCTCATGATAAATAGAAAGGTGATCTCTGAAACTAAAAGTTATAAGTTAATCTCATAAAGATTGCAATAAAGCTCCACCGACCATAAAGAGATCACATTTTGTAGCCAGATTCCTAAATTTGATGGATTGGGGGCAAGTAAGGGTTTCTCACATAATAATCGAGGCAAATTGACATAACTTTTATTGGTCTTCCGAATAATATGATCTTCAAATAATTTATGTGTGTTCCATGTCTCCAAGGGCTGACTTCTCACTCTTTTCAGTTTTCACCATAGAAATAGTTTCCGTGGAGCATAAAGCCTGCTTAGGAGATAAAATAAAAGTAAGTCATGTTCTATGGTCAACAAAACAATGTGCTTCCATATCCAGCAACTTCAGCATGAATATTTTAGAAAATAATCTACCTGGTTAGACCATCCTGAACCCTCTGGAATACAGGTTCTGCTATGTTGGCGTTTGATGCATTTCATACTTCCTGCAAAGTGGTGGCGTTCGATGCATTTCATACTTCCTGCAAAGTGGGCAGACGCCAATCCTCATACATATGAGAATGTAAAAAAGTTGGTGCTATTGAAAAATAATCAAAGATAAATTCAGATTAACATGAGCTCATGAGAAAATAGCAAGCTGACGAAAGTACTTGAAGCTAATGAGACATGCAGACGTAATACAGAAAATGCAATCTATTTAAAAGGGGGTGTATTATTACCATATTACTAGAATCTGTCCCTTTGTTAAATACGCTTGTCTTCCCATGTTTTAGAATTTCTTCATCACTTTAACTGCACATCAGAGAATCCTTGGCAACTGAATCATAGTAAATTATCCTCCTATACAAACAATGGTTCAATAAAATAAGTGGCCCAATCAAGAACGGCAAAAATCACGACTGTAGTATTGGGTCGTTGCTGGCTTGCTGCTCATTTTGTTCGACCAATGCGGTATATCGATTACTTTCTTAGGAATGCGATTTCAACCAGTAATTATCTTGCAACATGAAGAAAATGGGTTTCAATTAGCTTTCTTGCACAGTAAAGTGGCAAAACCAAACTAATAATTCAACACACATAACAACCTAGCTGATTAAGTTTTACCTCTCCATGTGTCTCTCAATGATCACTACAAGGGAAAACCCTAGTAGTAGCGCGGGTTTTGAGTGTAGCAGCAGCGCGGGTGGCCGCGCTACTAATAAGGCGCTACAGCTAACTTGTAGTAGTAGCGCGGTCCGCACCCGCGCTACTAGTGATGACGATATCAGCAGCGCTTTTTTCCGAACGCGCTACTATTACTTATTTGTAGCGATTTCGCAGTCCCTCGCTACTGCTATATCTTTCATCATTTTCCCGTACCCCTTTCCCTTTCAGTTTCCCTTTCAGACACTAGATACTAGGTACCGCTACTAGATATAAAATTCATAAACCATTACTGGGTAGTACTCCCTTCGTTCCAAATTACTCGTCGTGGTTTTAGTTCAAACCACGACGAGTAATTTGGAACGAAGGGAGTACTAGATAACAATTTCATGCATAGTCAATAGGCATCCTCAAGCAGTACAAGGTCATATCAACGGCGATCATCATATGTAGTTCTAGATGATATCAACGACAATCATCATATGTAGTTCTAGACGATATAGCCACACACACATATGTAGTTCTAGATGATATAGCCACACACACACATATGTAGTTCTAGATGATATAGCCACACACATATGTAGTTCTAGATGATATCGAAGACAATCATCATCCTCAAGCCTGGGCGGTTGGTGTTCCTGATAGTAATTAGGATGGCCTGTCCAACACGAAGATTCTTGCCATCGAGGAATTTCTTCCACCCAACCGAGTTTAAGTGTGTGCGACCGTCTGTGTCCACGCGGTAAGTACAGCTTGTGACGGAGCCCCTTGCAGTAAGGCGTAGTCCAGCTGAGCCTTCTTCATCAGGCTCGATACCATAACTCACATATATGCTCTTTGCGAATTTCTGAATAAGAAAAATATATCAATTAATAAATAACCTCGCAAATAAGTACATATGGATTATCTACACTATTAATAGTTTTCTTAGATTCTACATTAATAAGCATGTGATCGAACTCTACACTAAAACATATCATCGACTAGATTCCACACAACATACCATATCATTGGATTGTACACTAAGTATTTCATCGGATAATTTGCATTTGTAAGTATAACATACCATATCATGTCGATCAACCATGGTATTTGTCAGGCGAGTCACGAATGGCACCCCGACAAAGTCAGCACGTGGCGGAATTATGTCCCACAGGTTGGACACCTCCTCCTCGCTCAGCCTTGTTCTTTGAGCTACTATGGCTTCATGAAGTGGGTCCTCATCATCTTCATCGAGTGGGTCCTCATTATCTTCATCATCTTCGTCATCTTCATCATCTTCCACCAGGTTGAGATAAATGACAGCCAGCTTGGGTCTTTCTGCTCTGAAGGAGAAGCTGATCAACTCATCACCAGTAAGACGCATGCGAGCGACGAAACGGGCCCATCCATCTCCTCCAATCTGTGACATATTGCGTCCTTTCTCGACCTCCATAGTGTACGGCCCCCCAGGAGCCTCAAATGTCACAGTGTCTCCTGTCAGCTTGTTGAATTTCAACCTCACATTGCATGGGACGATCTGTGTAAAATAAGCAAAATGACACAATACAATAATACCAACACTAAAAATAAAATAGTTATTACATTTCATCTAATTTCTTACCGCCGCATGACGAAAACTCGGCTAGAAGTAGATGCTGAACAGCTTGCCAGTTGCAAGGCTGTTGGCGCACCTTGACTTGCACAGTCGACATAGTGGTGGTGGTGGTGGCGCCATTTTTCCTAAAGCAATATGAGCAAAGGATTAACGATCCACTTCACCGGAAAGAAAAATAGTAGCATGTGATATTTTTGGTTCTTCCGCGAGAAGCAATTTGATGGACAATTATAATCCTAAGATCTAGTAACATATTAGATGACAAGGTACCACTTACATTTTGCCAAAAAGTAACTTATAGAAAAAACAAAAGCAACTACGTACCTATCCATGTATAAAAAAACCAATAAAATGGTGCATACTAAATCAACTAAATGAACTAGTCTACTAAATCAACTAAATCAAAATGTTCTAAATTAACTAAATCAACTAGCCTACTAAATCAACTAAATCATATCAACTAAATCAAAATGTTCTAAATCAACTAAATCAACTAGCCTACTAAATCAACTAAATCATATCAACTAAATGAAAATGTTGCATATGAACTAGCCTACTAAATCAAAATGTAGCAGGCAGGAGGGAGAAGGAGGGGCGACTCGAGGAGGGAGAAGAGAGTATACGGAGGAGGAAGGCGGAGCGAGGAGGGGCCGACCGGTGGCCAGTGGAGGGAGGACGGAGGAGGAAGGCGGAGCGAGGAGGGGCCGACCGGCGGCCAGTGGAGGGAGGATGGAGGAGGAAGGCGGAGCGAGGAGGGGCCGGCCAGCGGCGAGTGGAGGGAGGACGGAGGAGGAGGCCGGTACCGAGTCCAACAAGGAGGAGGAGGTGACGGCGACGCAGAGGGAGGAGGGGCGACGGGGGAGGACCGGCGCGGGGGATTGAGAGGGGATCCAGTCAGTGTGTGACTGTGAGTGGATCGGATTTTGTAGTAAACTTAGCAGTAGCGCTTATTGGAGAAATGCGCTGCTACTATGCACCGTAGCAGTAGCGCTCGTCGTTATAACGCGTTGCTGCTATAACTAGCCTCGCGGCGGCCTCGTGGGAATTATAGCAGTAGCGCGTCTTTGGGTGGGCACGCTACTGCTATATTTATTTCAGCAGCGAGTTAAGCTCGACCTCGCTACTGCTAATTAGCAGCAGCGCCTTATTTTAAAGCGCGCTGCTGCTAAGATTCTGTGTATAGGCTTTTCCCTAGTAGTGGATTGTTGCCAAGGGGGGTCACAAAATAGAGGATAGAGGCATACAGGGAGGTCCACAATGGACCTTTATCAGGACAATTACAGGGCAGTTTCAGCTTCAGTTACATAATGGGGATGAACACATGGTACATCTACAAGGACATGGCGGCGTATGCAGGAGGAGCACGGCCGGTGATGGAAGCCGACGGCATGGGCGGCCGGCGCAGCCGCAATGGAGGGAAGTTGCAAGATACGACATTAATGGGGTCTGTGGAGGAAGAGAACAGGGCGTGTGGAGGCCACCGATGCGGAGGCAGACGCGCAGCAGAAGCTCGCCAACGGTACGGAGGACAGCGGTTAGCGGCGGCCGGCATCGCAGACGAAGGAACGGCGCGGCGCGGACGACGGAACAAGCAGTTGAGGCCTTGTAGGTAGCACACGCAACAAACGGCACGAGTTGTCGCTGTTTCAACTGGACTTGGGCCTTTGATGGCCCGATCACGGAGAGTAACGGACGCTAATTCTGCGGACCAGCAGCCCGCGAAACGACTTCTGGAGCGTGTCAATGATTTGGAGACGGCCGAAAAGTGATCTAGATCGTACATTAGAGCGATCCAATGGCTAAGAGACTCGAAACGCTGTGGAGGCTCATAGGTAGCTGCGTTATACTGTTTTTCAATGTCATTCGAACCTCGCGAGGTGAGCCTTGCATGGAAATCTCCGCTCCTCTGGAGCCAGCCTGAGGAGGCTGCTCCTTTTGGAGGTCTTGGTGTCATCCGCCACGCGAGGCTTGGCCCCCGTGAGGGTCTTGAGTTGTTGATGTCGAAGCTGGGCCGTACCAGGCCGCTGATGGAACCATGCCGTGGGCCGTAGGCAGGCAAGTCTGGGTACCCCATTCCCAGAACGCCGAGAGTAGCCCCCGGGCCCAAGGCGCGCTGCGGACTTGGCTTCGAGGCGAAGCCAAAGGGCAAGTGCGTAGCGTCGCAAGCCCTAACCATCTGCGGCCTTGGTCGCCGCATGGAGATTGATGGGACGTGGGCGTCTCCGCTTCCCCACGCTGCCTTAAAATCCGCCAGGCTTGGCGGTCGCTCGTTGCCAGCGCAGTCCTACCTCCATTGCTTGTGTCGTGCTTGGACTTGGCTCGCAGGACGGTAGCGCCCACCGCCGCGTGGTTCGGGGTAGCAGCGGACAGGCTGATGCCGAGCGGCCAGCCGGCCCGCGAAATCACGCCGAGGGAAGTTGGCGCGAGTTTGTGGTGTGGGCGGCAATGCCGCCGCGCTCGTGGATCCGGTTCCCGAGGTTCTTCGCCGAGGAGATGCCGCTGAGAGGGCCGCTCGAGCTGTGGCTGCAACATGCCGGGTGCTGCAGCCTGGCCACCAGAGCAGAGGTTGAGGTCGTGCCCCCGGGCGGCATCTTCATGACTTGCGGATGGGGCGAGGTCGCCCGCGCCTGTCGTGGAGAAGGGGCTGTCGCCATCCACTACGAGTACGATGGCACCTCCACATTTTTCTTCAAGGTCTTCGACAGGGAGGGCCGGCGGCTGGAGTGCTGTCCCGGAGAAGTAGCCCACGCGGCGCGGTCGCGGACGTCGTGCCCGGATCCGGCCTCGCCGGCAGCTCCTCCAGCAGCAGCGACGACTCCTGGGAATCCAGCGACTATCCTGAGACCAGCGATTCTCTGGAGTCCAGCGATGACAGCTACGTGCCGCCGGGCTCTCGTGCCCAGCGGCAGGGTCCTTCGAGGTTTTTCCTCTTTTGTTTCCCTCCGCGTAGTTGTGACAAGCCCCATGGGGGTATGTAAAAAACTGTAATGCTTTTGTTTTAATGCTATCTTTCTTAGCACGGCGTTGAAATCGCCTATCCCACTCCCGCACGGTTCCCCCTTTTTGTTCTCGAGGTAGCTTAGTGCTCTACGCCAACAGGACCCAGTCCCCAAGCAGGCTTCAGCCGTTGCTGGTACGCCAGGTCGCGATGTCGTGGTCAAGGACAGGAGGTGAGCGGCCCGAGGTCCCGGGAGAGATCCTGAGGCGCGATGCTCAAGAGGTCCCCTTTAGCATGCAAGCATCTCCCTAAAGGCCAAAAATGAAAGCGACATTGCCCGAGCGAGGCTACGAGGGTCGTGGGACTGAGTTGTGAGGTTCACTCTGATATATATGGGTGACTTATCTTAGTGAGCCTGCGGCAATTCCCTTGTGTGGTGCCCAATCGTGCCTTAGTGGTGATGCCTCTAGGTAGGGCTCGCGGAGGCCATCCCCTTTTCTCGCTCGTCTAGATGCTCTAGGTCGTCGGGTCCCGACCCTCGAGTGAGGCTCAGCCGCCGTTGGTATGCCAGGTCGCGATGCCGTGGTCAAGGCCAGGGGGTGAGGGCTGGAGAGCCAGTAGGAGCTCCTGAGGCGCGATGCTCAGGAGCCCCCCTTTAACGTGCAAGCAATTTGCGTGAGATGAAGGCGGCCGTCGGACCTGCCCGTAGTTAAGCTCTGGAGGTTCCTACGAGTTAGTCCGTGGAGGAGAATATGACCCAGAACCGCGCTTGCTGCCTGTCCATTGATCTTTTCGCAAGAAGATGAAGGCACTAAGGACCTGGTGAGGTGACGTGCGTGGGGCAGACCGCGAGCCAGAGCTCGATCTCTCAGATTTGTTAGCGTTGCAGGGAAGGACCCGAGCACAAGCGTCATACCAGCATGTGTAGCCCCCGTTGCGGGATGAGCAAGAGGCGGGTCAGCAAAGCGGGGAGGTCACGAGGGGTAATAGAGCTCCCAGCAAGCGGACGATAACCATAAAGCAACTCATGGAAGAAGGTAAAGCTAGTTCTGATGGATGCACGAAGGATACATGTCGCAGGGACGAACCCACACGACTTGGGGATAATGCAGCCCGAGGGGCGCCCCCAACTGAACGAACTAAAAGACGTCACCTGGTACTATTGCTAAAGAGATGTTGAGCGGTTGAAGACGCGTGCCGCCGAGGTCGCTCCTCATGAGCCACCCTGATCCTGAGCCTCGGGAGGCTCTGGAGGTCCGGGGGGCTCGTGAGGATCCATCACCATCTCCTCCTGGATCGCATGGCGCTTGGCTTCCTTAGATGCCAGGACGCCCCGCATGTGGCGTTGGAATGTGGCAGTCGCGTTCAGCAAACCGAAGGGCATGCGAACGTAGCTGTGAGGGGGGCCCTCGCATCGGCCGACACGAAATGGATAGAAGAGCTCCTGAGAGGCGGCCCTGTTGAGCCCAGGAATGTCAACGCAGACGCGCAGCTCCCTGTACTCGCCGGGGCCGGGAGCCGCGCCCGGTGGTGGGCGGCGATCGCCCTGCATGGCTCTTGCCTCCTGAATCTCCTTGATCGCCTTGGTGATGAACTCCTGAGTGCCTGGTGCCTCGCGCCCTGCGCTTTGATCACGGAAGCGCGCATTGAAGCACGCCTCCATATGATGCCCGAGCGCCTCCCCCGTGACGTTGGCCAGGTCAGAGGCCCTCCAGAGGAGAGCCCCCGAGCCCAACCTGAGAGGGGCACCGGGCACGCCTTCCTATTCGAGAGGGGAAGGCGCCCCGTCTGCGGGCGCAGGGCTTGAGGCAGCACCGCCAGACACCCCACCCTCCTGAGATCCCTGGTGGAGCAGCTGCTTCTTCTTCTTGGGGAGGCCCCAGGAGGGTAGGCAGCGCCCCCGTCATCTGGGTTCTCGACCGCCGCAGCTTGGTAGGCACGCTCGAGAGAGCACACTGCGTCCTTCTCCTTGCAGGCGGCCGTGATGATGCCACAGCTTCCCGGCATCTTGAGGACGTTATAGCCATGGTGGGTGACCACCATGAACTTGTCCAGGGCCGGGTATCCGAGGATGGCGTTGTATGGGAGATGGATGTTGGCGACGTCAAAGTCGATGAGCTCTGTGTGATAGTTGTCGCGCTTGCCGAAAGTGACAGGGAGGCGGACCTGCCCTAGCATGGTGGTGGAGCCGCCAGTCACTCCTGAGAAGGGCTTGGTAGGTTGAAGCTGATGGTATGGCACTTGGAGTCTGTTGAACGTCTGGACGGAGAGAACATTGAGCCCCGCACTGCCATCGATGAGTGTCTTGGTGACGAGTACATTGCTGATGATGGGCGAGCAGAGCATTGGGAGAGCGGCGGCTGTGGCCGCGCACTTGAGCTGGTCGGAGGAGTCGAAGGTGATGGCGTACTTGGACCGCCTGAGCGGGCGCGTTGCGTCGAGCTTGGGGAGGGCTGTGTTCACCTCACGCGTGAACTGCTTGAAGATGCGATGGGAGGCTGGGGCTTGGGAGCCGCCTAGGATGCAAGCGATGTCACGAGGCTCCTGGAAGCTCCCAGCCCCCTCGTCTTGGTGGTGGTCTTTATTCCTTATTGGTGGCGGCGGCAGTGGGGGAAGACCAGCGTTTCCCTGAGGATGGTCCTCGTGAGGCTGATCCCTCTAGGCGCCCTCACGAGGCTGGCCTTGCTAGCGGTCCTCCCGAGGTTGGTCGTGCCACTCCTGACGATGGTCGCGGCCGTCCAAGCATCATCCTCCTCGGCCTCCTCCGCGGCCGTAGCCTCGATCGTTGTGCTCGGGGCGACGACCGAGGTGCCCGTCACGGATGGCCCTGAGCTCCTGACAGTCGTTGGTGTTGTGACTGTGGACGTTGTGGAAGATGCAGAACGGCGACTGCCCTTGGATGACTCTGGATGATCGCAGCCGCGCTTCATCTCTTGCCCGACAGCGAGTACAACCGGTCCCTTGCGCTTCACGTCCTTGGCCTTGGCCTTCTTTTCTTCTGGGTATGCGCCAGGGAGCTCGAGGAGGGAGAGGTGTCCCTCCTCAGCTCTCGCACACTTGGTTTCCATGTTGAACATCTCCAGGGCCGTGCACAGTTCCTCATGGATGGCGAGCTCCTCCTTCATCTTGACGTCACGGATGCCATAAGTGAACGACGAGATGATGGCTTCCTCCAATACCTTGGAGATCTTGAGGTGAACACTGTTGAAGCGCTGGATGTACTTCTGCAGGGTCTCCTGGCTACTGCTTGATGCGTCGCAGGTCACCCGCGGCCAGGGGGCGGTCGCGAGTGCTCTGGAAGTTGGCGATGAAGCACTCTTGCATTTCGTCCCAGGAGGAGTTTGATCCCGCGGGGAGGTTCAGGAGCCACGAGCGCGCTCCGTCCTTGAGTGCCATGGGGGAACCAGTTCGCCATGACCTTCTCATCGCCGTTGGCCGCCTCGATGCTCAACTCATCGAGCTGCAGGAACTCAGCAGGGTCGGGGGTGCAGTCGTAGCGTGGAGGCAGGTCGGGCTTGAACTTCCCCGGCCAGGCGACGCTGCGTAGCTCCGGAGTGAATGCACGACACCCTGGTGTGGTCACGTGAGCCCACCGTGGAGGTGGATCCTTTTCTTGGCACTCGCACGCCGCCACCACTAGCAGCGTGCGGTCTTGACGTGGTGGTGCCGGGAGCGCACACGCATCTTCTTGTGGCCGCTGCACCACTTGGCAGCTTGCCTTATCGCGCGCGGGCACCCGACGCTGTGGATCACGCCGAGGAGCCTCCTGCCTTGGCTCGATGATGGCTCCAGCCTGAGAGGTGGAGGAGGTGCCCCGTAGCTACGTCTCCCGCAGCAGGCGGCGGTTGAGGCAGCGAGTGAGACGGCGCAGCAGAATCTCTGGCGGTGCTGACGAGCTCGGCGATGCGGTCGAGCTAGTCCTCGTGGAAGTCGTCGACCGGGCTGTAGCGCAGGAGCTCGCGTGCCATGAGCAGCGCGGCCTGCACATTCGCCGGGCCACAACGAGCATGGGAGGGCGAAGCAGCCGGAGCCAGCGATGGAGTAGCGGTGCGCCCATCGCGGCGCATGGAAGGCTGTAGCAAAGAGGCCTATTGCTCGTGGCCTCGCGGGGCCCATGGCGGCGTTCGCCACCGGCGACGGGGGACGGCGAGGGCAGCCGTCGCCCACCGGTGCTGTCTGAGCGACACAGGCAGCGAGAGCGGCCCGACGCTCAGCACGAGCTCGGCGTGCATCAGCCATGGGTGCGGTGGAGCGGTGGCGAATCGACCAATGGGAGAGAGGCTCCGACACACCCCTACCTGGCGTGCCAAATGTCGGATTTCGGGTTCCGCAAACCCTTATGAGGTTTGAACTCTGGGTTGCGTGCGAAGAACTGAACCTCCCCAGTCTGCCTACTCGCCAATCCCACAACCTAGCTCGAAGAACTCAAAGAAAAGGGGACACATCAGTTTACCTAGGTTTGAGTCACCTTGCGGTGTAAACACCAACTCCTGCTTTGTGGTGGATTAGCCTCGAGGGCTGAGGAAGAACTAGTACAGTGGAGAACAACCTCAAGAGGTGTGTTCTTGAGCTCAAGTGAGCTGGTGAGATGGTGCGGGTGGAATGGATTCGATCCCTCCTATGGTGGTGGCTAGGATCTATTTATAGTGGCCTTGGTCCTCTTCCCAAATGAAGGCGGGAAGGGATCCCACAACGGCCAAATTTGAAGGGAGACAACTAGTACATATTATCCTGACGAAAGTAGTCTTTGCCTGCAAAAGCCTCTGGTCGTGACGCCGTGGTGGGATCGGTGATGACCACCGTCCTGCTGTCCTGGTGGTATTGGTCTTGTTGCACGGGAATGAAAACCTTTGTGTGATTCCTCGGGACTTCAAGCCTGCGCTTGACTCCTTAGCACCAAAGAGGAAATAGGTACAGTGCACTCGCTGGCGC
Source organism: Aegilops longissima (assembly GCA_021605205.1). Classification (NCBI taxonomy): domain Eukaryota; kingdom Viridiplantae; phylum Streptophyta; class Magnoliopsida; order Poales; family Poaceae; genus Aegilops; species Aegilops longissima. The sequence goes on from CM038679.1 coordinate 731,687,316, forward strand.
TCGCCTGGCCTTGGTCGTCATGGCTCACGTCACCCGAACCTCACGAGGTGAGCCTTGCATGGAAATCTCCGCTCCTCGGGACTAGCCTGAGGAGGCTACTCCTTTTGGAGGTCTTGGTGTCGTCCGCCTCGCGAGGCTTGGCCCCTCGCGAGGGTCTTGAGTTGTGGATGTCAAAGTTGGGCCGTACCAGGCCGCTGATGGAGCCACGCTGCGGGCCGCAGGCAGGCAAGTCTGGGTACCCCCATTCCTAGAACGCCAACATGAATTGTTTCATGCCACACGTGTGGGCGTTATCATTTGGGTGAATATTTAGCTGCCATATAAATTTGTTCAAAGATGAGTACACTTGATTATCTAAAAAGGGCAGCGCTAGGGCAACTAAGGTAAGGAAGGCTGTGTAAAAATAATGATTTTTTCTTATCACCCAGTCCATCATTCAGCTTCTATTTCTATAAAAATATGAGGGTGTGGGCACACAAATTCGTCAGAAATATAGTATGTTTAATTAGCCAATAGCTGGGATACATGTGCAACCAAACTCTAAATTGGCATCTCAACCACCCTAAACATGAAAATCAATGAAAACTTGAAACTAGGTTTAGATAAAAGTATAGAACTTACAAGAATTAACAGTTATATCTCTGTTTCATCCAGGAGCATGCTAGTCATGCATGCCGAACAGTCAAACACATACTCGCTAGAGCTAAGATAAGCACAGCATTCCACGGAAGAATATGCCCCGAAGATGTTATATATTTTTGTGTTTGTATCTTAACTTGCTGAGGCCTCCTGTGACAGCTTCATAGTTATTCTTTTAAGCATTGGCGCACATATGAATATTTGTTTGAACAAACGGAACTCATGATGCCCTCCTTCGAGGCCGTTGATTTCCACTTCTTCGAGTGCAGTCAAGGAGATAGTTCGGGATCTCCACTTAGTAGACTCACAAGGACAATGTGATGGGCACCTCCTTTCACTTAAAAAATTAAATGTAAACCCAGTACACATTGTACATTTGAGATGTATCATCATAGCGGAGAATTAGTTACCATTGATCTCTCCAGGATAATCTTAAGCTTTTGCATAGCATAGAAATCCAATTAACCCGAAAGAGATGAAACACGAGTGTTCTAAAAACATGCCCGACTGTTATGAGATGTAGCTCAAGTGAGAAGTCAGCCACCATATGCTTCTCTACCTCCTGCGAAATCCTTGAGTGCGGGGGCAACAAGGTTGACACTGCGCGTCCATACAACATTGGTTTCGACTACAAACTCCTGCAGCGACGCCGACTGGAGTGTCATCAAGGTATCGTCGATGTGTTCAATGTCATTGAACTTCAGCCTCAAGCCCTCAACACGCACAGTAGCGGGAAACAGGGGAGCAAGGTGTCAAGGTGGACGAGGCAGCACGAGAGAGACAATGTCTCGATAGCACGGAACTTGATGTCGTCCAGCAGGTGGATGAAGCTGACCGACGAATCCAGCACGATGGAGGCAGGTCGAGGCGGATGAAGCTATGTACTAATCCTGGGGGGAGGGCAAAACGAGCTCCTCCGGCTCGAGCCACGCGGCGATGCACAGTAGTGAGTGGACGGCGGCCTTGTTAGGCTGTGGCGTGGCATGCACCACCTCCACGACGACCAGTGGGATGAAGCTCGCGTTACCTACAAGCGAGAGGGCAAAAAAGCACGGCAAGGGAGAGAGAATACTTTATCAAAAACGGGAGAGAGAATAAGAACAGTGCCCCATATATAGCACTCAGGGTGGACGGCACGAGCGGTCTTTAGGACTGGCTCGTGGCCCGCTCGGTCCGGCCAGGCTCGGTCCTGGCCCGGCATGAAATCCAGCCGGTCCGGGCCCTGCAAACGGGACCGAAAATCTCTCGGTCCGGTCCGGTTAAAGCTCAGTCCGACCGAGCGGACCGGCGAACGCGAGCTCTGGCATGGCGGGAGCATGGCAGGGGCATGTCGGGACGATGCGGGGGCGTGCCCAAGGTGTACCAGGGGCGTGGCGGGGGCGTGTCGACGTTGTGGCAGGCGCGTGGCGAGCGCGTGGCCGGAGCTGCGTGGCGGGCGCGTCGGTCGTGCTCTGGTCAGCACCGCCGTCGTTCATCCGCGCGGCCACTGGCCTCCCTGACGCTGGCAAGCATGTCTACTGGATGCGCCACTCCCAGATCTATCACCTGGAAGGTAGAACTTGAAGCGGGAGGCCCTACACCGCCACTGCACACTGGCCGTCGTGCACCGGCCGTCGTGCAAGATTCTTCGTGGTTGTTGCTTCCCGAGCTCTGCCTGGCCGCCGTGCCGTCCACCGTGAGTCACAGAAGTCGCCGGACACCTCCACGACGAGCCACTCTGCCTCTAGCGCCCTCCCCGCGTCGCCGTGCTCCGGCGCGAGCTCTGTGGTGACCACCGGCCGGTCCAAACGAGCCGCTCGGTCCGGCTCGGGCTTTCGTCGCTGCGGTCCGGTCCCTGAAAACAGGACCGTGACGCTGGTCGGTCCGGTCCGGTCCGGACCGCCGACGGCCGGTCCAAACGACGGCTCGGTCAGGGACCGGACCGGCCCGGACCGTGTCTACCCTGATATAGCACAACAACCCTATGAACCCCTGGCCCATGGCAAACCAACATAAGACACCCCTGCCCGGACAAGCGGGTGTAGTTAGCCCACATGAACACATGCAATGTGGTTGGCCGCCCGTGCCTATTCGGTAGGCCTGGGTAACTTAGCCATACCATTCGGACAACCCTCTGGGACAGAGGGTGGACGTAGTGCCGATGCATCAGGGCATCGCACCCGACGTGCTACCAGTGCATACCTCGGCGGGGCTAATGGTCATGGCTGGCTAGCCCCACCTCCCCACCGGCTGGCTGGCGCGACGCACATCCCGCCCACCCCCACACACGGGCCAGCGCAGGCGCGCGCCACGCCAGTCTGCTTGTTGCCACTGAACTAGCCCGACGTGGGGGAAGGACACCGACAGGCGAGTCCGGATGGTCCTCACGCGCGGGACAACATGCGAGACCTGCTTGTCGCCATCAAACTAACCTGGTGCGGGATCGAGGTCACCGACATGTGGGTTTGGACGGCCGTGTGCGGGACAGCGTGCGAGGCCCCCCACACACATGTGTGATGCAATGCCGCATGACAGTAACCCTCTACGCGCTTGTTGTTCACCCGAGGCTGGTCCCTTGGGTGCGTCGTCCTTGCAGATCGGATGGTGCAGAGAGCCCTCGAGAGGCGCCTGCGTCACTCCACCTAGAGATGGATGGCGTGGAGGTCACTCTCTCTCACGAAGGCCCACTCGGATGTAGGTACTCCATCATCCTTTATAGGCGTAATTTGTGCTATTGAAATTAGAATATACCCCCTATGTAAAGAAATATAAGAGCGTTTAGATCACCACTTCCTCGGCGATGACGACAAATGCCAAAGGGTTTAGGCTTTACTGTAATCATATTTGTTGTGATCAATGACATGAGGATCCAAACAGTTTAGGCTTTACCCTAACCATATTTTTCGATGTCGACTACACGAAGTGCAAAAGGGTTTAGGATTTACCCTAACCATGTTTGGTGTTGTCGACGGCAACAAATGCCAAATGGTGTAGGGTTTAACCCTAACTATATTTGTCTCCATTGACGATGATAAATGCCAGGGGGTTTTGGATTTACCTAACCATATTTGTCCTCATCGACGATGACACATGCCAAAAGGTTTAGGCTTTACTCTAACCATATTCATCATCATCGACAACAATAAATGTCATACTGTTTTGGCTTTACCCTAACCATATGCCAAATGCATATCATTCATCCTTCATCAACAAACAAGATCATCATGCCAAATGCAACATTCATCAACAAGCAAGTTCACAATGACATATGCATCATTCATAAATAAGAAATATCATCCTGACAAATGCATCATTCATCAACAATCCAGATCATCATCAACTAGTTCATTCATCCATCCATCACCTACACTAAATGTTCAACAAGTTCAACGCTCGAAGTTCAACGGACATGACCCAACAATTCAATAGACACTCAAAATTCAGCAAACATGACTTAATAGTTCATTCAGCAACACATCAATTGTTTCCACCAGCTATCAAATACTCCACCATCCTTGATGTCTTCTCATTGATCTTCTTCTATGTAGATCCCAAAACCAACACCTCTTGATGAACCAGGTCAAGCAACTCTTGGAGCTGAATAAGGTGTTCTCACACTGGTTGTAGCAGTAGCTCTTAGAGCAGAAAATGATCTTATGGGTCTTAGAGGAGGAGTTGTTGTAGCAGTAGAACTTGAAGCATAACCTCTTAGTCCAAAAAAATCAAAAAGAAAGTTAATAACAAGAAGGATCTTTTCATTATAAATAATAATGTAACTATAAATGAAAAAGAAGCCATCGACATCACCAACACGCCATTCATCTTGGGGATCATCGTCAACATCATCATCTTTGCTAGCACCCTCTCGATCATCATTCATCTCCAACCCTAGCTTTCAATCTATGAACAATTAACCCAAATTAGTTGTTGTGATAATGTCCTATTGTTAACTGATGTTGAGTAGTTGGTGCTTAGTGTTTGTTGGTAAAAACATTGTAAGATTGTTATTCATGTCATTACACCATTGATCATGATTCCTATGTTATCTTACGAGTAGTCCTTTATGTTCTTGAGGACTTGGGAGGAACCTTGTTGCTAGTAACCATGTGAAATTGAGTAAAGTTCAATATGTGATATTATGTTTTGTTGTAATTCTCTAATGGTGATGTGCGAACCTCGATTGCATATCACTTCACCTTTATTGGCCTAGAGGAGATCATTATGTGATAAATTTTCTTAGGATGGATGGCCGGAGTGACAAATATTATTGTGTTCTAACATTGTGAATTATTTCATAAGGAGTAATCGGGAAGCCAAAAGTTTAATGCTATGGTTAGACGTTATCTTCATTATTCTCTTGTATTTGCGGATGCTCGCATGGAGGGTATAATCAAAAGTATGCATTTTGTGTAAGTAAGAATAGTATATAATTTCAGTGTCCACCACACAACACGTATGAAGAAATGAAAGTGAATTTCAATTTAACTAGGTGAAAACATCTTGTCCTCCTCGAGAATGATTTTATCCATATAAGTAATATCACCACCTTGTCCTTAGCACAACTAAGAATTGGGCCACCTGCTGCACTTTGCATTTTACATTCTCTCATTTATTCTCTTAATCAAAGAACCATACAAATAGTCTTTGCACCTTTTATAGTGATTCCTTTATATCAACCAATTTCTTTTGCTCCTTATTGGATTCTACACTCTACTTATCTAAATGATCTACATATGATTCTCTACATATGTGGGTTATCATCCACATGCAATTTGAATTGGCTGGGTATGTTGTTTTTCATGTGTGTCAATTATATCCATGCCCCCCGACCAACTTCTAAATAGAACAAGCCACCATTAAGTTTTAACGGCAATGACAATGACGAGACATGTTTTCATTTTTGTTAATTTTTTACAAACCATGCCATTTTTGTGTTACTTTGTGCAAGAATCTTGATAGGGATTGTGTGTGTGTGAAATCTTGTGTAAGGACGAGCACCGGTAAAAGGAGGCGGTGCTAGCAAAAGCTGAGCAAGAGAGGGAGATGAAAGATATAGTTCAGAGCAGCTGAGTTTCATATGCTTGAGCTACTCAAGAAAATGAGGAAGACCCATGTTGCATGAAGGAGGTGGAACATCGTGAGGAGGCTTGTGAGGTGGACATGCATAGGAAGGGCGAGATAGGGGGCAGACTATGCAAATGCAACCAAAGAAGATGACGATGGGAAAGGGAAATTGTCCGTTTAGACTCAATAGAATTAAGTTGTAGTTTTGAGAATATGGTTTGATCTTAATTTTAGTTATATATTTTAACTGCAACATTCGTATGTATCTTAATTTGAGTTATGGTATCTCGTTATGTATCCTATTTACCAGTACTCGAAATAAATGTGAACATTATTATGGAAAACAAATAGTGGTAGGCTGATAGCGTCTACGGCCGCCGCAAACTTGCAGATGACATCAAGATATCTGAAAATAAACACGTCACAAGGAATCTAGTTAGTGTGGGCTTGCGCCACCCCCTGTTGCAGAAAGACGAAAAGAGTTTTGAGTGCGCGCATCCCTTGGAGCACTCACTTCCACAACAAGCCAATGCAGTAGGTTGCTTCTGCCAAAGGCTATCGCGGGATGTACTATCCACCATTGGCTATGGTGGGAGGAGATATGTGTCACTTGGTTGCGCTTCGGGCAGGGGAAGTTTTGCCAATCTCGTCATAGAGGTGTTATTTTGTGGATAGAGGGTCATTATTATATGATTTTCCATATGACACCCTTTTTCCTGTTGCCAGCCTTGAATACCTACTACTAGGGAAAACCTTATACACATAACTTTAGTAGTAGCGCGTGGTAAAAAAACATGGTAGTGCTAAGTAGCAGTAGCGCGTTGGTGTAAACAGCGCTACAGTTACAATTGTAGCAGTAGCGCGCCTGAAGATAAAAGCGCTACTACTAAAATTCCCACTGCTTAACCGATAGGCTACACATAGTAGTAATGATCTACGGCAAACATCGCTACCGCTACTTGCTTTGTAGCAGCGCGTTATGCAGAAAGTAACTACTGCTAAAGGAAATAAATTTAAATGGAAATAAAAAGAAAAGTAAATGAAAATTAAAGAAATAGAAAAGGAGAAAATAAAAAATAAATGTAAATAAAAATAAATGAAAAAGGGGAAAAGAGAAAGGAATAGTAGTAGCGCATATCCAGGAACGCGCTATAGCTAACTTAGCAGTATCGCCCTTCCTGAAACGCGCTACTGCTACTTTTGACTTAACCGCGCGGTTCGTTCTTCCCCACGGTCACTTCCCCCAAATCCCAACTCCTCCGCTGTCACTGCCGCCGTCGCCCGTCGGCCGCCGCGCGCTCTCTTGTTGCTCTCCGCACACCCTCGACCCCGGATTCGACGCCGCCCTCGACCCCGACCTTGACGCCGCCCCCAACCTCGACGCCGCCCCGACCCCGCCCTCGACGCCGCCCTCCGCAGCGCGCCCGAGCCTCGACCCCGACCTTGACGCCGCCTGCCCCTCTCTCGTCGCAGGCACCCGAGGTGAGCACGCCTGCTCCTCCCCTTCCCCTACCTCTGCCTAGGGTTCATCAAATTTTAATTGCATCAAATTAGTTAGGGTTCATCTATGGGTGGAAACGAATCGGATGGTGCACTTACCACATCCATTTTCATATTTACAAAACAAATACGAATGCGAATACGGATGTTATCGGATACAGATGCGGCTCGGATGTTTTCTTGATTCGGAACGGATACGAATAATAGCGACATATTGCTTAAGTGTATTAGTCAATAGCTATGTGACATAAAGTATTCAACTTGTGACATACAATAAGTTAATGATAATCAGGTTTATGAATAAACACTGTTGTAATGCATAATAGATAGGATATTTCGGATTATCCGCTACCACTTTCCACCCCTAGGTTCATCAAATTAGATGGTAATTAGGGCAGTAGTTCCTAGGTACTAATTAGGTACTAGTTTATTTTTATTTACAGTAAGTTTATTTTTAGTAAGAACTAGTTGAATTAATAGAACTAGTTGAACATGTCATATTTGTTGTTATTTTTTAGTTAAAGCAATTATTCCCACATCGACGTCGACGATGCCTATCCCGCATCCTCGTCGTCGACTCGGCGGAGGACACTTGCTTGACCAGATGGGCCATGTCCGGGACTGGGCTCCGCCGCTGGTACTGGGAGGCGCTACCTACCGGCGAGGGAGGGGGGGCAGCTTGGTGAGGAGTCAGCCCGTCGTTGACCCGAACCTTCTTTGGTGCCGGTCGCGTGGGCCAGTGACGGTCCAGTGCTAGGAAACAAGCTGTCATTTACTTTTGCTTATTGAATGCATGCTAATTTGAATACTTATTTATTTTTCAATTTGGTTTTGCTTATTGAATGCTCATGTCAATATGAGTCCTATAAGATATTTTGAAATGTATACCTTGTGTTGCTCAAATAGGATATGTGCTTGCCCAAGTGGCCGGTCATGTTTGCAGGTTACACCTCCGAGTGGCCTATGTTTTGCCGGAGTGTTGATTCATTTCCGTTCCGGCAAATTTCAGGCGCTCGATATGTCCTATTTTAGTAAAGGTCATGCCGGATTTTTCCATGAATTTTGGCATGACTTGTACCAGAATATGTAGGAAATATCGAGTGCCCCGGATTTGTGTGTTGAGTATCCTCGTAGTAGCCTTCAATCGATTTTCAATTAATGTTTCAACTATGAACATAGGAAATGTCTGACGACGAAAATGATTTCGGTATTTGCGAATACTGCGAAGACGAGCGTGGCCTGTGTGACAGAATCTTCCTATATGAGGATAGGCGCTTCAGCATCAAGCTAGACGAGAACTTCGAAGTGGATACATTAAGTCACAACGACATGTCTTTTTTCGTAATTAAGCATGACATCTACTTCATTTTCTTCAACTTATAATTTAATTTTTTTACTATTCCTAGCGTATCCCCTGCCATGCAAGAGTTTTTGTCTTGGATTTCAGTCCTACGAAAATTACTATGGAGGTAAAGAGAGTTTACTTGAAGACCGAGTATGGTTATACTTTCCACGCAAAATTATACAACGCAGACACCTACACCTATTTTGAATGTAAAACTTGGCAAGCACTATGCAAGACTTATGCATTTGAGCCTGATATGGTTATCACCTTTGATATTCGTCCGAAGATGATATTGAAGGTAATATCGACATCCGGGTCGATGTGCAGACGCCTCCAGTTATACCATTATGTGAGTTTCTCAACCATATTTATGTCTTTGATATTGCTTATTCAAAAATAGTTGACAACTAATTTCTATTGACAGCTTATTTCCATTCAAGAAAACATGTCCGACGCTTGGTAGTCATGACCGTCCACTGTTCCGAGGCTGAACTAAACTGCGAGGAGATTGGTCATTACGTTTCATGGCTTGAGGATCTTCATACTGTCAAGACAAATTATTTTCCTGGACTTCAAAAACTTAGTACTCAAAACGTGTGACCAGTAATGTTCGTATTGAATTACGGTCACATCTATTTAGGAAAGATGATAGAATTTTTACTATTTTTCCTCAGTGCATCTTTTGCATACATTATTTTTAAGCTAAACTTCATTGCTAAGTATGTTACTATACGATGTTCTTCAACAGGGACTCCTGATGAATGTTGTGCCTCATTGGATTGAGACTAAAGGTCGCATGAGAATGGTTTTCTTACGGCCAAGACATCCTACAATGCACTTTAGTGCATTCATGATTTCTAAAAGCGAGGAATGCTTAATAGTGAAAGACTAGAGCAAAATTGTGAGCGATCGCAGAGAAGTACTAGGGGGCAGCAATCAGAAGCGCAGCCCACGATTAGGAGACAGGTTCATCTGCATGCTCAAACATGATGAAGCAGGAGTGCTACACATGTTTTATGTTATTTTACCTTAGAGAGAGCAACATGAGTGATTAGCTAGCTAGAAATGAGTTTGAAGATGATGATGTGCTACACTATGACTATGATGAATAAATAGCTAGTGTTGGTGGCAATGACTATGATGATGATTATTAGCTAGTGCTGGTGGTGATTAGATAGCTACCACAGCTAGTGTTGGTGGTGATTAGCTAGCTAGAATGAGTTTGAAGATGATGATGTGCTACACTATGACTATGATGATTAAATAGCTACTGTTGGTGGTAATGACTATGATGATTATTAAATAGCTTGTGTTGGCGGATTAGATTCAAGTGAAGGCAACATGTGGTGCACATCGAAAGTACTACTAGTCCAAACTAGATCAAGTTTGGATTAGTAGTATACTTTTGACATGCACCACATGTTGCCTCCACTTGAACCTAATCCACCTTCATTTGACACACTGTTATGGACAATAATGATATAAACCTCATAATTGGTATTGTAACAAAATTTGTATAACGGCGCATAAATACACTAAAAATAAAAAAGGAAAAAAAGAATACTAGTAGCGGGAGTGAACACACGCTGCGGCTATATGTGTTAGCAGTAGCGTGTGTCGCACGTGCTACTGCTAAGTAATAGCTGTAGCGCCTTACTAGTAGTGCGGTGTCCCGCACTACTAGTAGGCATTAAACCCACGCTACTATTAGGGTTTTTCCTAGTAGTAACCTCCCTAAACCCTAGAGTTCATGTCCTCCTCCACCACAACTCATTGCTCCCGTGACAAACCTAGTTTCTTCTAGGTGACTTGAGTGGCTTCCTCAATGTTGGCGGCCCCTGCATCATGTCCACCTCCATGGCCCTCCTTAATTGGTGTTGACGACTATCGTGCCAACGACATGCTTGAACTAGGAAGCCCTTATACTGGTGATGTGTGGGTTTGTGAACGGCGCAGACAACATGCACTTCTTTGGTGGCCGACATGTATAGATCATATTTCAATAGGACCATGGTAATTGATGGAGGAGATTACAGTTGTCATTCTCTATTGGATTCCAAAACTGATGCCTCACAATTTTTGTTTTCTATTTTGTAGACAATCTATTCGGTCTAGAAACTTGACTCTTTTTCCTAGGAAAATTATGTTTGTTTAGCGAGGCTGAAAGGTTTGACTTTCCTTCTCAACAATTTTTTAACCATTAGATTTACCAAGAGACAACCCCAACAATAAAATGGAAGATGGAGGTACCTTCAAAGATACTGCCCACCCCTTTCTACAATGTCCGAACGCTTCTAGGATTTGGCTAGACCTCATACTTTATCGACTTATCCTAGTATGGAGGACACATATCTCGACGAGGGAGACTGTCGGTGTCAAAACCAGCGGATCTCGGGTAGGGGGTCCCGATCTGTGCGTCAAGGCTGATGGTAACAAGAAGTAACGGACACGGATGTTTACCCAGGTTCGAGCCCTCTCGATGGAGGTAAAACCCTACTTCCTGCTTGATTAATATTGATGATATGGGTAGTACAAGAGTAGATCTACCACCAGATCGTAGAGGCTAAACCCTAAGAGCTAGCCTATGATGGTATGATTGTAATTGTGATCGGCCTTCTAAGGACCAACCTCTCCGGTTTATATAGACACTGGAGAGGGCTAGGGTTTACATGGAGTCGGTTACAAGGAAGGAAATATAATATCCGGATCGCCAAGCTTGCCTTCCACGCCAAGGAAAGTCCCATCCGGACACGGGCCGAAGTCTTGAGTCTTCACGCTTCAATATTCCGGACGTTGTACACAGTCCGGCTGTCCGGATACCCCCTAATCCAGGACTCCCTCAGAAGCCCCTGAACCAGGCTTCAATGACGATGAGTCCAGCGCGCAGTCTTGTCTTCGGCATTGCAGGGCGGGTTCCTCCTCCGGATACTCCAAAATAATTATCGAACACTTAAACCGTGTCCGGATCCACAAGATGGTCTTCGTATGGCATAAACTTGATCTGCTAGCAGTCTTCGTGCATCGTGGCCTGGTCCAACGCGAACCGGCGTTTCTTACCCCATGACGACTCGCATTACGAGGTGGTTTTATTGGCACGCCCCATCGAGGCAGAGATCGGGTTCCACTTATTACGGGATTTTCCATCAATATATGCTCCACCCCTCCGGAATCCGCCAGTATGTCCGGATCTGATCCTCAAGGCTGATGGGTCGCCTCCTCGATTGAGGAGAAGGACATTGCGAAGCTTAGGGAGGTCGGATACCTAACCGCAGATATCCTGCACAGGCTTCCCGTTCCAGGGCAAGTTATCCCCACGCTGGAGCCCAATGAGTGCGTTGTTTTGTCCCGCACTTCCTCCGCGGCCTGGGCTTCACCCTCGATCCCTTTGTGAGGGGGCTCATGTTCTATTATGGGTTAGATTTTCATGATCTGGCTCCAGACGCTATCCTCCACATCTCATCGTTCATTATAGTGTGCGAGGCCTTCCTCCACCTGACCCCGCACTTCGGCTTATGGCTCAAGACCTTCAATGTGAAGCCGAAGATGATCGAGGGGCGACATGCGGAGTGCGGAGGTGCTGTAATAAGCAGGAACGGCGATGCCCCGTGGCTAGAGGGTTCTTTCCCAGAAGTATCCGATGTATGGCAGCGGAGGTGGTTTTATGTCACGGCTCCTCGAGGCACAAAGTGGGTGGCTGCCCCCGAGTTTCGCTCGGGCCCTCCGTCGTAGTCCGCGTCTTGGACAGACATAGGACAGAATTGGGGGCCCGCTGGTGATATACCAGTGCTGCAGAATCGCATTCGGGAGCTTCTTGAGAGGGACATTAACCTTGTCAGCATAATGCAAGTAATGTCAATCCGGCGGATGTTGCCGTGCCAACGCCAGCCTCTCCGGATGTGGGAGTTCAATCCGGAGGGTCCGCGGACTGTCAAGCACTTCTTCAGCTTGAAACTCGAAGAGATGTGCAAATTATTCTTCGACCGGAAAGTAAAGTGTCCGGGCACCACCGAGGATGCGGTCCTAAGCTGCAACCGCCTAGATACCCAAGTAAGTAAATTTGATACCGGACACCGTGTTTTGTATTTGTCGTAAGTGTTTATTCTGGAAATCATCCGCGTCCAGGAATGGCTCAACAAGGCGGAGAGAATCAGGTGTCCGGCGCCACTTCCCGAGGGCTCGCCTGGCCCCGCCATGGCCAAGATGCTCGACCGGGTGCTCAGCAGAATGTCCTCGGGGAAAGACAAGGGGAGGAACGAAGAAACCAAACCCCACGTGCTACGCGTACGAACCGGGGGAGTTGTTACCTCCCTCAAGGAGGATAATCGGGAAGAGGAGGCTAAGGCCTCCTCCCCGCGCGGGAAGAAGAGGGCTGCTTCTGAAGACTCGGAGACGGAGATGCCCACACCCAGGAAGAAGAAAACACCAGGGGACTCTGCCCCAACGGGCACCCTCACCGCATCGTGCCCACCAATGGGCCAGCCCTCCACCGAGCTGTAAGTTAATTTTTAATTCGAAGGTACTGCGTTCCTACTAGGTCAATAACCAGGATTCGTTTTTCGTAGTCCGGCTAGCAGCCCTTCTCAACAGAGTTCGTCTTCGGGGGATCTTCCTCCGGAGATGATGGAGAGCGAGACCCCACCCACCTCTCCGACTCATGAAGCAGGCGACACTGAGGTGTCGTCACGGAGGAGTCCGGATCTGCCGAAGGCGGAAGCCAATGCATCAGCCCCCCTGAGCCCGGAGCATTTGGCTCCTGCGAGGGGCGATGGGAAGGGTCCAGCACAGTTCGATGTTCGGCCGGACATACTGACGGGCCTACTGGAGCGAGCTGCGCTCTCGGAGGGGCACCGCTCATTAATGAGCGAGGTGCTCAAGAAGATCTCGTCCGCTACAAGCGGTTTGAATGAAGCATTTGCAAGTCTGCTCAGAGGCTTTGAGGTATGTAACGAAGAATACACTATTTTTGGCTGTAAGGCGCGTGTTAGGTGTGCTCCATATAGATAGTAGCCCCTGAGACTCTGGTTGCCCGCCCTAGGGGGCAAACGGGGATCATAAAGCAACGATTGCGCTATAAATTTGTGCAGGTACCTGTGAGTCCGGCCGCCGACCAGTCCGTGGAAGTCTCCGAACTAACCAGGCAGATTCAATCGATTGATGCAGATATCACGCTGGTGAACGAGCGGCTAGACAAGTCACAAGTTATTTGCTCCGTCTTCCTTTGTGTAGGAAAATATGGAGGCGGCATGATATTAATGTAATATGTTCGGACTGCAGATGGTGCTGCTGCCGTGGAGGCCCTAAGGGCAGAACTTGTTCAAGCCAAGGAACAAGCTTGGGTTAGCAATGCGGTTGCCCTAAAGGCGACGAGGAACTGAGAGACGAACAAGCAGCTCATCGCCGAAGCGAAGAAAAGATGGCCGAAATGGCTATTGACTTAAAAAATGCCGCTGACCGGTATGAGCTCCTTGAAGGGGAGCATAAGGATAGCTTGGCCGAGCTGGACAAGGCACACAATGCCACCAAGGAAATACGGACCGAGCTCAGGTGTGCGCGGGAGGAGCTTCAACAGGCCGGTAAAATTGTGACTAGAGATTCCTACTTGCTGCGAACGAAGTTTTTTGATCCGAAGTATGCTCCCCTAGATGGGCGCTGGAGTCCTGCGGACGCGTATGCCGACTTGGCGAAGAGTACGGCTGACGCTGCCAAGTTCTTCGAGGGTCAGGGTGATAAGGAAGTGGAGATGCTTTCTGGTCGCAATTCAATGCTCCCACTCGCCGGCTGCCATTAAATGAGAAGATGGCAGCTATGGCGGAGCTTCATAGGTTGTCCGGTCTTGCAATGCGGTCTGTGATAGACCATCTTTGGCCTGAAGGGCTTAAGCCGGACAGTTACTTTGGCTTGGTGCAGCAATTCCTTGGGGCCGTGCCTCAGATCAATGCCATGAGGAGGTCGGCGTGCATAGAGGGTGCATGGATGGCTCTTGCCCGCGTTAAAGCTTAGCTTAATATGTGATTAGATATTGATTAGGTTAATTTGGGATTAGGTGGAAGTGGTAGACAGGTATGCTTTTTATCTTGAATAGTATTTACTATTCACTAGGTAGGGCACTATTCACAATAGTGCTCCACTATTGAATACACTATTTGAAATAGTATTCCACTATTCACAGCAATATTTAATTCAATATGATTACCTTCACGTTCTAACTTGATTATATATTTAATGCAGGATCTATTTAGGGGCTGGCGAGGCCAACAATTCGTCCGACGGTGTGCGCAGAGGTGTAAAATCCTACTCGGTACTCACCATATTTTTCATTATGTTGCATCAGATGTAGCTAGTTACGTTCACTTAGCAGTTTTAATTGCAAATTTATGGGGTAAATTCCTATCGTCTTCCCAGGCAGTTCCACCCAAAGGGAACACTTCTCTACGGCCACAAGGTTCTCATTCAAACGCCGCTCTGGGCTACACAGAGAACTACACACGCAGAGGTTTCTCCTATAGGATCCCTAGCATAAGAACTCGTCCCATAAATTCATAAGTAAAAATACCAAGTGAAACCAAGAAACTACATCATTTCAACAACATAATTTACATATGGCTTTCCCTTTCGGGATGCCCCGAAGGGATTACACACAACTAGGAAATTACCTTCAAACTCTTGGCGAACTAAGCGCCTTCTTGGCTATTCTACTAGTAGTGGTGGTGGCTAGACTATGAAGGAAGTGGTGCTCTGGTGGAGAGTGATGCTCTGAGTGCTTCGTGCTCTCCCTTCTCTTGTGTATTGTGTCTTCTTGAGCCCAGCGTCTCCTTTTATAGCCGCGAGGGGTGGCTGCAAGGGAGGCCTTCGCGAGCCTTCCTTCACTTATTTTACACACGGTAGTATGCTCACGTGTCCTACTAGGGTACACACGTGTCCTTCTAATAATATAGAAAAATGTGAGAGAGTGCCGACAAGCTTCAATCTTCAGGAATATTTGCTTTCTTCACGTGGCATTGTCTCTCGGTGAATAATTGGCTGGCTCTTCTTTTCTTCTTCGCTTGCCAGCGATGCACTTCTTCATGCCTTCAGATAGGTAGCTCTTCCTTAGGAATCCTTGTGTCAGTGTATGCGTACATACATGCCAAGGCTGCTTAAATATTCAACACTGCTTATTCATTTAATTTAAATTTAATTTAAATTGTTTAAATATTAGACATTGCTTTTTTTTACAGGGGGGGTCCTCCCTGCCCATATAATTGATAATACCTTATCAATATTTAAAGGATCTATTATGGGAATTTCTATCAATATTCGGGTCGGGTATAGGTCCTCCGCGCCCGAATAATTGATAGCAATATCAATATATGCAATTTGGGCTTTATTCAGGCCGCTGCCCATGCCCTGCTATTTCCATATGATCCTCATCATTTAACGGATTGAAATCAAATTTTTCATCACATTCTTTCTTTATTTCTTCAAATTTTTCATCCATTTCTTGCCTTAATTCTTTTTATATTTCCTCCTTTAATTCTTTCTTTATTGTCTTTGAAAATTCTTCAAACCTTTTATCCATTTCTTGATCCATGTATTCACTGTCTAAAGGGTCAAGCCCCTTTAGAAGGCATTCTTGGTATGTCTTATATTTTGGGGATTCTTCCTTCTTTATATTTTTTGAGCTTGATGCCTCCCCCTTTGTGGGAGTTGGTGAAGCAGGTATGCCTCTTTTCATTTGGATATAGTCTTTAGCCTTTGGGTCAATATAATAATCTGGTCCTAATACCTTTCTTGCCCAAAGTAAGGCCTCATCTATACTGTAATATCTTTTGAATGTTAAATCTCCTCCATTTCTTTTTGCATCTAGTTTTTCAATCATAATATTTTCCCATTCCAAATATATGCCAGGTTTATTTCCATCGAATATGAGATATAGAGTTTCTCCTTTTGGTATTTCAACCTTTGCTGGATTTGGCACATTTTTGTTTAATTCATTAAAATATTCAGCCAAACTGTTGAGAATTGATAGAAAATATCCTTGTTCCTCTCTTTTACGAGCATATTGGTACCAAAAGTTATCTAATATGCATCTTTGGGCTTCATTGAGCTTAATATGGGATTTTGGCTTAAAATTGAATGTATTTGGCTGAAACATTTTCAGCCTATTTTCTTCTCCAAAGAAGAGATATTCATCCTTGTTGGCGAATAATCCTCTCTTCATTCCTGCAAATTTGATGCACGAGAAAATATGTCAGGTAAGGTATTATCCTTCCCTTTAATATGCTCAAAAATAACTTTATAACCATTCCCAGCTCTGGTGTCTTCAAATAAGACCCATCTTCTGGTTGAGCTTTTCTTACTATTAATTTTATTGTAGTATCGGCATATGGCTTCACAGTCTGTTCGTACTGTAAATTCTTTAAATCCTAGATATAACCTAAATGCATTTATTGCATTTACCACTGCAAGAATTTCTCTATCAATATTATTTACCGTCTTTAATTTGTAACTTCCTGAAGCATATCTGCATATTTTTTCGTCTGCCTTTGGAGAGTATTTATTGGGCTTTTGTTTTAGTATCGCAATTATAAAATAATTGTCTTCTAGAGGCAATTCTAGGGGTTTTAAATTCTTGACCTTTTCCTTGATGGCCTTTACTAATTTTATATCTTCAGAGTTGAAGTATCTTTGACCATTTTTTTCTTAATTTAGCATATAAAGGTCCTGCTAGCTTTGCTAAGTTATCTATATAGTTTCGCGCGTAGTTTACAATTCCTAAGAACTGTTGTAAAACCTTTTTATCACTCATATTATCAGGAAACTCTAGTATTTTCTTTGCAATATGTTCTTGTAGATATATCTTTCCTTCTCCTATTTCATGACCAAGAAAATTTATTTTCTCTTTGCAAATTTCCATCTTCTTTTTAGATAGTATGAGCCCATTTTGTTCTACCTTTCGAAAGAACACTTCAAGATGGGCTATATGCTCTTTGTATGATTTTGAG
Organism: Aegilops longissima; assembly: GCA_021605205.1. Lineage (NCBI taxonomy): Eukaryota > Viridiplantae > Streptophyta > Magnoliopsida > Poales > Poaceae > Aegilops > Aegilops longissima. Next base: position 731,704,827 of record CM038679.1, read on the forward strand.
AATACTAACAAATCATCTACGTATACTAATATAAATGCTTGATTCTCATTAAATATATTTTGCATCTTTCTTTGAAATAGTGCAGGTGCATTCTTTAGGCCTAATGGCATTACTAGCCATTCATAATGGCCTTGTGGACAAGTAAATGCTGTCCATGGAATAGATTCTTCAGCCATTTTTACTTGCCAAAATCCTGCCTTTAAATCGAATTTGGAGAAATATTTACTTCCTTGTATTCTGTTAATCCATTCCTGCTTATTGGGTATATTGTATGCATCATCAACTGTATTATCATTAAGCCTTTTAAAGTTAATTACCATTCTAGATTTACCTCTAACTTCTTCAGCATGATTTCTAACTATAAAAGCAGCAGATCGATGAGGGCTTCTGCTTTCTCTTATAGCTTTTAACTTTAATAACTCTTCAATATGCATTTTGAACTCTTCGATATCTTTAGGAGTAGCTTCTATTGGTCCTGACTTAATTATATAATCTGGATTTATGATATTTATTTTGCAAACTATAGAGTTCTTATCCCAATGCTTCATTGGTATTTCTCCAATAATTTGTATGCTTTCTAGTCTTTGCACAATCTTATCTATATCCTTTTAGATTATATATCTCTATACCAATTTGGAGAGAATGATTGCAACCCAATGCATTCTGTACATGTATTTTCTATATGATATTCTTCTATGGTCTCACTAAGTTCTTCGTCTTTACAGAATTCAAGGGGATCTGGACTTGTGCTATATTCATCATCTAAATTAGATATTTCTACATTTTGCAAGGACTTTCTTTGTTTCCGTGCTTCAGATATGTATGGAACATTATCTTGATAAGGGATAAATGTTACACCCTCTTCATGTATGATTGTGGTTTGTAAAGATTGTTGTAAAAATCTTAACCCTATTATCATGTCATCATTTATTACTGACAAATCTCTTATTGTAATTTCATCTATTATATATTTTGTGCCATTTATGTAAGCTTCAATATTATATGCTAGCTGATTATGGATCTTCTTTATTCCTGACATATCGGTAGATACTTCAGCTTTATTATCATCTATAGTTTCAACTATTTCGGGACATCTCATAAAATATTTATCATGGATGATATTCTTAGTGCAACCAGTATCTAATAGTGCCAGTATTTTATATGAAATATTCGGCTTCGAACAATCTTAATGGGATCCTTATTCCTAACACTTCTTTGAATGGTAATCGAACAATATATTTGTTTCCAAAACTAGTAATTGCATCTTTCAATTGTATTAATTTGTCTCCTTTTTATCCCTTACTGTTATCATTTGCTCTTTCATTTCTGTGTTTTTAGAACATTATCATTTTCCTCTTTACTATTTTCTAACTCATCTTTAAGTTTTTCTAGCTCTGCTTCTAGCTTATTTATTCTATTTTCTAAATTTCTAACCCTCTGGATAATATTCGCTCTTCTGGTTCCAATTCTATCTCTTGTCTCCATTTTTGATTATTGGCTTTTAGACATGAGGCACATGCTTGTTTTAAACACAGGCTACAAGTGAACCTATTATCTTGGCTTCGTAATATATACTGAAAGCACATTTTATGTTATAATCACCTTTTCCTCTAATCCAATCATGTTCACAATCTACTTGGTTCATCATTTCAATTTTAAACCGCTAAATCATCTATTAGGTCTATTTCATCTTCACTTGATTCATATTCGGAGCCTCATTTTCTACTTCATCTGTTTCTATAATTGAATATATTGACTCATCGTCCTTTATTTCATCATCACATACTAATATATTTTCATTAACGCTATCTATAATTAACACTCTCTCTTGTTCTTCATATTTGCTGGAGTATCTTTTCTGGTCTTTATTAGGGCAAGTTCTACTTAGATGATCTGGTGAGTTACATATGAAACACCTGCATGTTTTATCATAGGTTTTCTTAGGATTGTATCTTCTTACATTTCTTTTATGCAAGAATGGGGCTCTATTGTCTGATCTTCTTAAGAAATATCTTTTCTTTGTTCTAAAATTTCTATTATCTCTCCTTTGTGGTTTATAATATTTGTTTTTCCTATGCCTTTCTTCTCCATATGTAAGTGGTATTTGGACAATATTATTACAAAATTATAATCTGATTTCTTCATAGATCTTTGGGCTTGAATACTAGTACACACCTTTCTTAATTGTTTGAAAACAAATGTTACAGCTTGAGATATATTTACCACGTTTCCCGCCGTTTCCTTTTTATATTCTTCAAATATTATTGACCCTAGGGGGTCAGGCAACTTATTAAAATATCTTTCTAGTACGCCTACATTAAAACCTTGTTTAGCAGTAGTAGCATTATACAAATAATGCTGGGAAAATTCTTTAATACCTTTCCAGCTAGTTAATGTTAATTTTTCTATTTCTCTTAACCTTTCATTTTGCAATGAGGTATGACCTAATTCTGGATCTTCTGCTATGATCATATTTGAGATAACATTCGCAGTTATTAGGGTTACTTCCTGCCCTTTTTAATTCTTCATATTGACTAGGGTATGATTCTACCCATTGTTCCCAAAGAACTTTTACAGATTCTCCTAAAAATGTTTCAAGATATGTTAACATATCTTCTACCTTAGTGCCTATGCTATACTGATTTTGTATATATTTTTGTACTATTAAACCTTTCCATATGCTAATTATATTCGGCCAATCTATTGGATCATGAGCTGCTAGGTTTAATATAGCACCATCATTTTTATAATTTTGGAATTGCACTGGTTTTTCAAAATCTCTTCTTTTAGTACCCATGTATCTATATTGTCCTGGGATATATGTAGGCTGATAATCATCTTTTTCTGGAGGCCATTGTCCAGCTGTCCTGGTAGGTCTCTCTCTTTCTCCTTCTCTTTTACAGATGATTCTCCATATCCCTTCTTCTTTTACCACTACTTTCTACTTCCATGGCTTCCATTGCATTGTCTAAATTATGTAGTCCCACATCATCTAGTGAGTTATAGAAATCAATATTTTGTTCTGAATCATCATACCTTTCATCTTCTAACCACATTTCTTTTATTAATTCCTCCTCTTCCTCATAACTTTCAAATAATAACTTATTATTTATATCCCATTGCTCTTCTTCACTAACAATTTCTTCTTTTGAATAATATTCTTATCTTTATTATTATTATTGATAGAATTTTTATTAATAATAGCATTTGCTTTTCTTTCTGCGGATGCTATAATTTTATCTTCCAAGCTTGAACTACTAGTGGCAGACATTTTATGGTTTTTTAGTTTCTTTAACCTTGCAATTTCTCTAATGATAAATAGTTCTCTTTCTCTAATTTTTGGCCAATCCTTTGTCATAGAATGACTATATTCCCATTCAATATGCTTTAGCTTCCTTTCCCAATGAATTATTTCGTCATCTAAATTAGCCTTTTCCATACATTCAGATATACCTTTATTCTTATCATCATTAATTTCTGATTCTGACATAAATGATTCAGAGTCTTCTATTGAAGCAGCTTTATAGTTCATAAATCGAATACTGCTACTTCCTTCACAATTTTGATAGCTTATGTAATTTTCAGGTTGCTTTAATTCCTTTTCTCTATTAGATCTCCTATCTTCCATTCTTCTCCTGCTCTTTTTCAGAGCCAATTTTAAGAGGATTCATAAATTTAATACCTTTTGATTGCATGCTATCAATTACGTCATTCACATTCACTCTATATCTGGAGCTACTTCTATTAGTGAGCCTTCCTATAAATTCTATGCTTACTAGCAAATTTGTTCCTTTAAAATCTTCATAACCTTTAGTTTGGAAACCAAAACTCATTTTTCAATAAATTCTGTTACAGGCATCATTAGGTCTGGAGCTATATAGGTTATTAATCTATTTTCATTCATGTCTCCTTCCAAAAATCCTAATGCTGCTTTGTCTACTGATTCCCATCTTCTATCTAATAGAGTTATCAAAACCTTCGCACCTAATTTCTTCCTTGTCATACCTTTGACTCCTATGATATACATACCTTGATGAATATATTTATACCCACAATATTTTAATTCATTTTCAATATGTTTGCTTACAATTCTTAAATCTACTGGATGTGTTAACACGCTTAATTCTACTTCTCTGGATATTCTATATAGACCACTTTTACTTTCAAACATACCCATGTGGTATACTTGCTGCGGCTTTATTTTTCTCAGGGTATCTTTTTGATATCTTTCTAGATCTCTTTGTATATCTATAACTTCTTCAATGCTATCAATATCATCAGCTTTGCATGATAATCTATGCTTCATGGCCAGAGGTCTTGAATCTTGCCTTACTAATTGGAGGGTTTTGTCTCTTCTAAGGAAGCCTTTAGATACGTCCATTTTTCTGAATTAATATTTCTAGTAGAGGCAACTATTCCAGATGATGATAACACAATTTCTTTGTTGCTTTGAACACTTTTTAGCTTATCTAATACTTGAATTAGTAGTTGGATGATTGTGTTATTTTGTCTTATTATTACCTTGGAATCTTCCTTTGGGGAGTCGTGATCGGAGAATCCGACAGGAGGTGACAGGTATTTTGCTACTTCGTTTAATGCTTGAGTATATTCAGTCATAAAATTATGAGATAATCAAAGTTTTAACCTCTTGCACCAACTTTTAATTTCAAGTATATCTTGTCTTGTATCAGTGCGTGGGAGTGACTCTTTGCCTTTACTTAAGTAACGGCCTATTGACAACACTTCCTCTTTAATATAATCGTTATTCTTGCAAACTGTATTCTGTCTTGCTTTTGCTTCCTCTAGCTTATGTAAAGCTAGATCAATTTTATTATTCAAACCTGAATACTTATCCATAAGTTTTGGTATTCTTTAAATAAACTTTCAAATTTTTGGTCTAAGTTATCTTGTCTTTTTCCCCAAGATATGTAAAAGTTATATATCAAATCGACGACTGTATTTAACTGGCTATGAGACGAAAAAATATGCAGATATGCTTCAGGAAGTTACAAATTAAAGACGGTAAATAATATTGATAGAGAAATTCTTGCAGTGGTAAATGCAATAAATGCATTTAGGTTATATCTAGGATTTAAAGAATTTACAGTACGAACAGACTGTGAAGCCATATGCCGATACTACAATAAAATTAATAGTAAGAAAAGCTCAACCAGAAGATGGGTCTTATTTGAAGACACCATAGCTGGGAATGGTTATAAAGTTATTTTTGAGCATATTAAAGGGAAGGATAATACCTTACCTGACATATTTTCTCGTGCATCAAATTTGCAGGAATGAAGAGAGGATTATTCGCCAACAAGGATGAATATCTCTTCTTTGGAGAAGAAAATAGGCTGAAAATGTTTCAGCCAAATACATTCAATTTTAAGCCAAAATCCCATATTAAGCTCGATGAAGCCCAAAGATGCATATTGGATAACTTTTGGTACCAATATGCTCGTAAAAGAGAGGAACAAGGATATTTTTTATCAATTCTCAACAGTTTGGCTGAATATTTTAATGAATTAAACAAAAATGTGCCAAAGCCAGCAAAGGTTGAAATACCAAAAGGAGAAACTCTATATCTCATATTCGATGGAAATAAACCTGGCATATATTTGGAATGGGAAAATATTATGATTGAAAAACTAGATGCAAAAAGAAATGGAGGAGATTTAACATTCAAAAGATATTACAGTATAGATGAGGCCTTACTTTGGGCAAGAAAGGTATTAGGACCAGATTATTATATTGACCCAAAGGCTAAAGACTATATCCAAATGAAAAGAGGCATACCTGCTTCACCAACTCCCACAAAGGGGAGGCATCAAGCTCAAAAATATAAAGAAGGAAGAATCCCCAAAATATAAGACATACCAAGAATGCCTTCTAAAGGGCTTGACCCTTTAGACAGTGAATACATGGATCAAGAAATGGATAAAAGGTTTGAAGAATTTTCAAAGACAATAAAGAAAGAATTAAAGGAGGAAATATAAAAAGAATTAAGGCAAGAAATGGATGAAAAATTTGAAGAAATAAAGAAAGAATGTGATGAAAAATTTGATTTCAATCCGTTAAATGATGAGGATCATATGGAAATAGCAGGGCATGGGCAGCGGCCTGAATAAAGCCCAAATTGCATATATTGATATTGCTATCAATTATTCGGTAGCGGAGGACCTATACCCGACCGAATATTGATAGAAATTCTATAATAGATCCTTTAAATATTGATAAGGTATTATCAATTATATGGGCAGGGAGGACCCCCCCTGTAAAAAAAAGCAATGTCTAATATTTAAACAATTTAAATTAAATTTAAATTAAATGAATAAGCAGTGTTGAATATTTAAGCAGCCTTGGCATGTATGTACGCATACACTGACACAAGGATTCCTAAGGAAGAGCTACCTATCTGAAGGCATGAAGAAGTGCATCGCTGGCAAGCGAAGAAGAAAAGAAGAGCCAGCCAATTATTCACCGAGAGACAATGCCACGTGAAGAAAGCAAATATTCCTGAAGATTGAAGCTTGTCGGCACTCTCTCACATTTTTCTATATTATTAGAAGGACACGTGTGTACCCTAGTAGGACACGTGAGCATACTACCGTGTGTAAAATAAGTGAAGGAAGGCTCCCGAAGGCCTCCCTTGCAGCCACCCCTCGCGGCTATAAAACGAGACGCTGGGCTCAAGAAGACACAACACACAAGAGAAGGGAGAGCACGAAGCACTCAGAGCATCACTCTCCACCAGAGCACCACTTCCTTCATAGTCTAGCCACCACCACTACTAGTAGAATAGCCAAGAAGGCGCTTAGTTCGCCAAGAGTTTGAAGGTAATTTCCTAGTTGTGTGTAATCCCTTCGGGGCATCCCGAAAGGGAAAGCCATATGTAAATTATGTTGTTGAAATGATGTAGTTTCTTGGTTTCACTTGGTATTTTTACTTATGAATTTATGGGACGAGTTCTTATGCTAGGGATCCTATAGGAGAAACCTCTGCGTGTGTAGTTCTCTGTGTAGCCCAGAGCGGCGTTTGAATGAGAACCTTGTGGCCGTAGAGAAGTGTTCCTTCGGTGGAACTGCCTGGGAAGACGATAGAATTTACCCCATAAATTTGCAATTAAAACTGCTAAGTGAACGTAACTAGCTACATCTGATGCAACATAATGAAAAATATGGTGAGTACCGAGTAGGATTTTACACCTCTGCGCACACCGTCGGACGAATTGTTGGCCTCGCCAGCCCCTAAATAGATCCTGCATTAAATATATAATCAAGTTAGAACGTGAAGGTAATCATATTGAATTAAATATTGCTGTGAATAGTGGAATACTATTTCAAATAGTGTATTCAATAGTGGAGCACTATTGTGAATAGTGCCCTACCTAGTGAATAGTAAATACTATTCAAGATAAAAAGCATACCTGTCTACCACTTCCACCTAATCCCAAATTAATCTAATCAATATCTAATCACATATTAAGCTAAGCTATATAAAAATTGAATATCCCTATATTGTTGGTATCAGGTCCAGCGTTTAATCATTGAAAGGTTAAAATATTTAAACTTAGAAGTTAGCGCAGGTAAAGTTATAAATACTAAGGAAAATCTAAATATAAGGTGTAGAGTAAATCCTTCTGAAGAGCATATCTGGCATTCATCTCATAGCCAGTTAAATACAGTCGTCGATTTGATATATAACTTTTACATATCTTGGGGAAAAAGACAAGATAACTTAGACCAAAAATTTGAAAGTTTATTTAAAGAATACCAAAAACTTGCGGATAAGTATTCAGGTTTGAATAATAAAATTGATCTAGCTTTACATAAGCTAGAGGAAGCAAAAGCAAGACAGAATACAGTTTGCAAGAATAACGATTATATTAAAGAGGAAGTGTTGTCAATAGGCCGTTACTTAAGTAAAGGCAAAGAGTCACTCCACGCACTGATACAAGACAAGATATACTTGAAATTAAAAAGTTGGTGCAAGAGGTTAAAACTTTGATTATCTCATAATTTTATGACTGAATATACTCAAGCATTAAATGAAGTATATATATATATATATATATATATATATATATATATATATATATATATATATATATATATATATATATATATATATATAAAGATAGCAGTCGTCGGCTTCAGCCCCCACACAAACAATGCGGGGGTGTTCGCAAAACATATGCATAATCATACTTGATCCAACGTCTTGGTCCATGAAGGAGGTGATCGCACGTCGAACTAGGCAACCGGACTATATAGCTGTAACACTTTCGCTTAGCCATGGGAACTAATGTTGGGGCTACTATGTAGCCCCTCGTACATTTCGCATGCATCCGAATACAGGCGCGTGTGTACATGACCGGACAACGGTCCTTTAATGTGGAGGAATCCTAAGGATTCTGATAAGTCTTAGAGTGGTTGAACAGTCTCTCGCTGTATCATGACAGTCAGTTTTCGGCTTTCTCTACCGAAGTGCTCGTCCGGAATAACCAGGGCACAATCGCAGTAGTTCTCCTTTGGCCACCTTAGCCTGTATTAACGGAACGTAAGGCGGCAAACCCAGGAGCCGGTCAAACCCAACATTTGACCAAAGACATGATTCGGATGTGCTGCATATACGGCCAAACTCGTGACGCCGAACACTCCCGAGGGTATTCGTACTTTATAATAGTCGATGGGCTCAAGAATGCCCATTCGTTATAAACCCTGTTTTTCCAGGTACGTGCGTTAATCTGTCGTGGCGAGATGCCAAAAACGGCAGTATCCTCTATGGGTATGGAACCCATGGGATGGTTAAAAACAAGAGGCAATAAAAAGGTTTACACAGGGGCTTAATCTAAAAAGAAACCTGTTGAACGGGGCCCTGCTGCACGTCTGCGCCTTTGTCTCCGTTGTGCCGTATCCTGGAAGGGTATCGCGCGAACGTTGTCTGTGGAAAAAGGAAAACTCGTAGAAGAGTACAACGTAAGTATGCGGTGGATAATAAAAGTGTAAGATGTTGGCCTTCCCATAAGGTTGAGCCAACTGTGGGACTGTGTTAAATATTTATAGTCCCTGGTGTCCACCATGGGATTATATATGCGGTGCCCTGGTTCGATTTTGTCCGAGCGACCGGACCCGTCTAGCCGAGTCTGTGGCCTTTAATGACCAGTCATGTTTTCTTATGTTGGAGGCCGCATATAGTCCGGCCGCGAGGGCCGTCGCGTGTTCCTCTACGCGTGACGAGCGCTCTATTAGTCCGCTAACAGTGATGACGCCACGTGGACCGGGCATCTTAAGTGTAAGGTAGCCATAGTGCGGCAATGCGTTGAAGCGGGCGAAGACCGTTCTTCCGAGCACTGCGTGATAGTCGCTTTGGAAGGGTGCGATGAAGAAAAGTAGTTCTTCGCTTCTGGAGTTGCCTGGCGAGCCGAATGTTACCTCCAGTGCGACGGAGCCCCTGCTGTGGGCTTCAACGCCTGGTATCACCCCTTCAAAGGTGGTGTTGCTTTGGTTAATTCTGGATGGGTCTATCCCCATCCCGCGGACAGTGTCCTCATATATTAAATTGAGACTGCTGCCGCCGTCCATAAGGACGCGGGTGAGACGGTATTCGTCGATTATCAGGTCAAGCACCAAGGCCTTTGATCCTCTGCGCGGAATACTAGTTCGGTCATCCAAGTTATCGAAAGTGATCGGATAAGGCATCTAGTGGTTAGGCGTGAGTACGATGGGCTGAAGGCTGTAAGTTTATGATTTTGCATAAAGCTAGTTTTTCCCTACAACAAAGGAATAAATTTATTTAACTACTCCCATGTTGCCCATTATTTGAGAATGTAACCCCAACTCAAATCCCAATAAAAGTATCATCATTAACCCAACTCAAATTAATTAAAGTAACGTGATGAGATCACATCAATATATTCAAGTACTAGATACTCAAGATGTCCATAACCGGGGACACGATTAACCATGATTAGTTTATACACTCTGCGAGGTTTGTGCACTTTTCCCCACAAGACTCAACCGCATCCATGATCGGATGATCGATACATAGCCTTTCTAAAGCATTAACTCTCTACTCCGGGTAGACAGTACTACCTACAACCCTACATCTGCTAGTCTACCTCTTCAAGAGCTCACGCAACTTACTCAACTATGCTAGAGCCCATAATGGCTTGTGGCTGCACACGGAAGTTTCTAGCATGAACAATCTTATGATCCCTTTGAGCCTGGGTGGCATACCATAGGATAATCACACGGGTACTCCGGGATTTCCAAAAACAGGCAACACTGGGTTCCCCAGGTGCCTCAACCAATCCACCCAGATGTATATTAAAGTTGCCACCTTAATATTGTCCATAATTAAATAACTCTCAAATTCCATGTGTACAAAAAATCACGATCCAGTCCCCGTCTACGAGCATCGTTAAGCAATAATAAGCATAACGTATATTCCCGGGGTGATCAAAAGGTACTAGGTTCCTACCTCAAGCACTACAACCAAATCAACATGTTCCCAATCCTACTCATGCAAAATATTTGAGGGCAGAACTAACGCATAGTAAAAAAACTGGGTTTAAAAGAGTATGATCAAAGTGTAACTTGCCTTGCTGATGATCTGCAAACTCTAGAGATTCGTAGTAACAAGTGTCGCACTCGGGGTATGGTTTGTCTCCAACGTATCTATAATTTATGAAGCATTCAGGCTATTATATTATCTGTTTTGGATGTTTATGGGCTTTACTAAGAACTTTTATATTATTTTTGGGACTAACCTATTAACCGGAGGCCCAGTCCATATTGCTGTTCTCTTGCCTATTTCAGTGTTTCAAAGAAAAGGAATATCAAATGGAGTCCAAACGGAATGAAACCTTCGGGGAAGTTATTTTTGGAACGAAAGCAATCCAGGGGACTTGGAGTGCACGTAAGGGAAGCTTCGAGGTGGCACGAGGCAGGGAGGCGCGCCCACCTCCCCTGGGCGCGCCCCCACCATTGTGGGCCCCTCATAGCTCCCCTGACTGACTTCTTTCGCCTATATATCTCTATATACCCTAAAAACATCGGGGAGCACAATAGACCGGGAGTTCTGCCGTCGCAAGCCTCTGTAGCCACCAAAAACCTCTCGGGAACCCGTTCCGGCACCCTGTCGGAGGGGGAACCCATCACCGGTGGCCATCTTCATCATCCCGGCGCTCTCCATGACGAGGAGGGAGTAGTTCACCCTCGGGGCTGAGGGTATGTACCAGTAGCTATGGGTTTGATCTCTCTCTCTCTCTCTCTCTCTCTCTCTGAGGTGGTACGATCTTGATGTATCGCGAGCTTTGCTATTATAGTTGGATCTTATGATGTTTCTCCCCCTCTACTCTCTTGTAATGGATTGAGTTTTCCCTTTTGAAGTTATCTTATCGGATTGAGTCTTTAAGGATTTGAGAACACTTGATGTATGTCTTGCTGTGCTTATCTATGGTTACAAGGGGATATTCACGTGATTTACTTAATGTATGTTTTGGTGACCAACTTGCGGGTTCAATTAACTTATGCATAGGGGGTTGGCACACGTTTTCATCTTGACTCTCCGGTAGAAACTTTGGGGCACTCTTTGAAGTACTTTGTGTTGGTTGAATAGATGAATCTGAGATTGTGTGATGCATATCGTATAATCATGCCCACGGATACTTAAGGTGACAATGGAGTATCTAGGTGACATTAGGGTTTTGGTTGATTTGTGACTTAAGGTGTTATTCTAATACGAACTCTATGATAGATTGAATGGAAAGAATAGCTTGTGTTATTTTACTACGGACTCTTGAATAGATTGAGCAGAAAGGATAACTTTGAGGTGGTTTCGTACCCTACCATAATCTCTTCGTTTGTTCTCCGCTATTAGTTACTTTGGAGTGACTCTTTGTTGCATGTTGAGGGATAGTTATATGATCCAGTTATGTTATTATTGTTGAGAGAACTTGCACTAGTGAAAGTATGAACCCTAGGCCTTGTTTCCTAGCATTGCAATACCGTTTGTGCTCACTTTTACCATTAGTTACCTTGCTGTTTTTATATTTTCAGATTACAAAAACTTATATCTACCATCCATATTGCACTTGTATCACCATCTCTTCGCCAAACTAGTGCACCTATACAATTTACCATTGTATTGGGTGTGTTGGGGACAGAAGAGACTCTTTGTTATTTGGTTGCGGGGTTGCTTGAGAGAGACCATCTTCATCCTACGCCTCCCACGGATTGATAAATCTTAGGTCATCCACTTGAGGGAAATTTGCTACTGTCCTACAAACCTCTGCACTTGGAGGCCCAACAACGTCTACAAGAAGAAGGTTGTGTAGTAGACATCAGGGTAATCTAGCGTAGACAAACAATAGCATACATAAGCAATCACTCAAAGGAAACATGAGAAAAACCGAGGAATGATCCAAATCGAACACGAAACAAGCAAACGGATTAAACTAACAAGAGTCAAAACCTAACAGTAATATTAACATGTGAATTAGATCTTAGCAGCAGGTACATGTCATTAGCTAAGATTTGCAAAAAGATTCAACTCAAACGGAGCAACGAAACACAAAATACGAACGAAACAAGATCGTTTACTAATCTGGACTAAACTCAAATTGTACAGTACCAAAATCATGCTCAAGTTGGTTAACTGGAAAGAACAGAACGATACGAAGATTTTGGTGCTGGTTTCATCTAATTTGGATAAACGAGTAAAAAGTTATGCTAGTTTAAAGATAAGGGACTAAATCGTGAAAAAAATAACCGTAGATAGGTCCCTGGCCGAAAATAAACTAAAAAGAAAAAGACTGACGAACGAACGTTCACTATCTGAAATAATCCGGCGAAAAGGGTTCATTAAAATGAATGAACGAACGAACGAAAGTTCGTTCAGTAACTCGATTAAAAACGAAAAACCGATCTAATCAACAAAACCGCGAAAACATATAAAAAAACCGGGGCGGTTCGGGATTTATACCGGTTCTTCAAATAAAACCGGCGGCGGCGGCGGCGGCGGATTTGACGGCAGCGACGGCGTCTGATACGTTTCTAACGTATCTACTTTTCCAAACACTTTTGCCCTTGTTTTGGACTCTAACTTGCATGATTTGATGAAACTAACCCGGACTGACGCTGTTTTTAGCAGAATTGCCATGATGTTGTTTTATGTGTAGAAAGCAAAAGTTATCGGAATGTCCTGAAAATCCACGGAGGCACTTTTTGGAAAATATAAAAAATAGTGGCGAAAGAATCAAGACTAGGGGGCCCACACCCTGTCCACGAGGGCGGGGAGTGCGCCCCCTGTCTCGTGGGCCCCCTGAGGCTCCGCCGACCTCGACTCCAACTCCATATATTCCGTCTCGCGGAGAAAAAAATCAGAGAGAAAGTTCCGTCGCGTTTTACGATACAGAGCCGCCGCAAAGCCCTAATCTCTCTCGGGAGGGCTGATCTGGAGTCCATTCGGGGCTCCGGAGAGGGGGATTCATCGTCGTCGTCATCATCAACCATCCTCCATCACGAATTTCATGATGCTCACCGCCGTGCGTGAGTAATTCCATCGTTGGCTTGCTGGACGGTGATGGGTTGGATAAGATTTACCATGTAATCAAGTTAGTTTTGTTAGGGTTTGATCCCTGGTATCCACTATGTTCTGAGATTGATGTTGCTATGACTTTGCTATGCTTAATGCTTGTCACTAGGGCCCGAGTGCCATGATTACAGATCTGAACCTATTATGTTTTCATGAATATATGTGTGTTCTTGATCCTATCTTGCAAGTCTATAGTCACTTATTATGTGTTATGATCCGATGTGACACTCCAAAATTTTTTGTTTTGGTTTTCAGCAAAAACCTTGTTGGTTTTGAAGGAGGTCATTTAAACCCTTCCACAAATCTCTTCCTCTCAAGAATTTTCCCTTTGACAAAAGATTTTCTTTGGCACCTTCTTCAACTCTGGTGTTGGTTATTAAAAACCTTTCTTCTGATTTCCCCCTTCTCAAATTTTATTTTTGGGATTTATTTCCTTTTAGAAGAAAACCCTAGGAGTTTTGGGTCTTCTCTTATTTTGAATCCACCCATGGTTTTACCATGCCTCATGTGGTAAATCTTCCCAAAACCCCTCCTTCCACTTTGGGACAATCCAAATATTCTGTCCCAACAAGTCCAACTCATTTTTGGATTTTATTTCATTTAAATCTTTCCCCAAAACAATTCTGCCCATTATTTTGAGCCTAGGTGATTTGCAAAGCAAGTACCTAAATGCCTTTGAGTTTTGTTCTCAAACCAAATTCTCTGGATAGTCCCTATCACCCACAACCTAGAGCCATCAAGATCCACTCTTCTTCTTTTCAAAATTTTCAAGTTTCAGCTTCTGCAAGTTTGGACCAGATTTGTCAAATTTGATGAAATTCATATCTCCTCTTCTCCAAAAATTCCACCAAAATTCAGGCAACCTCCAGTTGCAATGAGAAGCCACTCCACCAAAAATCAGCTCAAGGAAAAATCCCCACATGCCAAAAGCATTCGGTCGAACACCTAGCATGCACTGTCACTTTGCACTTTCAGTAAATTCAGAAATTCAGAGTTTCAGTGCCATTTCTTCGTCAGGGTCGGGTCACCTGTCAACAGTGCACCTGGCACGTTGCGCACGGTCTCTCCTCCCTGGCCGGAGCACCGCACGCCCCCTTGGACGGATGCAGGCGTCGGTGGCGGCGAGCCTCGCCGGCATTGGCGGTTTCTGTGGTGGCTGCGCCACCTGTGGCGGCCAGCGAGGGCCCGAGCCCGCTCGCCACACCACCCGTCGCCACCCATCGTTCCCTGGCCCTCCGCGTGGCTCATGCACGCCAGCGCACCCCCGTTGCACCTCGCCATGGCGGCAAGCGCAGGGCACGCCCTCTGCCGCCAGGCAGGCCCGCCTGCCCGTTCGTCGAACTCCCCCCAAAGCTTCTCGTCCAAACTCGTTTAGCGTCTAAATGGAGCCAGTAGACCTCCACGTTGATGCTCAACCGCTAAACCACCCCGACCAAGCCCTGCGCCGCCGTAACCTTCGCCGGAGAACTCCGTTCACGGCCACCCCCCCGATCGCCTATAAAAAGGGGCCCCGAGCTCGCCCTCGAGCACGCAGCATCCCTACACCTCACCAACACTCCGCCAGGCTACTAGGAGGACCTCGAGGAGGTCTCCTCCCCCAACTCCGGCCGCCCCGTTCCGCCTCGGCCTCCACTTCGATTCACTCCGGTGAGGCCGTCCCCGGCGCCCTATCCTGGTCAGCACTCCCCTCGACCACCCAGTAGCCTAACCCCCACCTCAATTTCCTCCTCGCAGCACTCTCCGGCGAGATCCAACCCCTCCCGAATCGCCGTCCACCGGAGCAAGGGCCGCCGTCGACGTGTTACTTGCCGGCGACCACCACCACCACCCACCGACGCGGAATGGCGCCCTGAGCACGGAGGTACCACCCGATTCTCCTGCCTCGCCGTAGATCGCCGCCGACGACCACCGCAGCCCTCGGGCGCCACGAGCTCCCCCCTTTGAATTTTAAACCTGACGGGTGGTACCCGCCCGTCAGCCTCTCTGTCTTTATTTTGAAACATTTTCTGAAAGCGTATTCTGATAAATACGCTTTCCAAACCGAATCGTTTTCTAAACTTTTTTGTTCTGCCCCCTGAGTATTTTCTGTTTCATTACAGAAAGGTCCTTGGACCAAAACACTTATAACTTTTAAACAGAAAAGGATTTTTGAGTGATTCTTTTTCTGTCCTCTTCAAAATTTTGTCTAGTTTTTTATCAGATTTATTTAAAAAATATTTGGAATAATTTTTGAGCACCCCTTGGTATTTACGTTAGTGCCTATATTTTTGTATACCGTAGATACCGAAGGAGGTGATGGAACCGCGAACTTCACCGAGCTAGGCCCCGACTACTCCGAACCAGGCAAGCATGTTTGAACTTTTGATATGATGAGTGTTTGGGCATGTTTGCATTCATTTAGTATCATGGCATGTTCATGAGCATGTCGATGAAAGTTTATCTCGTAAAAGTTGAGGCAAGTGAGTTTCGGGAAATCCATGAGTTGTTGGAAACATGTTGCATGGCCATGAGTTGGCATGAGAATGGGTAAGGTGGCAGTGTTGTAGCATGCCAGTCTTATGCCAGATCATTGACCCAGTGTCAACATAAATCAGTCAAATTCACGTCCGTCTCCCCTTTCGTACTACCACATGTTTTCCGCAAGGGATACGGCTTAGTAAGTTGCAAACCACTTTCTGGTACACACCAAATCGAGAGGCCGGGATGAGGGTTCCATGGCCCTGGATTAAAGCCTTTCATCCGGTCAGGGGGCATGGGTGTTTCCGGTTGGGACCGAGAGGGGGCACCCTTAGAGCGCACGATATAAATTTGATCCCATGCTATTCGAGATTGTGATCTCCCCGTCTCAAAGTTTTTCTTGAACGCTGTCTAGGGTGATTCCTGGCAACGTGAGGTAGGATGGGTGTGTACTGGTTAGCTGTGTTTTCTCCGAAATACTGTAAACGGAACTAGTCCTTCGTGACTACGGAAATCCGTTGGCTATGGATATTTTAGTACAAACTCTGCAGAGTCAAAAACCCTTGAATTCATTCTATTCATGTCCAAGAGCTGTGATCATCTTATATTGTCAAGTGTCAGTCTTGGTGACAGTAACTCCTGAGAACCACATGAATGTTAAAGGTTTCTTTCTTATGGATGGACTCACCCGTTTGCTGTCTTGTGATGAATATTTTCCGTAAGCACCATTTCTTGTAAGTTTTGAATAATGAAATATAAGCCCTTTCTGCGATGTCGCTCAGACGTCCGACTGTGGCATTGTTGCTTACTTATTTTTTATATAAGCCCTTTCTACGATGTCGCTCAGACGTCCGACTTTGGCACTGTTATTTACTTATTATTGATATAAGCCCTTTCTGCGATGTCGCTCAGACGTCCGACTGTGGCATTGTTGCTTACTTATTTTTGATATAAGCCCTTTCTGCGATGTCGCTCAGACGTCCGACTGTGGCACTGTTGCTTACTTATTTTTGATATAAGCCCTTTCTGCGATGTTGCTCAGACGTCCGACTATGGCACTGTTATTTACTTATTATTGATATAAGCCCTTTCTGTGATGTCGCTCCGACGTCCGACTGCGGCACGCATGTCTTTCTTTCGGTATAAGCCCTTTATGAGGTGTCGCTCAGACGCCCGATTGTGGCATGCTTTACTTATTTGTTCTCCCTTCGAGGTGTCTCTTCAGACACCCAATCGGTCTTTAGTTTATTTTCTTTGGGTTTTCGAGCGGACTACCGCCGACTCCCTTTCTACTTACCTTACTATACTGATTTGATCGCGCATTGTTGAATTATTCATGTCGCATTCATGCATACATTTGTTATATCTTTTGTCCGAACTGTCTTGGGAGTACTTTCAAAGTACTCACCTGGTTGTTGATTTGGCCAGATGCTGACGAAGGCGATCTCATGGATGAAGAGTTCAATAGCGAGTCCGACGCCTAGAGGAATCCCAGTCAGTCTCGTGCGACCCCTGGATTAGTCACTGTGATATATTCGCTTCCGCTACCCAAATAAATTCACCGAGCCTTACCTCGACGCTCGAGGAGCCGCCAGTGTAGGAGTCATATCACCCACTCCACTGTGTTATTCCACCACTTTACCTCGAGTCAGTAGTATGCCACCACTCCACTTTGTCATATCTGCCACTATGTATAATTATTGGCGTGCTTGTAATAATTTGTTGAGCAAGATCAGCTCGACCCTGTAATATATTAATTGCTACTGGCTTATTGTATCAAGGTTTTGTCCACCAGTATGGAGGATTTTCCTCACACTGAAATTAAAAGATTGGTTTCTCAATAAATATTTTTATTGGAAAACCGGTCGTGAAAAGCTTGGTACCAGAGCCAGGCTCACTGTAGGAAGCCACTAGGTGCGATCGCTAATCGGTTACTATCATATAGAGCTATTAATTAATTTTTACAAATGTAGTCAATTTCTGACAGTCAGCATAAATTTATGATTTGACTACTCAGGATTTTTGCCTACTTTTGTAGATGGCTGGCAACGACTGCGAGTCACAGATGTTCGCCAACATGCCCGATGGGTTCGTCAAGCTTCTCTCCTTCATCGTCCAAATCGCGATGGGGCCATCTGTGCGCCCAGTCTTCTCACTCTCTCAGAACAAGGTCAATGACCGTCTAACCATGCACCAAGCCGCGGTGCAATTCAAGGGAGGGCAAGTTGAGCGTTTCCGGTTCTTGGGGAGAGCCATGCCCACGAAGAAGCATGCACTGCAGATGGCAGCCCGTGAGGCGATAGCTCGTCTCAGGGATATCCTTCCTTCGATGAAGACTCATCGTTACCGCTACCTGCCATGTCACGTGCCATACACCTGCCACTACACGTTCTCTTGCCCCAGAGGAGAACGAGACGAAGCTTTTGAGATGCTTATCGAGTATCTCCGGGCTTTGGAGGCAGCCTTCGACAACCTGGTGGACGACTTTTAGCTGCCCGCACGGACTCAGTCCATGGTTGTGCCGCCAACAGGAGGGAGCTCCTGCGCACCGCACCGCCGCTGACTTTCGTCTCATCATCAGCATCTTTTGCCCCTTCTACTCGTCGCCTGCCTACCACGGAGGAGTTCAACCATGTCATTGCGCCTACTCCGGTTCGTTCTGCACCACCCCTCGTGCCCGCTCATGTTCGAGTTGTCCCGCATAGGGCACCTGCTCCATCAACTCAGCGCAGCACTTCACGTCTGGAGCCTATCACCGAAGAGGAGGTTGAGTCCCCAGCCTCACTGCACCTCACCCTTGGCAGGCCAAGGGAAATCCTTACCATCTCCGACTGAGTACGCCTAGCCGTCATGCGATGTACCGACTTGTACGATATGTTTATATGTACCTAGGCTGTGAGAAGTAGCTTGTTTGCGCATCATGTAGGAACTGGAGGAGTGCACTAGCCTAAATAACATGTCAGGATTGTGTACGCATATCCTGAGTGATGTATTGTATAATTACTGCTTGCGTGTAAGATATGTAATGAGCAGTCCTTCTCCGTGCGCAAACGTTTATTCTCTTGAAAAAAAAATCTTGGAGCATTTGCGACTTCTTCCGTCTTCATGAATTTATTGACTTTTGCGACTCGAATTTCTTTTCTTATGAGTGTTGCAAAATATATCCCCAGAGTGAACAATGTCTTGTCCTTGGACGCGCTCCATGCCAACTCCGTCAGAGGAAAATTTTGGCACACCCCCAAGCAACAATTTCACACAGGGGCAGTCAAGTCAACAGGACAGTGAAACGACACTTTCCTAAATGTGCCGTCTTTATGAACAAAGTCAGCAACAACATCAGGAAATGATGAACCAAGTCATCAATATGGGAAATCATCATGGATAGTATCAGCAGCAATCAAAGTTATCTGAGCTACAGAAGACGCGTCCCCAAACATTTTCTCACACTGACAAACCTCTTGAAGCCGATGACTGGCTTTGAGACATGGAAAGAAAATTAATTATTGCCCAGTGTTCAGATCTTGAGAAAGTGCTTTATGCTCCGCACTATCTCACTGGAGCGGCCGCATCATGGTGGGAAAATTTCCTACACATGCACCCCGACGAAAATAATATAACATGGGAGGAATTTAAAGAAGGTTTTCGTGGGGCACATATTCCTAAGAGTCTTATGAAGATCAAAAAGAGATAATTTGATGACCTCAAGCAAAGGACAATGGCGGTGTCAGAGTACAACAGTCAATTTACTCTGATGTCTCGCTACGCCAACGAGGAGCGTATGTCGGAAAACAAGAAGATGGGGAAATTCCTAGACGGTCTGACACCCGCGCTTAAATGCCAACTGGTCGTGCACACCTTTCCAGATTTTAAGACGCTGGTGGATAAGGCCATTACTTTGGAGAATGAGAGACGCAGCTTAGAAGATTTCCACAAGCGGAAGAGGGACCAGACTAATCATGCCCGCAACCACCGCAGCAAGACAGATGTTCAGAAAAACTGGACACCCAAACCCACTACAAGCGTCTCACGCCCAATCAAGAATTTTCATGCAAGGGACAAGGAGTTCACATACCGCCCAGGCGTTACCTGTTACGCTTGTGGAGAAGAAGGGCACTATGCTAAGCAGTGCCCCAAGCCAAGGAACTCGACCCCAAAGCCGAACAACGGAGGAAATAATTCGGCGCCAAAGCGCAACAATTTCAACCCAAATAACAACCACATGAAGGGTCATCTGAGCCACGTGACCAAAGAGGAAGCACAAAATGCCCCAGATATCGTACTCGGTACATTTCCTATCAACACAATACCTGCCATGGTTTTGTTTGATTCTCGAGCTTCTCACTCATTCGTTTCGAAAAGTTTTGCCTTGCAAAATAATTTTTCGGTGTTTCCCTTGGAAAAATCTATGATCGTCAAGTCCCCTGGAATTAAGCAAGTTACCCAGAGTTATTGCCAGGGTGTGGTTATCGAGTTTGAAGGGTTGAAGTTTCAGGCAAATCTTATCGTGTTGGAAAATAAAGGACTGGATGTCATCCTAGGGATGGAGTGGTTAACCACCAACAAAGGTTTTATTGACTGCTTCAACCGGACCGTGATTCTCACCCACCACCACGGGAAGACCATAAAGATCTCAGCCAAGGAAAGAAAAATATCCCAGCAACCAAGATTGAACAAAGTGGATATTTCTGATTTGAGCAAGGTTCCAATATTGTGTGAATTTCCAGACGTATTTCCTGAAGAACTGCCAGGCATGCCACCAGACCGAGAGATAGAATTCAACATTGAGCTAGCACCCGGAACCGCCCCCATATACAAGAAACCATACAGAATGGCACCATCCGAATTGGTAGAACTGAAGAAGCAAATAAAAGAATTACTGGACAAGGGTTATATACGAGCCAGCTCCTCACCCTGGGGTTCACCAATTTTATTTGCCAAAAAGAAGGATGGAACACTGAGATTGTGCATAGATTATCGAGTGCTAAACATGGTCACAATCAAGAACAAATATCCGATGCCACGGATAAATGATTTATTTGATCAGCTCGCTCAGGCCAAGGTATTCTCAAAGATTGACTTAAGGTCGGGATACCATTAATTAAAAGTGCGAACCGAAGATATTCCCAAGACAGCTTTCACCTCCAGATACGGATTGTATGAGTTCACCGTAATGCCATTCGGACTAACAAACGCCCCCGCATATTTTGTTCACCTCATGAACAAAGTATTCATGAAGTTTATGGACAAGTTTGTTGTGGTATTTATCGATGATATTCTGGTATACTCCAAAACACCAGAAGAGCACGCTGAACATCTCCGAATTGTACTAGGGGAACTCAGGAAACATCAATTGTACGCTAAATTCAGCAAGTGTGAATTTTGGCTAAGGCAAGTAGGTTTTCTGGGCCACGTACTGACCCAAGACGGTATTGCCGTAGACCCAGAAAAAGTCAAGGCTGTACTTCGCTGGAAGCCACCAGCCAGCGTGACGGACGTACGAAGTTTCTTGGGAATGGCAGAATACTACCGAAGATTTATTGAAGGATTCTCCACCATAGCAAAACCAATGACGCAGCTACTCAAGAAAGACAAGAAGTTTGAATGGACAGAAGCTTGCGAGAAAAGTTTCCAAGAATTAAAAAGGAAATTAACGTCAGCACCAGTATTAATTGTGCCGGACATACACAAGAATTTTGAGGTGTATTGTGACGCATCCTGTTGGGGATGTAACTACTGAGTGTAAACCGCTCAGGAGGGGCCGGTTCCACCTCAGCTACATTGAACCCCACGAAGACTCAGAAGATGGCGCTTTACTATGAAAACTTAGAGGCCCGGAGCCCATAGGCGGATTAGGGCCCATGATGATAAAACCTCCATAGTCATGTAACTTGTGTTGTAAGATAAGGGAAGGAGAGACCGAGCCGAACACTCATACGAGTCGGCCTCGGGACTCTGTAGACCAGCCGGGCGTCAACCCATGTATATAAGGGGACGACCCGGCGGTGATTTAGGGACAGAGAACAACAACTCGAGGTCTAGGCGAAGCTGTCTGCTCCCTAGTCATCGAGACCACATCAATCCCATCACAAACTAGACGTATGCTTTTACCTTCATAGAAGGGGCTGAACTAGTATAACTCTCGTGTCTTTGCGTCCACTTTAACCCTCGGGTTAACCCGTAGCGATGGCTCATGACTAAGTCCTTTCATAGGACATCTGCCGTGACAAAACCACGACAGTTGGCGCCCACCGTGGGGCTATCGCCGCGATGGTTTGATGATCTTGGAGGGCAAGCTCGAAGGACTCGAAGGCTACGCCAGGGCCGGATGACCAAGAGTTGTCGCGGCAAGCTCTACATCGACGATGCAGGCTGGGGCCCCGAGGCCGGCTCGATTGAGTACGGGTACCGGGTCCCCTTTGGTGGCATACAAGTTTTCATCGGCTAGATCGGTGAGCGAGGGCCTGAGCCGGACATCTGCACCGACATCGTCGAGACGGCTCAGCGTGCGAAACCTGCCCAGGCTAAACCGGCCGTCAAGCGTGCTTTCGTGGGAGTCATCCACGGAGGAAATCATGAGGACGGATCAGAATCTGGTGGCGAAACCGTCGTCTACTCTGATGAAACTGAGTCTCTGTATCAGCTGCAAGATGGCCAGATTGGGGGCTGTTCCGACGGTGACAGTATTCCGGACCCCTTTGATCTGCCCAACCAGGTTGGAATATTCATGGCCGGTACACAAGCGATGCTTCACTCTTCGACCGCTGCGACAATGGTCGCCGGTTCAACAGCGGCGATGGCAGCCGGGGCAGGAGGCCCTGTGAGCCCGCCGGCTCAAGTTTATCAGAACTATTCGATGCGCTGGCTGTGCTCATGGCAGAGGTTAACCCGGCGGACCAGGACATTCATAATGCGGAGATTGCAAATGTGAAGGAACAAATCACTCAGGCTAAAGCGGATCTGGCAGCTGCAGACGCCAGGATGGCGGCAGAGCGGGCCGCTTTGGATGCGCAAGCTTATAGGCTCATGCTGGATCAGAACGCGTCGCATGAAGTCATGAAGAGGAAATACAGATCCCGTTTGCCTTCAGTTTTCGAGGGAAGAGATCTCTTCAACACCCCAGGAGCAGGGACCAGTAATCCGCCGGTGGTAAACCGGGCGGAAGCACCTGGGACGGGCGCGCCGGTTCAGCCCCGCGTAATTGATCTACCTCGCCATCATACCGGCACGCCTCAGGCCGTGCAAACACCTCCAGGTCACTACTCCAACCCGATGGATAACCTTGTAGCAGCTGCGGCACGGTTGGAGGCGATTCCAATTGAAGGCGATTCACCACAGGCGGTAGAGACGCGCCGGGTCAAGGAACTCCTTAGGACAGCTCTGGTCCAACAGGAAGCGTATTCGTACAGCCGCGATCGGATCCACTCTACCGCCCGCCCAAGCCGGAGCTATAGCAGGCGCGTGGATGAACCGGCCGTATCAAGTAATGCACGGCGTGGTGCGCCCCGTGGAAAAAACCCGGCGGGTGGTTTCGACAACGCTCAGGAGGTGGTGGACCGGGCCCGGGCACGTAGGGAGGCCGAGTTAGCTGCACAGCATCAGGATTATCAGCTTATGCCAGTTCGTCCGACCATCTTTGAGCCTGGAGTTACCTCTAGTTCTTTGGGGTGCCTTGCCTCGTCCCCGCTTTACGCAATGTACGCTTGCCCAAGGATTTCAAGGGGCCGCGCAAGGTGCCAAATTACACTGCCGATCTGGCTCCAGAAGCATGGATAGAGAGTTATGAGATGGCCATGGAGATGCTGGACGTGGATGAAGCCGCGTGTGCGAAGTACTTCACCATGATGCTCGAGGGCACGGCCCGTACTTGGTTGAAAAGCTTGCGACCCAATTCCATCAGTTCATGGGCCCAGTTGCGGACCCGGTTCATTCAGAATTTCAAAGATACCTGTAAGCAGCCCATGTCTTTGGTGGACTTGGCGGCTTGTGTCCAGGGTGAGGGGGAATCAACAACCCATTGGGTACGCCGTGTCTCGGAAATATTACATTCTTCAGACCGGATCAACGCTGATTCTGCGATCTTGACCTTAGAGGGCAACTGCCGGTTTAAACCTTTAAAGTTGAAGCTGGGACACATGAAGCGGTTTTGCAATGACATGGGCACTCTCATGGGCGCTTTAGTGAAGTATGCTGATTCTGATAGTACCAAGGATCCCGAGTGGGATGATGATGAGACAGGGAAGGGAAAGAAGAACAGCAACTCCAAAAGCCAGCAGCATCACCCGGCAGGTAATGGTGGAAATAAGCGTAAAGAGAACAGCAACATGGACTTCGTAGCCAACACCAACGCGCAGGACAAGGGCCAGCGGCGCAAAGGTAAACAGCCGAATCGAGGTGGAGCGCCTAATCCCAATCCGGAACGCTTGAACTATCTGTTGAATCAACCCTGTCCGAAGCATGGGACGAAGGAGGCGCCAGCAAATCACCTCTGGAAGGATTGTTACATTATGCAGGAGTTCAAAAGTTCTAATGCTTTCCGGTATGATCAAGGTTCCGGCGGCGGTTCAGGGTCCGGACCGGGTTACGGTGGAGGAAATTCCGGTCCAGGTTTTAATGGTAATCCGGGCGGACATAACAATCAGAACAATCAGAATAACCAGGGTGGTTACAATCAGCAGCAGCAGCAGTCGGGTTATCAGAGCAACCCAAAACAGTTGAATAGTGGGCAGTACCACGTCTTCACCACCAGCTTAGACAAGCGAGACCGGAAGCTTCAGAAGCGGGCAGTCAACATTGTTGAACCTGTCGTGCCTCATTACCTACGCTGGTCAGAGCAGCCCATTGTGTGGAGTAGAGAGGATCATCCTCCCCGGGTTGACAATCCGGGTCAGCTAGCCCTAGTGGTGGCACCTCAGGTGGGAGGTTATAAGTTCACCAAGGTGCTTATGGACGGAGGGAGCAACATCAACATCCTGTACTACGAGACCTTCCGTCGTATGGGGTTAACAGATAAACATCTCAAACCGTCCAATACAGTGTTCCATGGTGTGGTGCCTGGCAAGTCAGCATATCCGGTTGGTAAAATAGCTCTGGAGGTGGCCTTCGGGGATGAACATGACTCGGATCGTAAACATTGACGTTTGAAGTGGTGAAAATTCAAAGTCTTTATCACGCCCTGTTTGGGCGGCCGACTTATGCCAAGTTCATGGCACGACCTTGTTATATCTATTTGCAGCTCAAGATGCCGGGTCACAAGGGGACAATAACGGTTCATGGGAGCCGCAAGATCGCTTTGGAGTGTGAGGAAGGTGATGCGGCTTACGCAGAGTCGGTTTGTGCCACCGAGGAGCTGAAGTATTATAAGGATAATGTTGATCCGACGGACATGACTCCATTGAAGAAGCCAACTACAGAGCACGATCCGGCCCTGAAGTTTAAATCGGCAGCTGAGACTAAGCTTGTTGACTTCGTACCTGGCGATTCGTCCAAGCAGTTCAGCATCAGTGCCAACTTGGATCCAAAATAGGAAAGCGCGCTCATCGAGTTCATCCGTGAGAATCGGGACATTTTTGCATGGAAGCCTTCTGACATGCCAGGTGTACCGAGGGAGCTCGCTGAGCACACTCTTAATGTTGATCCCAAGTACAAACCGGTAAAGCAGTTTCTCCGCCGGTTTAACGAGGAGAGGCGTAAGGCCATTGGAGAGGAGGTTGCCAGGCTCTTAGCAGCGGGCTTTATCGTTGAAGTTTTTCATCCAGAGTGGCTTGCTAATCCGGTGCTGGTCCTTAAGAAAAACGGCACTTGGCGCATGTGTGTGGATTACACAGATCTTAACAAAGCTTGTCCAGCAGATCCTTTTGCCCTCCCCCGCATTGACCAGATTATTGATGCCACTGCGGGTTGTGAGCGTTTGAGCTTTTTGGATGCGTATTCTGGATATCATCAGATCAAGATGGCGGTTAAGGACCAGGAGAAGACAACGTTTATCACTCCCTTTGGAGCCTTCTGCTATGTGTCTATGCCTTTTGGGCTCAAGAGCGCCCAAGCAACTTATCAGCGTTGTGTACAGAATTGCTTGCATAAACAGATCGGCCGTAATGTGCATGCCTATGTGGATGATATTGTGGTTAAGTCAAGGAAGAAGGAAACACTGATTGATGATTTGAAAGAAACCTTTGACAACCTGCGGGTTTACAAGATGATGCTCAACCCGGCCAAATGTGTTATACCTGAGCCATCGGCTCTACTTATGTACATATTATGACAGTGTATATATTATGAATAAAGCAATAAACCGGAGCCTCGGCTAAAGCGGGGTATCTGTTCTGTTACATCATGTGTGGTTACATGGAGTTATTCTGTCTTAAAGCGGCCTCCGGTTTACCCCTTGAGTTTGCTTTCTAAAAAGCTTTATGATATCACTTGGGGGCTTGGTCGTGTTTGAACCAATGCAACACCTTTTTGATAGGCGAAAGCCACCAGATCACTTGGGGACATGGTCAAATCTGAACCAGTCACGCTTTTTGATCGGCCTAAGGCCATAGAGTCACTTGGGGGCTTGGTCGAACCCGAACCATTGCCACGCCACTTGATTGGCATAATGCCACGGTTTCAGTTGGGGACCTGGCTGACTCGAACCATGGCTACACCTTATAGGGAGCTTGGTCGTGTCCGACCATGGTAACACCATCTGATCGGCTCAGTACAGCTTTATCTTTTGCAAATGGTATATCATTGCCTTTGCTCCCATGTTTGTCAACTGTTATTTGATTTTTGTTGCGTTTCTTAAACCGACCACATTATTAAACCGTTTTCAAAGCTGTCAGTTAATGGAATTCGGTCAATTTTTCTTAATCCGGTGATAATTTCACCGGTTTGATGTTTTTCTGTTAACATCCTATTATGGAGTAACAGGGGGCTTATTCTAACCCAGCACGGTGTACGTGGTAAACCGGCAGTATAAACACAGTAGCTGTTCTCTCCTTTGACAGTAATGGTTTATACAACCTCCGCTTCAAGATTGGCTAAGCCAACTTCATGCTCAGCGACGGCAGGTATTTTTGTATCACAAAATTTCAATTATATACCTCCATATTTCATATATGTATGAATGTCACAAACCGACTGGCGGCACAGACCGCTGGGGCGGTTTAAGATTTTTGCAACTACAGGCAGTTTCAATTGAAGGTTTCGATCATTCAATCAAAGGAGTCCGCACCAGGGCACGAAGGCATATTAAAAACAAAAGTGATGGCTATCCTATTACAAGGCATTCAGAGGCCCAAAATTTGGAATGGCGTCATGACAGGCAGCTTCTAATGCATCAACCGGCTTGACGGATTAAGCTTCATTGCCGGGTTGACGTGAAGAAGATGGGTCGTCTGGCGTTGGTTCAACTGCTTCCTCCTCACCACCCAATGGCCAGAAGTCATTGGTGGTCCAGTCAATCTGGGTTAAAGCCTGAAAGACAACCTCTTCACTTATAAGCTCAGCCGGATCAACGTCAGGGGCATAAGTGTGCTTACGGGTTGGTGGAACAAGGTTCTGCACTTCCGGAATAACAGCTTCAACCCGTCTGTTGTTTGCATCGTAGAAGGAGCGGTGAACCGTCAGGTTGGCTTCTGCTGCCAGTTGACTCGCCAGAGGACGCATCTCCCTTGTGACCCGTTTGAGAGCATCATTATCAAATGCTTCGCCATTTTCTTGAGCACTGGGGAAGCCTTTGGCTATGTCAGCCGGATCAAGATCAGCTATCCATGCTTTGGCGCGAGTTAGAGCCAATAAGGTGCCAGCCCGGGCAGCGAATCGTTTCAATTCTTCTAGTTGTGCCGGTATCATGGATAGCCGGTCCAGTGTATCTTTGATCAATGACGGAGCTGTGTTATCATAAGAGGTGGCGCAAATAACTCGTTGGGTGCCGGTATACAGCTGTTCAATTAGCGTATACACGGCCTTGAGTTTCTTCCGCATGTCAGAGCCCAGATGAGCAATGCGCTTACCTATACCGGTTTAAGAAAGTTCAGGTTAAACCGGCGGAAATGTCAGAACGGAATATTAATCATAACCTTGGTGAAACATTTCTTACCAAATATTGCAGAGGTCATGGCGTTAATTTGGTGCTTTAATCCGGTAAGCTCTTCCGTCACCGGTTTAAGAGCTGCTTCAGCATCCTCCGCCCGTTTTAGCAACCCAGCTTTCTCAGTATCCCAGTTGGCCTGCTCAGATTTAAACCACTCCTTGAGCTGCTGCATAGTAGTCAAGGCGGTTTTCAGCTCATCCTTGGCCTTGGAGGCTTCTGCTTGTTGAGATTTCAGATTGACATGAAGGTCATTGATTTGTGAGGTTTGTTGGCGTATCTCACTCTATGACAAAAAGGGAGCACGTTAGTAGTTTCATCACAAAGTCCCAAGCTCAATACAGGTATTCAACTTGTCACTTGGGGGCTAATGGCTATTTGCTCGAACATGTTCTGCTGCGACGATACAAGTTACAGTCCCGGTTTAACTATACTAAGTTGAACCGGCCCTTGGGGGCTACATCAATGAAGTCTGAAAAGTTTGATTTTTATATTAAGTCCCGGTTTAACTATACTAAGTTGAACCGGCCCTTGGGGGCTACATCGCAATGAAGGTACAAGAAAGGCATAACTCTTTACCTCATAGCGCTCCTTCATAAGATTTACCAGACCAGCTTCGAAATCACGACTTGTGTAGAGCCGGTTTAGGAAGCCGGAGTGAAGATCTTGGGCAGAGAGATTGTCATAAGCTGACAGATCAGTTTTTTCCTTCCCTTTACTCATGGCAGTAAACTCTTCCTTGGCGCTGTGTTTTGATAGAGCAACCGGATTGCCAGGGGCGGTATATGCGGTGCCCGTCACTACGACATCGTCATCTTTGGTCGGGCTGGCCGGATTGGCATTTTTTCCTGGGCTTGGTGCTTTCATACCCGGGCTTGGCGAACCAGCAGCCGAATCCCGTTGTTCTGCTGGAGGACTCGGAGCAGGATGTGACGTCTCAACTTGGACATCCGGTTCAACCTCTGGCGGGTTAGCATTGTCATCTTGATTAACCCC
Organism: Aegilops longissima; assembly: GCA_021605205.1. Classification (NCBI taxonomy): domain Eukaryota; kingdom Viridiplantae; phylum Streptophyta; class Magnoliopsida; order Poales; family Poaceae; genus Aegilops; species Aegilops longissima. The sequence continues at coordinate 731,733,952 of CM038679.1, forward strand.
AGCAGAGTTTTTTTGAGCAACTTCGGGATTTTCACCATGATGCTCTGGAGTCTTCTCCGGATCAACATCCACAGTAGGGTCGAGGGTCTTCGCCTTCTTACTTAGGCGAGCCTTGGTGCTACAACATCAAGGGTTAGAATATGATAAACCGACAAATGCAAAAAACAAATGGAGTAATATGTTTACCCAGCAGCAACTTTGAGAGGAGACAGCTGAGTGGTTGATGAACCGCCAGACGAGTTGGAAGAAGCCTGATAATTCAGGTCAGACGGATTGAGAGGACATCGGAAGAAACCTTTCAAAGGATAACGCTTTTCAGGAGAACAAGTCACCTCTGGACGACGTTTCCGGGTTGGTGTGTCAGCTAAACCGGACGACGTAATTTGTTGACCGCTATGCCGGGTCGTACGGTGTTCTTCAGTTTGATGTGTCTTCAAAGAAAGTTTTGGATTCAAATGAGCACGAGAGTGAGATTGTTTCACTTTCCGGATTGTGCGGCGAATTCTTTAACCGGTACAAGATCAGAATCGGAAGAAAGAAGGCTTACCTCAACAGGATTTGCATGGCTGGCCTCAGCGTCATCCTGGGAATTGTGACTTTCAATAAGATGAATGATAAAAAGGAGCAAAGTAAGTCAAGCTTTACCTCAGCATCTGATTCTTCATCCTCCGGCGGTTCAGAAGACTCGGCGGTTTTCCTCTTGCCAGCTTTCTTGGTGGTCTTGGTCTTTACACGAGGAACCCGGGCCGGTTTCGTATGTTTCCAAAAGGAGCTGTTAGCCTGAGAATTAATAAGGAGTAATACAATCAGTAGGGAATCAAAATCAGTAGAGCAATGAGTGGAGCCTTACTGCAGGCGGTTTGTTGGAGACGCAGAACGGGGCCAACCCGGTTTGGCTGCACGCGGAGATCGGTTCATCGAGCATCCTCTTCACTGTCTCGGCAACTTCAAGCTCAGTTATTGATAGCTCGTGATGTCGTTGAGGGTCTTTGACGTTACCAGTGTATTCATGCATCAATCCGGGGCGGCGGCTTAATGGCAAGATGCCCCAAGAAACCCAACAGCGGACAAGGTCATACCAGTTAAGCCATTGGCCATTAGAGCCCGAAGCTTGATAATTTGGGGTGCAAAATTCTTCCGTTCTGCGGCAGTCAAGCGTGAAGGCAATGGGTGATTGTTGCTAAGCCGGTGAGGGCGATAACCCGGCAAGGGGTTTTCTCCGTTAGGAGCAGTATTCCGGCAATAGAACCAGGTTTGATTCCAATCTTTCGGATGGCTATGATGTTTGGCGTGAGGTTAGTCCACTTCTTTCCTTTTTTGGATTGAAACGCCACCAAGTTCTGTGTTAGGACTGTCCGAAAACTCTGTACGGCGGTTCAAATGAAAGAAATCTCGGAATAACTCCACAGTTGGTTCAAATGAAGATAGACTTCGCAGAAGACTTGAAAGTTGCATATATTGGACACAGAGTTCGGACCAATATCTTGTGGATGGAGTTGGAAGATTGCAAGGACATCCCGGAAATTTTTTGATCCGGGCGAGCTGAATCCCCGGTCTAAGTGTTGCATAAATACAATCACTTCTCCCTCTTGAGGTTCAGGAGGGCATTCAGAATCCGGAACACGCCAATGAAGGACACTTTTGGATGCTAAAGCGCCAGTGGTGACATATCCATTGATTTGCGTCTCAGTAATCTTGGACGGAACCCAATTGCAGGCAGATAATTGTTTGGCCATTCCGGAAGAAAAACTGAAAGGAAAAGTAAAAGCCGGTTTATAGTTAACGGGTTATGCATATTATTCAGTGTTAAACCGGCAGATTGCCATTCAGATTCAGTTGCCGGTTTAAATGAGGACTAATGAGGTATGGCGGATTAGCTATCAAAATTAAACCGCCTTAGGCGTAAGGACAAAGCTGAAAATCTGCTAACTGTTGATGTAAACAGGTTTCACACATCGACGGAATTAATTTGGATCTACTAAAGATTCAGTAAGAAAAATTTTCTGCGATCTATAAAGGCTTTAAATAGGGCAGAGGAGTTCGTGCATTTCTATCAAGGTATTCTGAACAAAAAGAAAGATCTACTAAGTGCTAAACTGAATGCGGAGCAACTACCGCACAAGATATATGCTACAGTTGGATTAAAGAAGCTATGGCAGAGTGAATACGAAGAAACTAGGGATGAACACCTATGAACGCCGATGACAACAGGAGCCCTAAGATACAGATCTAGGGGTATGAGGAAGAATCTTACCGGATGCGCAGGATAGCGGAGGGACACCGAGGATCTCTGGTACAACCAGGTTGATGCAGCGTTCGAAGGTCGAAGGCGACGGCAGAGCTTCAGAGCTGGGGCGTCGCGAGGAAGAAGAATTACGGAAGGGGAAGAAGAGAAAGGGCCCTCAGGTCTATTTATAATAAGGCAGAGAGTAATTGACAGGCGCGAGAATCGAGGAGCTGAAAGCGGCAGATGGCGCAGCTGTCGCCTCGGTTTCCGGGATAATATTAAATGAAGGGAATCTTGTTATTTCGTTTTTTATAGAGATGACGTCAAGATGATCTGTTGCTGTGTCCAGAGGATGACGTCATGGCGGTTTAACAAGACGGCGGTTTACGAGAAATGAAGGAAGATGTTCACAGTTTTTTCTAAAGTGTTGAAGATTGACATGAATAGGTTCAAATCAATCTGGGGCCTAATGTTGGGGATGTAACTACTGAGTGTAAACCGCCCAGGAGGGGCCGGTTCACCCTCAGCTACATTGAAGCCCACGAAGACTCGGAAGATGGCGCTTTACTATGAAAACTTAGAGGCCCGGAGCCCAAAGGAGGATTAGGGCCCATGATGATAAAACCGCCATAGTCATGTAACTTGTGTTGTAAGATATGGGAAGGAGAGACTGAGCCGAACACTCATACGAGTCGGCCTCGGGACTCTGTAGACCAGCCGGGCGTCAACCCATGTATATAAGGGGACGACCCGGCGGCGATTTAGGGACAGAGAACAACAGCTCGAGGTCTAGGCGAAGCTGTCTGCTCCCTAGTCATCGAGACCACATCAATCCCATCACAAACTAGACGTAGGCTTTTACCTTCATAGAAGGGGCTGAACTAGTATAACTCTCGTGTCTTTGCGTCCGCTTTAACCCCTCGAAGTTAACCCGTAGCGATGGCTCCGCGACTAAGTCCTTTCATGAGGACATCTGCCGTGACAAAACCACGACACATCCCGGAAAGGCCTCGGATGCGTGTTGATGCAAGAAGGCAAGGTAGTCGCATATGTCTCCAGACAACTTCGCAAGCATGAAGAAAATTACCCTACTCATGACCTAGAATTAGCAGCAGTCATTCATGCACTCAAAGAATGGAGACACTTTTTACTTGGAAATCGTTGTGAGATATATACGGACCATAAGAGCCTCAAGTATATTTTCACACAACCGGAACTGAATTTGAGGCAACAACGCTGGTTGGAACTAGTGAAGGATTATGATGTTGGAATCCACTACCACCCAGGTAAAGCAAATGCAGTGGCAGACGCTCTAATTCGGAACCCTAGCCCAAACGACGACGGCCTGCCAAACCTAAGGCCTGAATTCCGGCAGGAGTTTGCTAAACTCAACCTGCTGGTAGTCACCGAAGGCATCTTATCAAATTTAGAAATACAGCCTACCCTAATGGAGACAATTAAAGAGGCTCAGCATGGACACCCCAGCATTGAAGGCATTAAACGGAAAGTGAGTTTGGGCAAGGCCCCAGAATTCATTATCGATAAGCAGGGAATATTGTGGTACGGGGATAGACTTTGCGTAGCAAATATCAAGGATCTTAAACAACAGATCTTAGCTGAAGGCCACACCACCCCGTATTCGATACATCCTGGAGGGACAAAAATGTACAAGGATATTCAGGAAAAATATTGGTGGCACGGTCTAAAAAGGGACATAGCCACGTTCATCGCTTGTTGTGACTCTTGTCAATGCATCAAAGCCGAGCATCAGAAACCGGCCGGACTTTTACAGCCAAATAAAATACCCGAGTGGAAATGGGACGAGATCGGAATGGATTTCATCGTTGGGCTACCTCGGTCTAGGCACGGAAATAATGCCATTTGGGTCATCACTGATAGACTGACTAAAGTAGCACACTTCATCCCCGTGAATACAACCCACACCATTTGGGTCTAGGCTTTATCTTTCTCGTATCGTCTGTTTACACAGAGTCCCAAAAAAAATAATCTCGGACAGAGGCACTCAATTCGTCTCCCGATTTTGGGATCACTTACAACAAGCTCTGGGAACTCAACTGGCATTCAGTACCGCATACCACCCCCATATAGATGGGCAAACTGAGCGAGTAAACCAGATTCTAGAAGATATGCTGAGAGCATGTGTCCTCACCTATGGGACCAGTTGGGAAGAGAGCTTACCATACGCAGAATTCGCATATAACAAAAGTTATTAGGCCAGCCTGCAAATGGCACCATTTGAGGCTCTGTACGGGCGAAGATGTCGTACCCTGCTAAATTGGTCGGAAACCGGAGACAGCCATATCTTCGGCCCAGGCATGCTCAAGGAGGCTGAAGATAAAGTCAAGGTGATTAGGGATCGACTCAAGACAGCCCAAAGTCGACAGAAGAGTTATTACGATAAAAAACATCGGGTAATCAGCTTTGAACCCGGTGAATTTGTGTACCTACGAGTATCCCCTATGATAGGCCTGCATCGATTCAAGATTAAAGGGAAGCTAGCACCAAGATTCATCGGACCATTCTGCATAGTGGCACGGAAAGGCACGGTAGCCTACCAGCTAGACTTACCCGAAGACTTATCCGACGTCCACGACGTGTTCCACGTCTCGCAATTGAGGAAGTGCATGAGCAACCCAGAGAAACAAGTATCCCATGAAAACATTGACGTGCAGCCAGACCTCACATATCGAGAGCATCCAATAAAAATCTTGGAAGAGTCTGAAAGGAGAACCCGACAGAAAACTATCAAGTTCTTCAAAGTTCAGTGGAGCAACCACACCGAGAGTGAAGCCACTTGGGAAAGAGAGGATTTTCTTCGGACAGAGCACCCACATTTATTTGAGGATCAGCTGGAATCTCGGGGACAAGATTTTCCTAAGGGGGTAGGTGTTGTGACACTCCAAAAATTTGTGTTTTGGTTTTCAGCAAAAACCTTGTTGGTTTTGAAGGAGGTCATTTAAACCCTTCCACAAATCTCTTCCTCTCAAGAATTTTCCCTTTGACAAAAGATTTTCTTTGGCACCTTCTTCAACTCTGGTGTTGGTTATTAAAAACCTTTCTACTGATTTGCCCCTTCTCAAATTTTATTTTTGGGATTTATTTCCTTTTAGAAGAAAACCCTAGGAGTTTTGGGTCTTCTCTTGTTTTGAATCCACCCATGGTTTTACCATGCCTCATATGGTAAATCTTCCCAAAACCCCTCCTTCCCCTTTGGGACAATCCAAATATTCTGTCCCAACAAGTCCAACTCATTTTTGGATTTTATTTCATTTAACTCTTTCCCCAAAACAATTATGCCCATTATTTTGAGCCTAGGTGATTTGCAAAGCAAGTACCTAAATGCCTTTGAGTTTTGTTCTCAAACCAACTTCTCTGGATAGTCCCTAGCACCCACAACCTAGAACCATCAAGATCCACTCTTCTTCTTTTCAAAATTTTCAAGTTTCAGCTTCTGCAAGTTTGGACCAGATTTGTCAAATTTGATGAAATTCATATCTCCTCTTCTCCAAAAATTCCACCAAAATTCAGGCAACCTCCAGTTGCAATGAGAAGCCACTCCACCAAAAATCAGCTCAAGGAAAAATCCCCACATGCCAAAAACATTCTGTCGAACACCTAGCATGCACTATCACTTTGCACTTTCAGCAAATTTAGAAATTCAGAGTTTCAGTGCCGTTTCTTCGTCAGGGTCGGGTCACCTATCAACAGTGCGCCTGGCGCGTTGCGCACGGCCTCTCCTCCCTGGCCGGAGCGCCGCACGCCCCCTTGGATGGATGCAGGCGTCGGTGGCGGTGAGCCTCGCCGGCGTTGGCGGTTTCTGTGGTGGTTGCGCCACCCGTGGCGGCCAGCGAGGGCCCGAGCTCGCTCGCCACGCCACCCGTCGCCGCCCATTGTTCCCTGGCCCTCCGCGTGGCTCATGCACGCCAGCGCACCCCCGTTGCACCGTCGCCATGGCCAGCAAGCGCAAAACACGCCTTTGTCGCCGACGGGCCACGCCGCCTGCCTCCGTCGAACTCCCCAAAGCTTCTTGTCCAAACTCGTTTAGCGCCTAAATGGAGCCAGAGACCTCCACGTTGATGCTCAACCGCTAAACCACCCGACCAAGCCCTGCGCCACAGAATCCTTCGCGGAGAACTCCGCTCACGCCACCCCCCCGATCGCTTATAAAAGGGGCCCCGAGCTCGCCCGAGCACGCAGCATCCCTACACCTCACCAACACTCCGCCAGCTACTAGGAGGACCTCGAGGAGGTCTCCTCCCCAACTCCGCCGCCTGTTCCGCCTCGGCCTCCACCTCGATTCACTTCGGTGAGGCCGCCCCGGCGCCCTAACCTCACAAGACTCCCTCGACCACCCAAGAGCCTAACCCCCACCTCAATTTGCTCTTCACAGCACTCTCCGTGAGATCCAACCCTCCCGAATCGCCGTCCACGGAGCAAGGGCCACCATCGACGTGGTACTCGCCGGCGACCACCACCACCACCCACCGACGCGAATGGCGCCTGAGCACGGAGGTCCCACCCGATTCTCCTGCTCGCCATGGATCGCCACGGCGACCACCGCAGCCCTCGGGCGCCGACGAGCTCCGCCCCCCGCCCCGCTTGAATTTTTAAACCTGACGGGTGGGACCCGCCACAGCCTCTCTGTCTTTATTTTGAACGTTTTCAAAGCGTATTCGATAAATACGCTTTCCAAACCGAATCGTTTTCTGAACTTTTCTATTCTGCCCCCTGAGTATTTTCTATTTCATTACAAAAGGTCCTTGGACCAAAACACTTATAACTTTTAAACAGAGAAGGATTTTTGAGTGATTCTTTTTCTGTCCTCTTCAAAATTGTGTCTAGTTGTTTATCAGATTTATTTGAAAACTATTTGGAATAATTTTTGAGCACCCCTTGGTATTTACGTTAGTGCCTATATTTTTGTATACCATAGATACCGAAGGAGGTGACGGAACCGCGAACTTCACCGAGCTAGGCCCCGACTACTCCGAACCAGGCAAGCATGTTTGAACTTTTGATATGATGAGTGTTTGGGAATGTTTGCATTAATTTAGTATCATGGCATGTTCATGAGCATCTCGATGAAAGCTTATCTCGTAAAAGTTGAGGCTAGTGAGTTTCGGGAAATCCATGAGTTGTTGGAAACATGTTGCATGGCCATGAGTTGGCATGAGAATGGGTAAGATGGCAGTGTTGTAGCATGCCGCCTTATGCCGATCGCTGACCCAAAGGTCAACATAAATCAGTCAAATTCCGTCTGCCTCCCCTTTCGACTACCACATGTTTTCCGCAAGGGATACGGCTTAGTAAGTTGCAAACCACTTTCTGGTACACACCAAATCGAGAGGCCGGGATGAGGGTTCCATGGCCCTGGATTAAAGCCTTTCATCCGTCAGGGGCATGGGTGTTTCCGGTTGGGACCGAGAGGGGGGCACCCCTTAGAGCGCGCGTATATAAATTTGATCCCATGCTATTCGAGATTGTGATCTCCCCGTCTCAAAGTTTTTATTGAACGCTGTCTAGGGTGATTCCTGGCAACGTGAGGTAGGATGGGTGTGTACTGGTTAGCTGTGTTTTCTCCGAAATACCGTAAACGGAACTAGTCCTTCGTGACTACGGAAATCCGTTGGCTGTGGATATTTTAGTACAAACTCTGCAGAGTCAAAAATCCTTGAATTCATTCTATTCATGTCCAAGAGTTGTGATCATCTTATCTTGTCAAGTGTCAGTCTTGGTGACAGTAACTCCTGAGAACCACATGAATGTTAAAGGTTTCTTTCCTATGGATGGACTAACCCGTTTACTGTCTTGTGATGAATATTTTCCGTAAGCACCATTTCTTCTAAGTTTTGAATAATGAAATATAAGCCCTTTCCGCGATGTCGCTCAGACGTCTGACTGTGGCATTGTTGCTTACTTATTTTTACATAAGCCCTTTCTGCGATGTCGCCGACGTCCGATCGTGGGTAATCGTTATTTACTTATTATTGATATAAGCCCTTTCTGCGATGTCGCTCAGACGTCCGACTGTGGCATTGTTGCTTACTTATTTTTTATATAAGCCCTTTCTGCGATGTCGCTCAGACGTCCGACTGTGGCACTGTTGCTTACTTATTTGTGATATAAGCCCTTTCTGCGATGTCGCTCAGACGTCTGACTATGGCATTGTTATTTACTTATTATTGATATAAGCCCTTTTTGTGATGTCGCTCCGACGTCCGACTGCGGCACGCTTGTCTTTCTTTCAGTATAAGCCCTTTATGAGGTGTCGCTCAGACGCCCGATTGTGGCATGCTTTACTTATTTGTTCGCCCTTCAAGGTGTCGCTTCAGACACCCGATCGGTCTTTAGTTTATTTTCTTTGGGTTTTCGAGCGGACTACCGCCGATTCCCTTTCTACTTACCTTACTATACTGATTTGATCACGCATTGTTGAATTATTCATGTGGCATTCATGCATACATTTGTTATATCTTTTGTCCGAACTGTCTTGTGAGTACTTTCAAAGTACTCACCTGGCTTGTTGATTTGGCAAGATGCTGACGAAGGCAATCTCATGGATGAAGAGTTCGATAGCAAGTCCGATGCCTAGAGGAATCCCAGTCAGTCTCGTGCGACCCCTGGATTAGTCACTGTGATATATTCGCTTCCGCTACCCAAATAAATTCACCGAGCCTTACCTCGACGCTCGAGGAGCCACCAGTGTAGGAGTCATATCACCCACTCCACTGTGTTATTCCACCACTTTACCTCGAGTCAGTAGTATGCCACCACTCCACTGTGTCATATCCGCCACTATGTATAATTATTGGCGTGCTTGTAATAATTTGTTGAGCAAGATCAGCTCGACCCTGTAATATATTAATTGCTACTGGCTTATTGTATCAAGGTTTTGTCCACCAGTATGGAGGATTTTCCTCACACTGAAATTAAAAGATTGGTTTCTCAATAAATATTTTTATTGGAAAACGGTCATGACATCCGACAACCCCGAAGTGACAATAATCGTGATACTTCTCGGTGATGACCATAGTTTGAGGAGTTCATGTATTCACTATGTGCTAATGCTTTGTTCCGATTCTCTATTAAAAGGAGGCCTTAATATCCCTTAGTTTCCGCTAGGACCCCGCTGCCACGGGAGGGTAGGACAAAAGATGTCATGCAAGTTCTTTGCCATAAGCACGTATGACTATTTACGAATACATGCCTACATTGCATTGATGAATTGGAGCTAGTTCTATGTCACCCTATGTTATAGCTATTACATGAGGAATCACATCCGACATAATTATCCATCACTGATCCATTGCCTACGAGCTTTTCACATATTGTTCTTCGCTTATTTACTTTTCCGTTGCTATTGTTACAATCACTACAAAACCCAAAAACATTACTTTTGCTACCGTCACCTTTATTATCACATTACTTTGCTACTAAATACTTTGCTGCAGATACTAAATTATCTAGGTGTGGTTGAATTGACAACTCAACTGCTAATACTAAATAATATTCTTTGGCTCCCCTTGTGTCGAATCAATAAATTTGGTTTGAATACTTTACCCTCGAAAGCTGTTGCGATCCCCTACACTTGTGGGTTATCAAGACTAATTTCTGGCGCCGTTCCCGGGGAGCATATCTCTATTCTCTGAGTCACTTGGTATTTATATCTGTTGACCACTATGAAGAACTTGAAAGACGAAAGAACCAAGATTTTGCCCTCAACTACGAGGGGAGGTAAGGAACTGCCATCTTGCTCTGCACTAGATTCTCCTTCCGTTATTAGTAAACTTACGACGCCTAAACCTGCTACTGCTATGAATTCTGATATGTCGCATGTCATTGATGATGCCACTTCTGCTATGCATGATACTTATGATGAAACTACTTTTGTGTGTGATACTACTTTGCCATTAGGTGAATTTCTTGATGAACAACTTGCTAGGGTTAGAGGGAATGAAATTATTGAAGATGCTATTATTGATGATAGTGATGATGAAAATTATCCCAATGATTATGAATTGCCTATTGTTCCTGAGGGTTATGTTATAAATGAAGAAGCTGCTAGAGCTATCTTTGCTTGCAATTATAGATATGATCTTAAGAAATTATTAACTAAATGGAAGCAACAGTCTCTTAATGCTAGAATGAAACCTAACCCTACTTTTGCTACTTCACCTATCTGTGTTACTGATAAGGATTATGAATTCTCTGTTGATCCTGAAATTATTACTTTAGTTGAATCTGATCCTTTTTATGGCCTTGAATCTGAAACTGTTGTGGCACATCTTACCAAGTTGAATGATATAGCCACCCTGTTTACTCATGATGATAAATCTCGCTATTATTATATCCTTAATATATTTCCATTCTTGTTAAAGAGTGATGCTAAGACTTGGTACAATTCTCTTGCTCCTAGTTGTGTGCGTAGTCCCCAGGATATGATTTATTACTTCTCTGCTAAATATTCCCTGCTCATAAGAAACAAGCCTCCTTGCGGGAAATATATAATTTTGTGCAAATCGAAGAAGAGAGTCTCCCACAAGCTTGGGGGAGGCTTCTCCGATTACTTAATGCTTTGCCTGATCATCCTCTTAAGAAAAATGAAATATTTGATATCTTTTATAATGGACTAACCGATGCTTCCAAGGACTACATGGATAGTTGTGCTGGTTGTGTTTTCTGTAAAAGAACAGTCGACGAAGCTGAATTATTATTGAATAATATGTTGACTAATGAAAATAATTGGACTCTTCCTGAGCCAATTCCTGAGGCAATTCCTGAAGCAATTGAGCCAACTCCTGAGCCTATTCCTAAACCCACTCGGAAGAAGAGAGGTGTTTTATTTCTCAGTCCTGAAGATATGCAAGAGGCAAAGAAATCAATGAAAGAAAAAGGTATTAAATCTGAAGATGTTAAGAATTTACCACCTATTGAAGAAATACATGGTCTTAATATACCGCCTGTTGAAGAACCATATTGTCTTGATAACCCGACACAGGTAGTAAAGGTAAATTCTCTCTATAGATATGATAAAGTTGAAATCCCCTCTACTAAATTTCATAGCCCGTGCTTAGATGACTTTATGGCTAGACAAGAAAGTTTTAATGCTTATGTTGGTAGAGAGTTAAAGAATAATGCTTTTGAGATAGGACACGTGAGCGATAATATGGCTAGAGTTAAAGGTGAACTCAAACTCATTAGCAAATATGCTTCTATGGTTACTACTCAAGCTGTGCAAGTACTTAAAGCTCAAAATGATTTGCTTGATGAATTAAATAATAAAAATGACTTTGTTGTTAGAGTGGCTACTAGAACTGGTAGAATGACTCAGGAACCTTTGTATCCTGAAGGCCACCCTAAGAGAATCGAGCAAGATTCTCAGAGAAATAATTTAGAGGCACCTAGTTCTTCTAAAAAGAAGAAAAAGAAAAACCATAGGACATTGCATGCTTCTAGTGAACCTGTTGTAGACACACCTGAGAATCCCAATGATATGTCTGTTTTTTATGCTGAAACACAATCAGGTGATGAACATGAACCTAGTGATAATGTTAATGATAGTGTTCATGTTGATGCTCAACCTAGCAAAAACAATGAAGTAAAGATTGAACCTGTTGTTGATCTTGATAACCCACAATCAAAGAATCAACGTTATGATAAGAGAGATTTTGTTGCTAGGAAGCATGGTAGAGAAAGAGAACCATGGGTTCAGAAACCCATGCCCTTTCCTCCTAAGCCATCCAAGACAAAGGATGATGAGGATTTTGAGCGCTTTGCTGAAATGATTAGACCTATGTTCTTACATATGCACTTAACTGATATGCTTAAAGTAAACCCTTATGCTAAATGTATGAAGGATATCATTACAAACAAAAGAAAGATACTGGAAGCTGAAATTTCCACCATGCTTGCTAATTATACTTTTATGGTTGGACTACCAAAGAAACTTGGAGATCCAGGGGTACCAACTACACCGTGCTCCATTAAAAGAAATTATGTTAGAACTGCTTTATGTGACCTTGGAGCCGGTGTTAGTGTTATGCCTCTCTGTTTATATCGTAGACTTGAATTGAATAAGTTGACACCTACTGAAATATCTTTGCAAATGGTCGATAAATAAATTGCTATACCTGTCGGTATTTGTGAGGATGTGCCTGTTGTGGTTGCAAATGTCACTATCTTAACAGACTTTGTTATTCTTGATATTCCCGAGGACGATAGTATGTCAATTATCCTTGGAAGACCTTTTTTGAATACTGCAGGGGCTGTTATTGATTGCAACAAAGGCAATGTCACTTTTCATGTTAATGGTAATGAGCATATGTTACACTTTTTGAGGAAACAATCTCAAGTTCATGGCATCAATTCTATTGGAAAAGTCCCAAGTATTATTATTGAGGTTTTAATTTCCTCTCCCTACTGTCAAGAAAAAGTATGATATTCTGATTGTTGGGGATTTTCATATCCCCGTTGAGGTGACTTAGTGTTATTCGAAATTTCTCCGGTTCCGTGTTATTCGGAATGAGTTTGTTAACAAGACTATATCAACCTTGTTAGCGGATTCATTTTGATGACCACGAGATGGATGAAACTAGAAGGCACAACCTTTGTATTCTCTTTTTACTTTCTGTTATTTAGAATAAATAAAGCAAAAATAGTATTATTTGTCTGTTTCTGAATTTTGCGTGCAATAAAAAATATCCCGAAAATAAAAGTGCTCCAATTGCACTGCAAATTTAGTATGATTTTTTATGGAATATTTGAGGATTTTAGGCACTGAAATCACTGCAGGAGGGGCAGGCACCAGGCCACGAGAGTGGAGGGTGCGCCCACCTACCCTGGGCGCGCCCCCTGTCTCGTGGGCCCATGGTGGCCCCCCTCCACTTATGCCAGCACCCACACACTCCATCTTCTTCCCAAAAAATCCCCATCCAGCTCAAGCACAAGTTCTAGCTCATTTTGCTGCGATTTTCGATCTCCTTGCTCAAAGCTCCATTCACAAAACTACTTTGGGAGATTGTTGCTTGGTACGTGACTCCTCCATTGGTCCAATTAGTTTTTGTTCTAGTGCTTTATTCATTGCAAATTTCTGCTGCATAGGTGACCATGTTCTTGAGCTTGCATGTTAAATTTATGAGGTCCCAAGTAATTCTAATGCATGATATAGGCTCTAGGCACTTGTAGGAGTAGTTGCTACCAATCTTGTTTAGTTTTATTCACTTTTATTTTGAAGTTACTAAAATTTCAGAAATTTTCAGAAAATGTTAAGGAACTTTTGAGGGGCTCTTCTAGCCAAGGCTCTCATGAAAAACAAGCTAAAGAGAAGGAAAAGGCCAAGTATAATCTTCCTCGCTTAGCGGAAGTACGGCCGTGTGAATGGCCATGTGATAATTTCTTGAAAGAAGCTGGAATTCATGAAGATTTTTATTCTTTGATCGATAATGTAGACCTCACCGATTTCCTCCACGACCGGATGGATCAGTATCTCTTACTTACCAATACTTTCGTGCAAAATTTTTATTATTATCCTAAGAAGTCACCGCCTTCAGTATCATTTCATTTATATGATGAATTCAGATAAATTTCTTTATGTAATTTTTGCGCGGTATGTAGGATACCCTATGAGGGAGAATTAGAGGAACCCCATCGTAAAGATGTGGATGGCTTTATTAACACTATCGCTGTAGAGGAGCCAAAGAAGGGTTCCGAGGCGAAAATCTCTAGCATACACTTTCCTATTTTATGCTACTTTGCCATATTTGCTAGTAAATTCTTGATTGGTCGTGGAAATAGTGGAAACTTTAGTTTTCCTGATATTATCATCCTTCAACATGCCTTGTTTGGGGATAATAATTTTAGTATGGGTGCCGTCATTGCTAAACGGCTAAGCCTGAATCGTACAAAAGGCCCCATATTTGGAGGTATCTATGCTTCACGTCTTGCTAGACATTTTGAGATACCCATTAGGCACCACTAGTCGTCAACCCGTGCAGCTGCACGGGCTAGCATTACACATATTTATACTTTGTAAGAGTTGGTAAACATTGATTATACCTGAAAGTTTTGGGAACGTGAAATGCGTACAGAAAAGTAAACGTACCTAAAATTGTTAATATTGTGTAATAGGTCTCTTCATATAGCGGAATTAAATGATATTTTTCAACCCTAGGCCTTTGTAATTATATGATAAATTTCATGCAAATAATTTCAAGCATTGTTCTGTTATATAATGCTCGATTTATGATTTATAAATTGTGTCATGATGTGGTTATTCTATAGTTGTCGTAGAAAACTAACAATGAAAGTATAAAAGAGTGGGTCGAACAAACACTAAAATAAACAAAAGCGTCTAGGATAAATGGGAGCATCAAAATCCACTGATGCCAAACCAAGGCTTAATCAAGTTTGGTTTATTAATAGATCAGATATTTTTGACATAAGCTTGTCTGTGCGGAATCAAACATGTATAGAGAATTATATTTATAGCAATGTGAAAAACCTCACCAACATGTATATTTATATGATAATATTGGTTTCCAAAGTGACCTAAACTTGAGTGATATGAAAACAAATTTGATAGGAGATGTGATGTTAATTAAAATTGTACTTGTATTCGAGCAACACCATAAATGGAAAAGCCAGGTTGCGAGATGAACCAACAACAACCAATTATTATGTGTTAAAAGTTTTAAAAATCAAGTAATGTGCAAAAAAAATCACTAATTTCTACATTATGGAATAAGATTTCAAATTGAGCAAGTAGATATGAAGAATCAACCATAGACATATTTTCAGAAGTACGTAACTTCCAGAACAGAACTACTCCCTTTTCACTAAGTAAATATGTTCACACCAAGCTTCAATATTGCTGTATTGACATGCAAGGAAGTTGATTAAATTCAGTTAACGATAGATATTGTATATAGTAAATAGTTGTACATATATTTTTGTCAGATTAACTAATTATAAGGAATCCATAATTCTAAAAGAAGAATATATTAACATTAGTCTTGAGCCTTGGACACATAGTACTTTTCCCTTTTTCCGAGGTAGAGATGACATAAAAATCTCAACTATTACTAAAGTACGTCAAAGGAATTGATTATATCTGTAAATAAAATAGTAAAAATCATCTGATGTCACAATAGAATTTATTGCCATAGGGAGATACAATTGTTGTACTCTTTAGATACGGATATAATTTGGGATTGTGTGCAGCTCTCATACACTTCAAGCAACTCATACCCTAGCAATGTAGAATGACTAAAAGAAACAGAAAAAAAATCTGCATCATGGAGATTGTAGAAATTACGATACAGTTTGCAATACCAAAAACGTAAACTTGCACTTTCATGTACTGTTGCACCATTCTAATGATTTTTTCTTGAGAAGAAAGAAGATTCAGTATTTACAATGGACTCATGTTGTTCCGTGATTACAAAAAAAGGATTCAGTACTGGATTAACTATTGCGGTTCAGATCAAACTTGTAACATCTGAAACCTAATACATGAATGTGTGGCCTAGTTGATTGAATTTGATGTTGCAGTTAGTTTTCCTTTTTTCTAGTTGCACAAAAGGTCTTGCAGAGAACTAACATACAAAAAAATTGTACATCATGTATACGGTCATGAAAAACTTAATTGTGTGATTTCGTTCATATAAGGCGAGTATATTTATTTGGCTCTGCAATTTTAAAAATAGTTGACATCTCTTTGTATGGTCTCCTTGCTATGTCGTACCTCATTGTATAATTCATTTTTATGGATAACCTGACTTCAACATTTGTTTGATTCCTCTAATTTTAATGATGAAAAAATCAAGCAGACACGTTAACAAAAAGTGTGTTCTAATAAGTAATGATGAACACTACTTACAACAGAACCACAATATTCATGTTCTTACAAATGAGATATATATCTATCCTATAAGCACAGTAGCAATATATACAGGCAACACAAAGGAATCTTCAGAAAAATTAAGACCGTACTCTTAATCAGCACAGCTACTTGTGCATCGCGAGCGCGTCCGAGGCCGAGGCCAGCGTCTCTTATTTCCAGGCGTCCTTGGCCGATGACGGGTGATGCCCGGCATCCCATCATCCCACTGGTGCGTCTTGCTGACGGACAAAAGCATCCGCGGAGCCGGCCGAGGAAATCGATCAGCCTAGCTAGCCTTGCATGGAATCAATCCAGCACCTTAACTCCATCGGAATATCTGAATTAAGCCAAGTGATGTGCGTACACCTGCGCCGTGCAGCCCCACGTGCAGTCCCGATTGGAGGTTGTCCAATTTGGCGTCTGCATCCTGCAACCCCGCTTGCTCATCATTAGGATTAGGAAGAGGCCAAGTGCAGTCCCACATGGGATGCCGTCCAGTCCGTCCAGTTTGCCGAACGTCTGCCTCAAGGAATTTTTGAAGTTGATGATGCCATGGAGAAGGGGGCCGAGAGGAAACAGAGGTAATTTGTTTTCAGGCCTAGAGTTGAAAGAGAGGACTCGTAGGAGATTAGGAGAGTGTCCCCATCTACTACTCTATAAACGGCTGTAGAGATATGGGGCAATACGTGCAGTTTTTTAAACACGTGTATGTTCTTTTTATGACAGGGGGCAATATGTGTAGTTTTTTTCCTCCTTGAACATGTTCAATTTTTTAATTTTCCTTCTCTAACATACACGTTCAGGTTTGGTGTTTGTCACGTGTAAGTTGGGTATTTTTTTCACCGTGAGTGTAACATAAATCATGGGGTTAAGATCGAGCGATTATATAGATCAACGGTGTAATTAATTTTAATGATGTGGATTAATATGGAGACTCGTATGGTGCCTCCAATTAGTAAATATAAGATGAGAAAGAGGAGACCAAATTGCCTCCGTACATTTTAGATTACAAGAGCATGGTAGCACACGCGTTTATTGTTTACAACAAAGAGAAGATGCTCGTGTATAACCTTAGATTTAATAAGAAACACAATGAGACTATTATTTTGCCTGCACCTCTTTTGTTTGATTTGATTGCAGATAATTTTCTTGTTACACCGGAGGCGGTGTACGCTCATCGAGGCCAAGCATCCACTCCAGAACCTGAATCGGAGCCGGAACCTGCACTGGACCCTTATCGTGCATCATCTTTCCAGTGGGATCCGGAGATGGCCTGCCAGTGGTATCCTGATTACACCTCCCAGTAAACCGGGGAGAGTAGCAGCGGTCCTTGGTACTAGACCAACTTAGGCCAAAAGCCTAAGCTTGGGGGAGTACGTATTTCTCACCGACTTTACATTCAAGTTCACACACTAGTCGTCGGTGCTCATACTCTTTCATTGTATTATCCATTTTAGTTTCATTTCCTTTTTCTCGCTTTCTTCTTGTGTGTTTGATAAACATTAAGAAAAAACCCCAAAAAAATTAGTTAGTTTAATTTCCATGCCTCTAGTAGAAATTAAAATGAAAACCCAAAAAGATTTCTCGTTCTTCTTCTTACTTGTTGGGAGCTTTCCCGTGTAAATAGTTTTATTTTATTCTCTTTCCTTTGGGGGTCGAGAGTAGAAGACCAAATTGAAAATGTTTAGTGGCACTCATATGTATGATTATTTATTGAACTTAGAGCCCATATTACCATGTCTTCTCTCTTGAGTTGAATGCTTGCAAATTTCAGCTTAGTCCAATGCACGTGCACTATTATTATTATACACATCGTTCGGTCGTGCAAGTGAAAGGCAATAATGACGATATATGATGGACTTATTGATATGAGAAAAGCGGGTATGAACTCGACCTCTCTTGTTTTTGTAAATATGATGAGTTCATCGTTTCTGATTGGGCTTATTATGAAGTAAACATATTTGCAATGACATTTAGAGATTATAGTTGCTTGTGCCATGCCTTATTAGCTATGAGTTATAATGGTTTACCTTGCATGCCAACATGCTATTAGAATGATTATGATGTGGTATGATGGGATGGTATCCTCCTTTGAATGAATTGAGTGACTCGACTTGGCACATGTTCACGCATGTAGTTGAAACAAATCAACATAGCCTTCATGATATTTATGTTCATGGTGGATCATATCCTAATCATGCTTGTATTCGGTGTGAATTAATTTTAATGCATGTTTATGACTGTTGTCGCTCTCTCAGTTGGTCCCTTCCCAGTCTTTTGCTAGCCTTCACCTGTACTAAGCGGGAATACTGCTTGTGCATCCAAACTCCTTAAACCCCAAAGTTTTTCCATATGAGTCCACTATACCTTCCTATATGCTGTATTTACCTGCTATTCCAAGTAAATTTGTATGTGCCAAACTCCAAACCTTCAAATGAAATTCTGTTTTGTATGCTCGAGCAACTCATGTTACAACTAGGGCTGCCTATATCTTCCATGCTAGGTGGGTTATTCTCAAGAGGAGTGGACTCCGCTCCTCATTCATGAGAAAGGGCCGGTAACCGGGATGCCCAGTCCCATTATCCAAAAAGATCAAGCAAATCAAAATAATTGAACAAAACTCCCCCAGGGCTGTTGTTAGTTGGAGGCACTCGTTGTTTCGAGCAAGCCACGGATTGATGCTTGTTGGTGGTTGGGGGAGTATAAACCTTTACCATTCTGTTTGGGAACTGCCTATAATGCATGTAGTATGGAAGATACAGCCATCTCATAGTTGTTGCGTTGACAACGAAAGTATGCCGCTCAAAATATTATTCAATCTCTATTTTAAAATCGAGCTCTGGCACCTCTACAAATCACTGCTTCCCTCTGTGAAGGGCCTATCTATTTACTTTTATGTTGAGTCATCACCCTTCTTATTAAAAAGCATCCACTAGAGAGCACACTGTCATTTGCATTTATTATTTTGTGTTTATATTGAGTATGACTTGACTGGATCTCTTTTACCATGAATTACAATGTTTAGTCAGTCCTTGATCTTTAAAGGTGCTCTGCATTTATGTTTTGCGGTCTCAGAAAGGGCTAGCGAGATACCATTTTGTTATATCATGTTATGATTGTTTTGAGAAAGTGTTGTCATCCGAGTTTTATTATTATGGCTCGCTAGCTGATTATGCTATTGATATGAGTAATTGTGAGACCTGGGTGTTATTATGAGTACGGTTAGTTCATAATATTTGCTGAAACCTGAATGATGGCTTTGCATGTTTACAACATCAAGAGCAAACAGAGTTTGTAAAAGTTTTTCTTTATCACTTTCAGTTTATCATCTGAATTGCTTGAGGACAAGCAAATGTTTAAGCTTGGGGGAGTTGATACGTCTCTAATGTATCTACTTTTCCAAAGACTTTTGCCCTTGTTTTGGACTCTAACTTGCATGATTTCAATGAAACTAACCCGGACTGACGCTGTTTTCAGCAGAATTGCCATGGTGTTGTTTTATGTGTAGAAAGCAAAAGTTCTCGGAATGTCCTGAAAATCCACGGAGGCACTTTTTGGAAAATATAAAAAATACTGGCAAAAGAATCAAGACCAGGGGGCCCACACCCTGTCCACGAGGGTGGGGGCCGCGCCCCCCCCCCTGGGCGCGCCCCCCCTGTCTCGTGGGCCCCCTGAGGCTCCGCCGACCTCAACTCCAACTCCATATATTCCGTCTCGCGGAGAAAAATTCAGAGAGAAAGTTTCATCGCGTTTTACGATACGGAGCCGCCGCCAACCCCTAATCTCTCTCGGGCGGGCTGATCTGGAGTCCGTTCGGGGCTCCGGAGAGGGGGATTCGTCGCCGTCATCATCATCAACCATCCTCCTTCACCAATTTCATGATGCTCACCGCCGTGCGTGGGTAATTCCATCGTAGGCTTGCTGGACGGTGATGGGTTGGATAATATTTACCATGTAATCAAGTTAGTTTTTTAGGGTTTGATCCCTAGTATCCACTATGTTCTAAGATTGATGTTGCTATGACTTTGCTATGCTTAATGCTTGTCACTAGGGCCCGAGTGCCATGATTTCAGATCTGAACCTATTATGTTTTCATG
Organism: Aegilops longissima; assembly: GCA_021605205.1. NCBI lineage: Eukaryota > Viridiplantae > Streptophyta > Magnoliopsida > Poales > Poaceae > Aegilops > Aegilops longissima. Next base: position 731,754,176 of record CM038679.1, read on the forward strand.
AATATATGTGTGTTCTTGATCCTATCTTGCAAGTCTATAGTCACCTATTATGTGTTATGATCCGACAACCCCGAAGTGACAATAATCGGGATACTTCTCGGTGATGACCATAGTTTAGGAGTTCATGTATTCACTATGTGGTAATGCTTTGTTCCGGTTCTCTATTAAAAGGAGGCCTTAATATCCCTTAGTTTCCACTAGGACCCCGCTGCCACGGGAGGGTAGGACAAAAGATGTCATGCAAGTTCTTTTCCATAAGCACGTATGACTATTTACGGAATACATGCCTACATTACATTGATGAATTGGAGCTAGTTCTGTGTCACCCTATGGTATAGCTATTACATGAGGAATCGCATCCAACATAATTATCCATCACTGATCCATTGCCTACGAGCTTTTCACATATTGTTCTTCGCTTATTTACTTTTTCATTGCTATTGTTACAATCACTACAAAACCCAAAAACATTACTTTTGCTACCGTTACCTTTATTATCACATTACTTTGCTACGGAATACTTTGATGCAGATACAAAATTATCCAGGTGTGGTTGAATTGACAACTCATCTCCCAATACTCAATAATATTCTTTGGCTCCCCTTGTGTCGAATCAATAAATTTGGGTTGAATACTTTACCCTCGAAAGCTGTTGCGATCCCCTTCACTTGTGGGTTATCACGAGCTAGAGCTAGGCGGCGGCGGCAAGCAAGAAGCGGCAAGGTGCGGCAAGCGCGGCAAGCAGCGGCAGCTGCAGCTGGCTTCAGCGGTGACGGCGCGTGGGCAGGAGGGCGGCGGCGCTGGCGAGGGCGGGCGACGGTGGCGACTTGGGGCTCCAGGGGGGCCCCGGGGTCGGCTTATAAAGGGGGAGGGCAGCGCCGCGGCTTGCGGGAGGGGGTGCCGGGTCGGAGTCGGAGAGGACTCCGGCTCGGGCATGATGGCGATGTCGGCGGCGGCACGGGCCGACCTGGCTCGGCTGGGCATTCGGCCCTGTCGGATAACGAAGCGTTTTATAAGTAATTTTGCCTCAAGAAAAATTCCTAATAAAATATAAGAAAATTCTAAAAAATGCCAAAAACTATTTTCACCGTCTAAATAAAATATTTAGAACAAAGTTAACATTTTTCTGGCCTAAAAATGCAATTTTCAAAAAATGCATATTTTTCTAATTCAAATAAAATACCAGAAAAATTGATAATTTGATTTTAATTTTTTTCTCCAATATTTCTCTTAATTTGAAGAAGTCATATTATGTTGTCTCATTTATTTTTAATACTAGAAATAATTGGAGAGAAAAATAATAAAATCAAAATGACCCTTTCTTCAAATTTGAAACAAATTCAAATATGATTTTTTTTGAAACCTCCAACTCTCTCCTTGGGTCCTTGAGTTGCTTAAGATTTCTAGAATCTCAACCAAATGCAAGTAAATATGATATGCATATGATGATCTATGTATAACATCCAAATTGAAAATTGGGATGTTACAAACCTACCCCCCTTAAGATGAATCTCGCCCTTGAGATTCAGGTTGGTCAGCAAAAAGGTTTGGGTGGTCTCTACGGAGATCTTCTTGCTCCCATGTGGCTTCCTCCTCGGTATGGTGGTTCCACTGCCCTTTGCAAAAACTTGATAACCTTGCTACGAGTAAATCGGCTGGAAAAATCGAGAATCTTGTCTGGCTTCTCTTCATAGGTCAAATCATTGTCTAACTGAATTGCTACTAGTGGCACTATATCTCTCAGAGGAATATCAGCCATCTCTGCGTGGCACTTCTTCAACTGGGAAGCGTGAAACACATCATGAACTCCTGACAATCCTTCTGGCAATTCCAGCTTGTAGGCAACTTCTCCCATGCGTTCCAAAACTCGGTATGGTCCCACAAAACGTGGTGCTTGCTTTCCCTTGACTCCAAAACGCTTCACTCCTCGAAGCGGGGACACACGAAGATATGCTCTGTCTCCGACTTCGTAAACTATCTTTAGCATTTAGTATCCGCATAACTCTGCTGCCTGGACTGGGCTACCTTGAGTCTATCGCGAATCAACTTAACCTTCTCTTCAGAGTCTTTGATTAAATCTGGTCCGAACAACTGTCGATCTCCAACTTCATCCCACGATAACGGTGTCCTGCACCTCCTTCCGTACAAAGCTTCGAAAGGGGCCATCTTCAAACTGGCTTGATAACTGTTGTTATAAGAGAATTCTGCATATGGCAAATTGTTATCCCAACTAGATCCATAATCTAGCGCACAAGCTCTCAGCATGTCCTCCAGAATCTGATTGACTCTCTCGGTCTCTCCATCTGTCTGTGGATGAAAGGTTGTACTGAACTCTAGCCTGGTACCCAAGGTCTCATGCATCTGATTCCAAAACTTTGAGGTAAACTGGGTTCCTCTATCTGATACAATGGTCCTCGGAACTCCGTGCAGACATACGATCCTGGTCATGTATATCTTTGCCAACTTAGCACTCGTATAGGTGGTCTTCACTAGGATAAAATCAGCTACTTTCGTCAACCGATCAACTACAACCCAGATAGAGTCATAGCCTGAACGAGTCCTGGGTAGTCCAGTGATAAAATCCATGCCAAGTTTATCCCACTTCCATTCGGGTATCGGCAATGGTTGTAGCAATCCGGCTGGCTTCTGATGCTCTACCTTGACTCTCTGACATACATCACATAATGCTACATACTCGGCAATATCCGTCTTCATACCTGTCCACCAGAAACTTTCCTTCAAATCCAGATACATCTTAGTGTTTCCTTGAATCGAATACGGCGAATCATGGGCCTCCTACAGAATCAACTTCTTGATCTAGGGGTCATTAGGAACATATACGTGATCCTCAAACCATAAAGTGTCGTGCTCATCCTCATGAAATCCTTTAGCCTTTCCTTTGCTCATCCTTTCCTTTATCTCGGCAATCTCCTTGTCCGTCTTCTGGGCTTCTCTGATCTTACCCATCAAAGTGGATTGAATTTCCAATGCTGCAACATAACCTCTCGGAACTATCTCCAAACATAACTCTCGGAGATCATCTACTAAATACTTAGGTAATCCTTCGGTTATGAATGTGTTAACATAACTCTTGTGGCTCAACGCATCTACTACGACATTGGCCTTTCCAGGATGATAGTGTAATTTCATATCTTAATCCTTGATGAACTCCAACCATCTCCTTTGCCTGAGGTTCAACTCCTTCTGCGTGAAGATATATTTCAAACTCTTATGATCCATGTATACCTCACAACTGTTTCCAATGAGAAAATGTCTCCATGTCTTCAGCGCATGCACTACGGTTGCTAACTCCAAATCATGTGTAACTGGGCCTGTAACCAAACGTTGTCCTTCTTCAATAACTCCGTCATGGGTTTCATAATCCTGGAGAAATTCTCAATGAACCTCTGATAATAACATGTGAGTCCAGGAAAACTTCTGATCTCTCCAACTGATGTGGGTGCCACCCATTTAGTCATAGCAGCAACCTTGGTAGGGTCTACTGCTATTCCTTCTCCGGATATAACATGTCCGAGAAATCCAACTTCCTTTAGCCAAAACTCACATTTGCTAAACTTGGAATACCACTAATGTTCTCTGAGTTTCTCAAGAACCAAACACAAATGCTCCTTATGCTCCTCTTCATTCTTCGTGTAGACCAATATATCATCAATGAACACCACGACGAACTTATCCAAAAGCTCCATAAACACTTTGTTCATCATGTTCATAATATAGGCACACGCTTTAGTTAGACGAAATGACATAACGGTATACTTATATAGCCCATACCTTATGGTAAAAGTTGTCTTTGGTATATCCTGCTCTCGGATCTTCAACTGGTGATAGCGTGATCAAAGATCAATCTTAGAGAAAACTTTAGCTCCTTGCAACTGGTTAAACAAATCATTGATCATCGGCACTGGGTATTTGTTCTTGATTGTCACCTCATTCAGCGCACGATAATCAACAACCATCCTTAAAGATCCATCCTTCTTCTCCACTAGAAGCACTGGGGCTCCCCAAGGTGATGAACTTGGTCGAATGTAACCTTTCACCAGTAACTCCTTTATCTGTTTCTTAATTTCCTCCAGGTCTTGTGCGGGCATCCGACACGGTCTCTTTGATATTGGCCCGGTGGCTGGCAATAGCTCAATCAAAAACTCAATGTCCATTTTGCATCATTCTTTTATATTGAAATTTATTGCATTATGGGTTGGTATTTCACATCATGTCAAAATACTTATGGCTATTCTCTTTTATTTTACAAGGTTTACATGAAGAGGGAGAATGCCGACAGCTGGAATTCTTGGCTGGAAAAGGAGCAAATATTGGAGACCTATTCTACGCAACTCCAAAAGTCCTGAAACTCCACGGAATATCTTAAAATAAATAAAGAAAAATCTTCGCCAAATATGAAGGCCAGGGGGCCCACACCCTGCTCACGAGGGTGGGGGGCGCCCCCCTGGGGCGCGCCCCCTACCTCATGGGCCCCTTGGTGGCTCTCCAATGTCCATCTTCTCCTATATGAAGTCTTTCGATGAGAGAAAAACATTAAGTAACCTTTCGGGACGAGACTCCGCCGCCACGAGGCGGAACCTTGGCGGAACCAATCTAGGGCTCCGCAGAGCTGTTTTGCTGGGACACTTCCCTCGGAGGGGGAAATCATCACCATCATCATCACCAACGCCTCCTCTCATCGGGAGAGGGCAATCTCCATCAACATCTTCACCAGCACCATCTCATCTCCAAACCCTAGTTCATCTCTTGTATCCAATTCTTGTCTCCAAGTCCGGGATTGGTGCTAGTAGGTTGCTAGTAGTGTTGATTACTCCTTGCAGTTGATGCTAGTTGGTTTATTTGGTGGAATATCATATGTTCAGATCCTTTATGCATATTATTACCCCTCAGATTATGAACATGAATATGTTTTGTGAATAGTTACGTTTGTTCCTGAGGACAAGGGAGAAGTCTTGCTATTAGTAGTCATGTGAATTTGGTATTCGTTCGATATTTTGATGAGATGTATGTTGTCCAGCCTCTAGTGGTGTTATCTGAACGTCGACTACATAACACTTCACCATTATTCGGGCCTAGAGGAAGGCATTGGGAAGTAATAAGTAGATGATGGGTTGCTAGAGTGACAGAAGCTTAAACCCTAGTTTATGCGTTGCTTCGTAAGGGGCTGATTTGGATCCATATATTTCATGCTATGGTTAGGTTTACCTTAATACTTTTGTTGTAGTTGTGGATGCTTGCAATAGAGGTTAATCATAAGTGGGATGCTTGTTCAAGTAAGAACAGCACCCAAGCACCGGTCCACCCACATATCAAATTATCAAAGTACCGAACGTGAATCATATGAGCGTGATGAAAACTAGCTTGATGATATTCCCATGTGTCCTCGGGGGCGCTTTTCCTATTATAAGAGTTTGTCCAGGCTTGTCCTTTGCTACAAAAAGGATTGGGCCACCTTGCTGCACTTTATTTACTCTTGTTACTTGTTGCTCGTTACAACTTATCTTATCACAAAACTATCTGTTACCACTTACTTCAGTACTTGCAGAGAATACCTTGCTGAAAACCGCTTGTCATTTCCTTCTGCTCCTCGTTGGGTTCGACACTCTTACTTATCGAAAGGACTACGATAGATCCCCTATACTTGTGGGTCATCAAGACTATTTTCTGGCACCGGTGCCGGGGATTGTAGCGCCTTTGGTAGGTGGAATTTGGTAAGGAAAAATTTATATAGTGTGCTGAAATTTACTGTCACTTGTTACTATGATAAGTAATTCTCTGAGGGGCTTGTTCGGGGTATCTTCACCCCGTCCAGTAGAGCAAAGAGTTTCCCCTCAACCTACTGAACCTATTGGAAACGAAACTCCTTTTGTAATTTCTTCGGATATGATGGAAAAACTGCTAGCTAATCCTTTTACAGGAGATGGAACAAAGCATCCTGATAAGCACTTAATATATGTGGATGAAGTTTGTCGATTATTTAAGCTTGCAGGTATACCCGATGATGTTGTTAAGAAGAAGGTCTTCCCTTTATCTTTGAAGGGATATGCATTGAAATGGTATAGGCTATGTGATGATACGAGATCATGGAACTATAAAAGATTGAAATTGGAATTTCATCAAAAGTATTACCCTACACATCTTGTTCATCGTGATCGCAATATATATATATATATATATATATATATATATATATATATATATATATATATATATATATATATATATATATATATATATATATATAAGTTTGGCCTCATGAGGAGAAAGCATCGCTCAAGATTGGGGGAGGCTTAAATCAATGTTATATTCATGCCCCAATCATGAGCTCCCAAGAGAAATAATTATTCAAAGCTTTTATGATCGGCTTTCTGATAACAATCGCACCATGCTCGATACATCTTGTGCTGGCTCTTTTATGATAAAGACTATTGAATTTAAATGGAATTTATTGGATAGAATTAAACGCAACTCTGAAGATTGGGGCATCGACGAAGGTAAGGAGTCAGGTATGACACCTAAGTTTGATTGTGTTAAAACTTTTATGGATATCGATATTTTCCGTAAGTTTAGCACTAAATATGGACTTGACTCTTAGATAGTAGCTTCTTTCTGTGAATCTTTTGCTACTTATGTTGAGAAGTGGTTTAAATATCATCCTCCCATAGAAGTAAAAGTAGCTGCACCTATTAAAGTTGAAGAAAAGACTGTCACTTATAATGATCCTATTGTTCCCACTTCTTATGTTGAGAAACCCCCTTTCCCTGTTAGAATAAAGGATCATGCTAAAGCTTCAACTGTGGTTCGTAAAAGCAATATTAGAACTTATACACCTCCCGAGCAAGTCAAAGTAGAACCTAATATTGCTATTGTTAAAGATCTCTTGTCTGATAATATTGATGGGCATGTTATTCAATTCTATGGTGAATCTGCTAGAATTGCTAAACCTAGCGCTAAAGATAAACATAGACTTATGGAAGGCGTGCCTGTTATTTCTATTAAAATAGGAGATCATTGTTATCATGGCTTATGTGATATGGGTGCTAGTGCTAGTGTTATACCTTATGATTTATATAAAGAAATTAAGCATGAAATTGCACCTGCTTGCCAATGGAGATATTATATCTGCAATGGGAATTGTTAGAGATGTTGAAGTATTGTGTGGGAAAACTAAATATCCTGCTGATTTTCTTGTTCTCAGTTCTCCACAAGATAGCTTTTGTCCCATTATATTTGGTAGACCCTTTTTGAACACTGTTAATGCTAAGATAGACTGCAAAAAGAATGTTGTTACTATTGGCTTGGATGATATGACTCATGAGTTTCATTTCTCTAAATTTAGTAAACAACATCGTGAGGAAGAATTGCCTAGTAAGGATGAAATTATTGGTCTTGCTTCAATTGTCGTATCTCCTAGTGATCCTTTAGAACACTATTTGCTAGACCATGAAAATGATATGTTCATGAATGAAAGAAGGGAAATAGATGAAGTATTCTTTAAATAGGAACCTATTCTGCAACACAATCTACCTGTTGAAATCCTAGGGGATCCTCCTCCACCCAAGGGTGATCCCGTGTTTGAGCTTAAACCATTTCCTGATAACCTTAAATATGCTTATCTTGATGAAAAGAAAATATATCATGTTATTATTAGTGCTAACCTTTCAGAGAATGAAGAAGAAAGATTATTGAGAACTTTGAAGAAGCACCGTGCCGCTATTGGATATACTCTTGATGATCTTAAGGGCATTAGTCCCATTCTATGTCAACATAAAATAAATTTGGAAGCGGATGCCAAACCAGTTCGTGATCCTCAACGATGTTTGAATCCTAAAATGAAAGAAGTGGTAAGAAAAGAAATACTCAAGCTTCTGGAGGCAGGTATAATTTATCCCGTTGCTGATAGTCAGTGGGTAAGTCCTGTCCATTGTGTCCCTAAGAAGGGAGGTATTACTATTGTCCCTAATGATAAAGATGAATTGATCCCGCAAAGAATTATCAAAGTTTATAGGATGGTAATTGATTTCCACAAATTAAATAAAGCTACTAAGAAAGATCATTACCCCTTACCTTTTATTGATCAAATTCTAGAAAGATTATGCAAACATACACATTATTGCTTTCTAGATGGTTATTCTAGTTTCTCTCAAATACCTGTGTCGGCCAAAGATCAATCAAAGACTACTTTTACATGCCCTTTTCGTACTTTTGCTTATAGACGTATGCCTTTTGGTTTATGTAATGCACCTGCTACCTTTCAAAGATGCATGATGGCTATATTCTATGACTTTTGTGAAAAGATTTGTGAGGTTTCCATGGACGGCTTTTCCGTCTATGGATCCTCTTTTGATGATTGTTTGAGCAATCTTCATCGAGTTTTGCAGAGATGTGAAGAAAATAATCTTGTCTTGAATTGGGAAAAGTGCCACTTTATGGTTAATGAAGGTATTGTCTTGGGGCACAAAGTTTCTGAAAGAGGTATTGAAGTTGATAAAGCCAAGGTTGATGCTATTGAAAAGATGCCATGTCGCAAGGACATCAAAGGTATAAGAAGTTTCCTTGGTCACGCCGGATTTTATAGGAGGTTCATTAAGGACTTCTCAAAAATTTCTCGGCCTCTGACTAATTTATTACAAAAAGATGTACCATTTGTCTTTGATGATGATTATGTAGAAGCATTTGAAATACTTAAGAAAGCATTAGTCTCTGCACCTGTTGTTCAGCCACCTGATTGGAATTTACCCTTTGCAATTATGTGTGACGCTAGTGATTATGCTGTAGGTGCTGTTCTAGGGCAAAGAGTTGATAAGAAATTAAATGTTATCCATTATGCTAGTAAGACACTAGACAATGCTCAAAGAAATTATGCTACTAATGAAAAGGAACTTTTAGCAGTTGTATTTGCTTGTGATAAATTCAGACCCTATATTGTTGATTCTAAAGTATCTATTCACACTGATCATGCTGCTATTAAATATCTTATGGAAAAGAAAGATGCAAAACCTAGACTTATTAGATGGGTTCTCTTGCTGCAAGAATTTTATTTGCATATTGTTGATAGAAAGGGAGCTGAGAACCACGTTGCAGACAACTTGTCTAGGTTAGAGAATGTTCTTGATGACCCACTACCTATTGATGATAACTTTCCTGATGAGCAATTAAATGTCATAAGCACTTCTCGTAGCACTCCATGGTATGCTGATTATGCTAATTATATCGTTGCTAAATTTATACCACCTAGCTTCACATACCAACAAAAGAAAAACTTTTTCTATGATTTGCGGCATTACTTTTGGGATGACCCACATCTTTATAAAGAAGGAGTAGATGTTGTTATTAGACGTTGTGTACCCGAGCATGAACAGGAACAGATCCTACGCAAGTGTCACTCCGAAGCTTATGGAGGACACCACGCTGGGGATAGAACTGCACATAAGGTATTGCAATCCAGTTTTTATTGGCCCACTCTCTTCAAAGATGCCCGTAAGTTTGTTTTGTCTTGCGATGAATGTCAAAGAATTGGTAATATTAGTAGACGTCAAGAAATGCCTATGAATTATTCACTTGTTATTGAACCATTTGATGTTTGGGGCTTTGATTATATGGGACCTTTTCCTGCCTCTAATGGATATACACATATTTTGGTTGCTGTTGATTACGTTACTAAGTGGGTAGAAGCTATTCCAACTAGTAGTGCTGATCATAACACTTCTATTAAAATGCTTAAGGAAGTTATTTTTCCGAGGTTTGGAGTCCCTAGATATTTAATGACTGATGGTGGTTCACATTTTATTCATGGTGCTTTCTGTAAAATGCTTGCTAAATATGACGTTAATGATAGAATTGCATCTCCATATCACCCAGAGTTTAGTGATCAAGTAGAATTGAGCAATAGAGAACTCAAATTAATTTTGCAAAAGACTGTTAATAGGTCTAGAAAGAATTGGTCCAAGAAACTTGATGATGCATTATGGGCCTATAGATCTGCATATAAGAATCCTATGGGTATGTCTCCGTATAAAATGGTTTATGGAAAAGCATGTCATTTACCTCTCGAGCTAGAACATAAGGCATATTGGGCTATTAAAGAGCTCAACTAAGACTTCAAACTTGCCGGTGAGAAAAGGTTATTTGATATTAGCTCACTTGATGAATGGAGAACCCAAGCTTATGAAAATGCTAAGTTGTTTAAATAAAAAGTTAAAAGATGGCATGACAAAGGGATACAAAAGCGTGAGTTTAATGTAGGTGATTATGTATTGCTATACAACTCTTGTTTAAGATTTTTTGCAGGAAAACTAATCTCTAAATGGGAAGGTCCCTACGTTATCGAGGAGGTCTATTGTTCCGGTGCCATAAAAATCAACAACTTCGAAGGCACAAATCCGAAGGTGGTAAACGGTCAAAGGATCAAACATTATATTTCAGGTAATCCCATAAATGTTGAAACCAATATTATTGAAATCGTAACCCCGGAGGAATACATAAGGGACACTTTCCAGGCCGTTTCAGACTCCGAAAAGGAATAGGTATGTGGTACGGTAAGTAAACCGACTCCAAAACAATTTTAAGCCAATATTTCTCCCTTTTGGAATATTTAGAAAAAGAGAAAAATAAGTGGCAGCCTAGGAAGGACACGAGGGCTCCATGAGGGTGGTGGGCGCGCCCTACCCCCCTGGGCGCTCCCCCTACCTCGTGAGCACCTCGTGTGCCCTCCGGACTCCGTTTTCTTGCACGATACGTATTTTGGTCGGTAAAAATTCATTATACATTCTCCCAAAGGTTTTGACTCCCATATCATGCAATTATCCTCTGTTCTGTTTCGAGCTGTTATTCTGACAGATCTAGATCATCATGACGTCCCCAAGTGCTTCCAAGGACATGTTCTTCGAGAAGGTGATCAATCCTTACCTCGCGGAGGTGCTGTGACACCCTCAAACAATTGAGATGCGTGATGGGTGTTGGAAAATGCCCTAGAGGCAATAATAAATTAGTTATTATTATTATATTTCCTTGTTCATGATAATCGTTTATTATCCATGCTATAATTGTATTGAAAGGAAACTCAGATACATGTGTGGATACATAGACAACACCATGTCCCTAGTAAGCCTCTAGCTGACTAGCTCGTTGATCAATAGATGGTTACGGTTTCCTGACCATGGGCATTGGATGTCGTTGATAACGGGATCACATCATTAGGAGAATGATGTGATGGACAAGACCCAATCCTAAGCCTAGCACAAAGATCGTTTCGTTCGTATGATAAAGCTTTTCTAATGTCAAGTATCTTTTCCTTAGAACATGAGATTGTGCAACTCCGGATACCGTAGGAATGCTTTGGGTGTACCAAACGTCACAACGTAATCGGGTGGCTATAAAGGTGCACTACGGTATCTCCGAAAGTGTCATTGGGTTGGCACGAATCGAGATGGGATTTGTCACTCCGTGTAACGGAGAGGTATCTCTAGGCCCACTCGGTAGGACATCATCATAATGTGCACAATGTGACCAAGGGGTTGATCACGGGATGATGTGTTATGGAACGAGTAAAGAGATTTGCCAGTAACGAGATTGAACAAGGTATCACCATACCGACGATCGAATCTTGGGCAAGTACAATACCGCTGGACAAAGGGAATTGTATACGGGATCAATTGAGTCCTTGACATCGTGGTTCATCCGATGAGATCATCGTGGAACATATGGGAGCCAACATGGGTATCCAGATCCCGCTGTTGGTTATTGACCGGAGAACGTCTCGGTCATGTCTGCATGGTTCCCGAACCCGTAGGGTCTGCACACTTAAGGTTCGATGACGCTAGGGTTATAAAGGAAGTTTGTATTTGGTTACCGAATGTTGTTCGGAGTCCCGGTTGAGATACTGGACGTCACGTGGAGTTCCAGAATGGTCCGGAGGTAAAGATTTATATATCGGAAGTCTTGTTTTGGTCACCGGAAAGGTTTCGCGCATTATCGGTATTGTACCGGGAGTGCCGAAAGGGGTCCGGGGGTCCACCAGGGGTCCACCTGCCCCGGGGGGGCCACATGGGCTGTAGGGGTGTGCGCCTTAGCCTATATGGGCCAAGGGCACCAGCCCCAATAGGCCCATGCGCTAAGAGATAAGGGAAAGGGAGAGTCCTAAAGGGGGAAGGCACCTCCTAGGTGCCTTGGGGAGGATGGACTCCTCCCTAGCCGCACCCTTCCTTGGAGGAAGGGCCAAGGCTGCGCCCCCCCTCCCTTGCCCCTATATATAGTGGAGGGGAGGGAGGGTAGCCGCACCTGAAGCCCTGGCGCCTCCTGTTGGAAATATGCCCTAGAGGCAATAATAAATTAGTTATTATTATATTTCCTTGTTCATGATAATCGTTTATTATCCATGCTATAATTGTATTGATAGCAAACTCAGATACATGTGTGGATACATAGACAACACCATGTCCCTAGTAAGCCTCTAGTTGACTAGCTCGTTGATCACCAGATGGTTACGGTTTCCTGACCATGGACATTGGATGTCGTTGATAACGGGATCACATCATTAGAAGAATGATGTGATGGACAAGACCCAATCCTAAGCCTAGCACAAAGATCGTAGTTCATATGATAAAGCTGTTCTAATGTCAAGTATCATTTCCTTAGACCATGAGATTGTGCAACTCCCGGATACCGTAGGAATGCTTTGGGTGTACCAAACTTCACAACGTAACTGGGTGACTATAAAGGTGCACTACAGGTATCTCCGAAAGTGTCTGTTGGGTTGGCACGAATCGAGACTGGGATTTGTCACTCCGTAACGGAGAGGTATCTCTAGGCCCACTCGGTAGGACATCATCATAAGTGTGCACAATGTGACCAAGGGGTTGATCACGGATGATGTGTTACGGAGCGAGTAAAGAGACTTGCCGGTAACGAGATTGAACAAGGTATCGGGATACCAACGATCGAATCTCGGGCAAGTACAATACCGCTAGACAAAGGGAATTTTATACGGGATTGATTGAGTCCTTGACATCGTGGTTCATCCGATGAGATCATCGTGGAACATGTGGGAGCCAACATGGGTATCCAGATACCGCTGTTGGTTATTGACCGGAGAACGTCTCGGTCATGTCTGCATGGTTCCCGAACCCGTAGGGTCTACACACTTAAGGTTCGATGACGCTAGGGTTATAAAGGAAGTTTGTATGTGCTTACCGATGAGGTTATTGAACCGTCACTTCAACTAGTGTGTAGCAGGGCACAGGAAGTTGTTCCCGTGGCACATACACCAATTGAAGTAGAAGCTTATGATAGTGATCATGAAGTTTTGGATCAAGTCACTAATGTACCTCGTAGGGTGACAAGGAGGCGTACTACTTCAGAGTGGTACGCAATCCTGTCTTGAAGGTCATGTTGCTAGACAACAATGAACCTACGAGCTATGGAGAAGCAATGGTGGGCCCAAATTCCGACAAATGGTTAGAAGCCATGATATCCGAGATAGGATCCATGTATCAGAACAAAGCATGGACTTTGGTGGACTTGTCCGATGATTGGCAAGCCATTGAGATGAATGGATCTTTAAGAAGAAGACGGACGTGGACGGTAATATCACCGTCTATGAAGCTCGACTTGTGGCAAAGAGTTTTCACAAGTTCAAGGAGTTGACTACGATGAGATTTTCTCATCCGTAGGGATGCTTAAGTCCGTCGGAATCATGTTAGCATAAGCTGCATTTATGAAATCTGGCAGATGGATGTCAAAATGAGTTTCCTTACCAGTTTTCGTAAGGAAAGGTTGTATGTGATACATTCAGAAAGTTTTGTCGATCCTGAGGATGCTAAAAGGTATGCTGGCTCCAGCGATCCTTTCTAAGGACTGGAGTAAGCATCTCGGAGTTGGAATGTACGCTTTGATGAGATGATCAAAGATTTTGGGTTTATACAAAAGTTTATGAGAAACTTGTATTTCCAAAGAAGTGAGTGGGAGCACTATAGAATTTCTGATGAGTATATGTTGTTGACATATTGATGATCAGAAATGATGTAGAATTTCTAGAAAGCATATAGGGTTGTTTGAAAAGTGTTTTTCAATGGAAAACCTGGATTAGGCTACTTGAACAATAAGCATCAAGATCTATAAGATAGATCAAAATGTTTAATAATACTTTCAAATGAGCACATACCTTGACATAATCTTGAAAGTGTTCAAGATGGATCAGTCGAAAAAGGAGTTCTTGCCTGAGTTGTAAGGTATGAAGTTAAGAGTTAAACCTCGACCACGGTAGAAGAGAGAGAAAGGACGAAGGTCGTCCCCTATGCTTCAGACGTAGGCTCTATAATATGTTATGCTATGTACCGCACCGGAAGTGTGCCTTGCCATGAGTCAGTCAAGGGGTACAAGAATGATCCAAGAATGGATCATTGGAGAGCAGTCAAAATTGTCCTTGGAGTAAATAAGAACATGTTTCTCGATTATGGAGGTGATAAAGAGTTCGGCGTAAAGGGTTACGTCGATGCAAGCTTTAACACCTATCCGAATGACTCTAAGTAGCAAACAGGATACGTATAGTGGAACAACCATTTGGAATAGCTCCAAGTGGAGCGTGGAAGCAGCATTTACAATATGACCTAATGATTTGCGAAGTACACACGGATCTGAATGTTGCAGACCCGTTGACTAAAACTTCTCTCTCAAGCAAAACATGATCAAACCCCAGAACTCATTGAGTCTTAATCACATGATGATGTGAACTAGTTTGATGACACTAGTAAACTCTTTGGATGTTGGTCACATGGTGATGTGACCTGTGAGTGTTAATCACATGGCGATGTGAACTAGATTATTGACTCTAGTGCAAGTGGGAGACTGTTGGAAATATTCCTTGAGGCAATAATAAATTAGTTATTATTATATTTCCTTGTTCATGATAATCGTTTATTATCCATGCTATAATTGTATTGATAGGAAACTCAGATACATGTGTGGATACATAGACAACGCCATGTCCCTAGTAAGCCTCTAGTTGACTAGCTCGTTGATCAACAGATGGTTACGGTTTCCTGACCATGGACATTTGATGTCGTTGATAACGGGATCACATCATTAGAAGAATGATGTGATGGACAAGACCCAATCCTAAGCCTAGCACAAAGATCGTAGTTCATATGCTAAAGTTGTTCTAATGTCAAGTATCATTTCCTTAGACCATGAGATTGTGCAACTCCCGGATACCGTAGGAATGCTTTGGGTGTACCAAACGTCACAACGTAACTGGGTGGCTATAAAGGTGCACTACAGGTATCTCCGAAAGTGTCTGTTGGGTTGGCACGAATCGAGACTGGGATTTGTCACTCCGGTAAACGGAGAGGTATCTCTGGGCCCACTCGGTAGGACATCATCATAATGTGCACAATGTGACCAAGGGGTTGATCACGGGATGATGTGTTACGGAACGAGTAAAGAGACTTGCAGGTAACGAGATTGAACAAGGTATCGGGATACCGACGATCGAATCTCGGGCAAGTACAATACCGCTAGGCAAAGGGAATTGTATACGGGATTGATTGAGTCCTTCACATCGTGGTTCATCCGATGAGATCATCGTGGAACATGTGGGAGCCAACATGGGTATCCAGATCCCGCTGTTGGTTATTGACCGGAGAACGTCTCGGTCATGTCTGCATGGTTCCCGAACCCGTAGGGTCTACACACTTAAGGTTCGATGACGCTAGGGTTATAAATGAAGTTTGTATGCGGTTACCAAATGCTGTTCGGAGTCCTGGATGAGATCCCGGACGTCACGAGGAGTTCCGGAATGGTCCGGAGGTAAAGATTTATATATGGGAAGTCCTGTTTTGGTCACCGGAAAAGTTTGGGTTTTTCGAGAGAACGTCACGGGACCACCGGAGGGTCCCGGGTCCACCAAGTGGGGCCACCAACCCGGAGGGCTGCATGGGCCAAGTGTGGGAGGAACCAGCCCGGGTGGGCTGGTGCGCCCCCAAAGGGGCCCAAGCGCAAGGGAGAGTGGGAGGGGCAAACCCTAGGGCAGATGGGCCCTAAGGCCCACCCCAGGCGCCTCCCTCTCTCCCCCTCTGGCCGCCACCCAGATGGCATCTGGGGGCTGCCGCCACCCTTGGGGAGGGAACCCTAGAGGGGGCGCAGCCCCCTCCCCTCCCCCTATAAATACTTGAGGCTTGGGGGCTGCCCAACACATGAGAACATCTCCCTCTATTGGCGCAGCCCTACCTCTCTTACTCCTCCTCTCCCGCGGTGCTTGGCGAAGCCCTGCAGGATTGCCATGCTCCTCCACCACCACCACGTCGTTGTGCTGCTGCTAGATGGAGTCTTCCTCAACCTCTCCCTCTCTCCTTGCTGGATCAAGGCGTGGGAGACGTCACCGGGCTGTACGTGTGTTGAACGCGGAGGTGCCGTCCGTTCGGCACTAGGATCTCCGGTGATTTGGATCACGACGAGTACGACTCCTTCAACCCCGTTCTCTTGAACGCTTCCGCTTAGCGATCTACAAGTGTATGTACATGCACTCTCCTTCCCCTCGTTGCTGGTTTCTCCTTAGATAGATCTTGGTGACACGTAGGAAAATTTTGAATTTCTGCTACGTTCCCCAACACCTCCCTCCCTCCCGTGACACCTCCTCCTCTCCCGCAGGTGCTTGGCGAAGCCCTGCAGGATTGCCACGCTCCTCCACCACCACCACACCATTGTGCTGCTGCTGGATGGAGTCTTCCTCAACATCTTCCTCTCTCCTTGCTGGATCAAGGCATGGGAGACGTCACCGGGCTGTACGTGTGTTGAACGCGGAGGTGCCGTCCGTTCGGCACTAGGATCTCCGGTGATTTGGATCACGACGAGTACGACTCCTTCAACCCCGTTCTCTTGAACGCTTCCGCTTAGCGATCTACAAGGGTATGTAGATGCACTCTTCTTCCCCTCGTTGCTGGTTTCTCCATAGATAGATCTTGGTGACACGTAGGAAAATTTTGAATTTCTGCTACGTTCCCCAACAGTGGCATCATGAGCTAGGTCTATTGCGTAGATTCTTTGCACGAGTAGAACACAAAGTAGTTATGGGCGTTGATTTTGTTCAATATGCTTACCGTTACTAGTCCAGTTTTGTTTCGACGGTATTGTGGGATGAAGCGGCCCGGACCGACCTTACACGTATTCTTATGTGAGACAGGTTCCACCGACTGACATGCACTTGGTGCGTAAGGTGGCTAGCGGGTGCCAGTCTCTCCCACTTTAGTCGGAACGGATTCGATGAAAAGGGTCCTTATGAAGGGTAAATAGCAATTGGCATATCACGTTGTGGTTTTGCGTAGGTAAGAAACGTTCTTGCTAGAAACCCATAGCAGCCACGTAAAACATGCAAACAACAATTAGAGTACGTCAATCTTGTTTTTGCAGGGTATGCTATGTGATGTGATATGGCCAAGAAGAATGCGATGAACGATATGTGATGTATGAGATTGATCATGTTCTTGTAATAGGAATCACGACTTGCATGTCGATGAGTATGACAACCGGTAGGAGCCATAGGAGTTGTCTTTATTTTTGTATGACCTGCGTGTCATTGAACAACGCCATGTAATTACTTTACTTTATTGCTAACCGGTAGCCATAGTAGTAGAAGTAATAAGTTGGTGAGACAACTTCATGGATACACGATGATGGAGATCATGATGATGGAGATCATGGTGTCATGCCGGTGACGATGATGATCATGGAGCCCCGAAGATGCAGATCAAAAGGAGCAAAATGATATTGGCCATATCATGTCACTATTTTGATTGCATGTGATGTTTATCATGTTTATACATCTTATTTGCTTAGAACGACGGTAGTAAATAAGATGATCCCTCATTAAAATTTCAAGAAAGTGTTCCCCCCTAACTGTGCACCGTTGCGAAAGTTCGTCGTTTCGAAGCACCACGTGATGATTGGGTGTGATAGATTCTTACGTTCACATACAATGGGTGTAAGACAGATTTACACACGTGAAACACTTAGGTTAACTTGACGAGCCTAGCATGTACAGACATGGCCTCGGAACACAAGAGACCGAAAGGTCGAGCATGAGTCGTTTGGTGGATACGATCAATAAGAAGATCTTCACCGATGATGACTAGTCCGTCTCACGTGATGATCGGACACGGCCTAGTTGACTCGGATCATGTAATCACTTAGATGACTAGAGGGATGTCTAACTGAGTGGGAGTTCATTAGATGAACTTGATTATCCTGAACATAGTCAAAAACCCTTTGAAAATTATGTCATAGCTCGCGCTTTAGTTCTACTGTTTTAGATATGTTCCTAGAGAAAATATTTTTGGACCCAAACATTTTTGGCTTTACCCTAACCATATTTTTTGTTGTTGATGACACCGAGTGCCAAAGGGTTTAGGATTTAGGCTAACCATATTTGATGATGTCAATGGTGACAAAAGCCAAAGAGTGTAGGCTTTATCCTAACTATATTTATCTTCGTCGATGATGACAAATGCCACAGTGTCGTGGTGGGTGCACGGCAGATGCCAAGGGATGGCTAAAGAGAGGAGGAGGCTCGAGGGCGCTGGTGGGCTCCAGAGGAGAGGTTGGCATGCGCAGGCTCGGGACGCCGGACATACCCAGGTTCGGGGCTTTCCGGAGAGATAACACCCCTAGTCTTGCCGAGTTTGGTTAGATGATTGATAGTACAAGGTTGCTCCTGAAGTTGTATGGAGGAGGAAGGAAGCTGGCCAAGGCTCGGGCTGCTCCTTCTCTCCGGTGCTGCTGTTTGGTGGCTAGTCCTATGCTTCTGCTTCTTGTTATTCGTTCATGTGTGTCGTATGATAATGCCGATGCGATGGTGCAATGGGTCGATCTCAAATCTGATCTTATGCCCCTCTGGGCCTGGGTTCCTGGGGGGTTTTATAGATCAACCCACCCAGGATTACAATGGTAATATGCCGGGTCGGCGGGTCCGTATTGTCGGTGCCCAGGACTCTGAGCTGGGTCTCGCTTGTGGGCTTGTGGTTCGCCGGGTTCCCCTAGGTGTGGGCCCAGCGTGCCTAGGGGGACTGTGCGCCGTCTTGTTGATCGTCAGGGCGAGGCCGAGTCGAGTCGTGTACAGTGCTCTCCGTCAGGCCGCCGCTTGCTGTCCTCAGCGGTGAGGGCGGGAGCACTGTAGCCATGCCAGCCTTGGTCAGCGGGTAGGTGAGGGGCACTGTTGCCGCGCCCCGGCTGACCTCAGGCATGGTGGAAACACTGTTGCCTTGGTCATCGGTGATTCGGTTCTCATCCCATCGTACGCCCTAGATGGGACGGGAGCTGACCCGTGGCTGGGTTGCCGTGGGTGCCACAGGTGGTGCTGGCTTGCCGTGGAAGCCTTGGTTGCGCCGGGTCGAGTTGCCTTGCGCCAGTTGCTATGGCCGGGTTGACATACCTTGCCGTGTCGTAGAGTTTGGCCAGGTTGCGGGCCCTGCCGGGTCGAGCGACCCGACCAAGCGCGGCCGGTTTGCGGGCGATGCGGCCCCCGCAGTTTTTGAAGAGGATCCGGGTTCCGTTGCCTGCCCGGGGTTCATACCCCCGACAGTAGTCCCCAAAGCTCTGAAGGTCGGCCGTCTTCTAATGAGTGGGCCTTCGCAGTTTCCCCCTTGAGCAAGGTGGATTCTGCGAACGCCGGGTCCGGCAACACCCGCTGTGTGCCGGTTTTCTCGGAAACCGGATCACGGCATCCCGGCCGTGGCGGGAACCGAGGAGTTTGTCCAATCTCGAGGCGATCCCTTGGGCTTCGTGCAGGCGCCACGTAGCACCCGAAAGTCGGAGGGGCCTGACAGGTCACGCGCGTGACGGGACGGGCGACGGGCCGGGGGCCCGCCGCCGCGCGCCCCTGGGCCACGCGCGCAGATTTATTGCGGTGTCTGGGGGCCGGTTACACTTCCCCGAGCAGTTAGTGCGCGCGTACGTGCGCACTAATTGCGGAGTAGTGGAACGAGCGCGTGCAGACGATCCCACTTCCCCACGTTTGAACTGGGGCTTATAAATTGAGGGGGGCAAGGGGGCGGCGGACATCATTCTTGCTCGCGCCCTCCTGTCCCCCTGCTCGTGCTCTGCTCTTTGGCACCGACGCACAGTTGCGCCCGCAGCCCTGAGCAGAGCTTCCTCCGTCGCTCGCCTTCTTCTTCCTTCTTCTATCCATGGCGCTCCCGTCGGGCTCTTGTATGGGCTCCAACATCACCCCCGAGGACATCACGCAGCTTCGAGCTTCGCGGCGCTTGCCGCGGGAGACGGACGTCGGCGTCCGCCTGCCGCGCGGCGAGCAAAGGCCCCGCCCGAGGGGCAGGAGCGCGTCGTATTCCTCACTCATTTCGAGCGCGGGTTCGGGCTGCCGGTGAGCACCTTCTTGGAGTTCTTCGGGCTTCAACCGCACCATCTAGGCGCCGGCGCCATCGTCCAACTCTCCGGCTTCGTGACCCTGTGCGAGGGGTACCTGGGGGTCGAGCCGACGATAGACCTCTGGGCGCGCTTCTTCTCCTTGAAGCAGCAGGGCCCGTCGGTCGGGGAGTTCGCTGACTGCGGCGCCGCCATCATCTCCAAGAGGTCGAGGGCAGATTTCCCCAAGATTCTGCTCGAGGATTCTTCCAAGAAGTGGCAGAATTCTTTCTTCTACGTCTGCAACCATGGTGCGGACCGTATCAATCTTCCCCCCTTCGTCATCGCGCCGCCACGGGCAAAGACGAACTGGGGCTACTCGCTTCGGCGCCCGTCGCAGGAGATCGTCAACCTCTGCGAGCGGGTGACAGTAATGAGGGCGCAGGAGGGGCTCACCGGCACAGACCTCCTCGCTGCGTTCATCACCCGCCGGGTCCTCCCGCTTTAGAGGCGCTCCTGCCTCATCGGCGAGATGATTGGCCTGCAAGACCCCAACCGATTGGGTCGACGCGGCTGTCCGTGAAGCAGGCCGTGCGCGCCGTCAACGACAACTCCAAGGCCAACCTTGGAGAGGATTGACGATTCGGCAAGGCGCCGTATAGCCAGTCGAACCCGCGCGCAGGTGAGCGTTTGGTCTGCTTACTTTGCCGCCGCGCATCTTCTCGTTCGTCCTGACGCGACGCGGGAGGTTCTCTTGAACGCAATCCGGCATCCTTATGCTCGGGCTCGGTCGCAGGTGGCGCCGGTGACACCAGAGGAGCCCGCGGCCCAAGGTGGCGAGGAGGTGGCCTAGTCCGACGCCAGCGCTGTTGCTCGTGTCGCGCTGAAGGCGACGCTGACGCCGGTTGCTGGTGTAGCGGTGTTGGGCGTGGGAGGTGGCGACGCGGCGGGCCGGGTCCACGCACGGGGCGGCGCCGAGCCGCCCGCATGGAAATGACAGCATCGCGCCGCGACCCTGCGGATCGAAGCGCGCAGCGGACCCGACCGAGCCCGGGAGGCCGACCAAGAAGAAGCGCGGAGGCCGATCTCGGTCCCGGTCTTGACGGGGTAAGCTTTATTTCCTGCTTGCGCCTGGATTTCTTGTCTCTTTTGCTTATTTTGCCTTCTTCTTTCGGTCGCCCATCGCTGCTGGCAAGAGCGATGGCGGAGGCCGCGGCCGCCGAAGGGACCGCTTTCCGCAGGAGCCGGTCCGACCTTGCCGGCCTGGCCGGGGAGGAGGGACGAGGCGACTCGGACCTCGGCCTGGATCCGGACAATGTCGAGGACTTTGCCTGGCGGGACAGGAACCGGGCCAAGGCGGAGCTGGAGGCGGCGTCGGTCCAGGCTTGGACCGACGCGACGGCGATATGGGCGCGATCCGGCGTGGAGCCGGCCTGCCGCGAGATGCCGGAGGGCACGGTGGTCGCGGCGATGGTTTTTGAACCGTCATCGGTGAGGGATCGCGGCCAGTGGGGGTCGGGCTGAGGTGGTGCTCCTCGACCAGGAGGTCGTGGAGGTGGGGGGCGATACCCCGCCGCGAGCCGACGTGGTCGAGCGCGCGGGCATGATGGTGGTAGAGGCGGCAGTGTCTTGGAGGAGGCGCCGTAGGAGGCGGCACCGCAGGCGCCGTCGGCTATGGAGGAGGCACCGCAGGCGGCTGTGCCTGAGGTGGTGACGCAGGGCGTTCCGGCGTCAAGGTCGCCGTCGGCGTCGGAGGAGGTGCTGGCCGCGTCACAAGCGGCCAGCAGAGGGCACACCTTGGTGCCCCGGCAGGGCAGGCGCCGAGCTGCCATGCCGCAGCCCGTGCGGAGCGGGGGCGCGGCTGTCTTCGGGCCCCAGACCCAGGAGGAGGCGGCGCTGGATGCCGTCAGCCGCCGTCTGCGAGGCCGGACGGAGCGCCTTGAGGCCTTTGCCCAAGCCGAGACGGAGCGGACGCGCGACCTGAAGCGCGCCATCCTGGTAAGTCCTTCTTCTTCGTTTTCTTGTGATTTCTTCATTGTGGGGGCGCGCCAGACACCCACTGGGTGTATCCCCCGAGGTTCGGGCCAACTACGTAGTAGTTGGGTCGAATCTTTAGATCGCCGGGCCTTGTTCTGACTTCTATCTTTTTTTTCAGCATCTTGACACTTTCCGGGTCGCCGCCTTCAACCGGCTCCTGGGTAAGCATCGGGAGCTCAAGGAGCAGCTCGCCGCCAAGGAGGAGGAGCTTTGCGTCGCCGCAGGTGCGTTCATGTTCTTTTCTAGTGGGGGCGCGCTAGCGCACCCACTGGGTTTAGCCCCCGAGATTCGGGCCAACTGTGTAACAGTTGGGCCAAATCTTAAGTCTTGTCTTTTTTTCCTTCTGCTGAATCATTATGACCGGCTTGTTGCTGACGCGGCCGCTTTGGCGCCGAGGCGTTGCAGGCGAGGACGTAGGCGGCCAAGGCCCGGCAGTCCCTTGACGAGGCCAACCGGCTGCATGAGCAGCTGGCGGGTCACAAGAGCTGCCTCGAGGCCGAGGTGGAGCTTCTGAAGGCGGATGCCGCCAAGGTGCTGGAGACACAGTAGGCCCTAGCCGAGGCGGACCAGCAGCGCGGCCAGCTGGACGACGACAAGGGTCGGCTCGGACCGAGGTGGATCGCCTGCGGGAGCAGGCCTCCACGACCGAGGAGGCTCGTCAGGATGAGACTCGTCGCTAGGAGGAGGCTGAGAAGGCGGCCAAAGACAAGGACGCCGAGCTGAAAGCGGTCCTTGCTAAGGCGGCCGATCTGGAGAAGGCACTCGGGGATCGCGACCGCGTCGTGGAGCGGGAGCGGCGTGGTACGTTGCTCGAGGCGCAGCACCTGGAAGAGTCCTTCTCCAGGAAGTGCTGCTTCTTCTAATTTTATCGGGTCGGGACCCGGCTTTTCTTCCTTGTTGTTCTTCTAATCTTGCTTCTTCCTTTTGCGGCAGGGGCCTTCCCGGAAACGCATCAGCTGGCGGAGGAAGCCATCCATTACCAGCGCGACCCGACCGGCGTCGCCGCGGGTCTGGGACGGATCCGCGGGTGGCCTGGACCTTCCCGGAGATCATTGCCGCTGTAGAGGCCCGCCTGCGGGCCCTGGGGACGCAGATGGATCGAGCGGCTATCCCAGGCCGGCACCGCGATGACGGCGGCCCTGTGGTAGGACTCCGTCCATCCGCGCAGCTTCTCGCTGGCGCGCTGGTTGGAGGCGGCTCTGGACCGTCTTAGCGAGTGGCGTGTTTCCGCCGCCCGTGCCGGTGCCGAGATGGCGCTGCGGTTTGCGCTGTCTTGGCATCTGGATCTTCAGCTGGACAAGCTGATGGGCCAGCACGCTGGTTCGGAGCTGTTGCTGCAGGAGCAAGCCGACCGGATCGCCTCCCGAGCCAGCTACATCGTCGAGTTCGCCTTCCACGACGAGTTCCATCCAGAGCGGACGGAAGACGGTAGGGTCGTGGATGGCGACGACTACGGCTTGCTTCTCCATGACCCGGAGGGAAGCTTCGGAGGAGACGGGCATCTATGGCGACGCGGATGCTGAGGAGGACACCGGTGTCACGCCGGACCCGGAAGCCGCCAGAGGAGGGCCATCGTCGTCATGACGCGGCGCTGGAGATGCCTAAGATACTTTACGCAGAATTCTTGGAGAGGGGCGAGCAGGACTTGGGTCCTTAGAAATGTTGAGCGAGAGCGAAACACCCACTGGGTCGGCTGGCGACAATCCGGGTTGGCCGGTTGGCGAGCAGCCGGCCGTGCGGCTACTTATCTGATGAGTGACGGGTCGGGTCGGTCGACCCGCGCCTTTGACTTAGTGTATGAATCATAAAGGAGCTTTGGCCCGTTGTGCTTTCCTGCCGACTGCCAAAGCTGGATCTGTGGTTTTAGGGCGAAGTGGGGGAGCGCAGCATCCCAACTTTTTCAGGAATCACCAAGTAAGGCGGCGGGGTGGTGACCGAGCCGTCCTGCCCCCGAGCCCCCGGGTCGAGCGAGTCGAGCCGGCGGCCGGGTTCAATGGTAAAGTGATGCAGATAAATGTGGACACAATAAATTGGTCGGCAAAAGGTAGCCCCCGAGTTGCGTTCGGCGACCCCGTAGTTTCATGCATTTACAAAAGGCAACGATACATACACTCGTGCGGCTAACTGTAAAACGGGCGAAGGAGTTCCGCGTTCCACGGTCGGGTAGTTTCTTCACCGGCGGTGTCCTTCTTGCGCTTCTTTGACTTGCGCGCATCGATCAGGTAGCAGGCTTTGCAGTCACGCAAGGCTCTGCTGATGATGAACGGGCCCTCCCATGGAGAGGACAGCTTGTGTTGGCCTGCCTGTTCTTGGACGAGTCGGAGGACGAGGTCACCTTCACGGAATGCGAGAGGCTTGATCTTCTTGCTGTGGTAGTGCCTCAGGCCTTGCTGGTAGATAGCCGAACGGCTAAGTGCCAGAAGGCGTGCTTCTTCGAGCAGGTCGACGCCGTCTTCGCGTGCCTCTCTTGCTCCGGCTTCGGTGTACATCGCGACGCGCGGCGAGTCGAACTCGACGTCGGTCGGGATGACAGCTTCGGATCCATAGACGAGGAAAACGGGTGAACCCGGTCGACCGATTCGGCGTTGTGCGCAGACTCTAGAGTACCGCTGGCAACTCGTCAAGCTAGCTGCCGGGTGAGCGGATGAGTGGCTCGACAAGTCGCGGCTTGATGCCGGACAGAATGAGTCCGTTGGCACGCTCGACCTGCCCGTTGGACTGCGGATGTGCCACGGAGGCCAGGTCGAGGCGGATGCCGGAGACGGAGCAGTATTGCTCGAGTGCGCCCTTGGCGAAGTTGGTGCCCTTGTCGGTGATGATGTTGTTCGGCATGCCGTAGCGCACCGCTATGTCCTTGATGAATCGGACGGCTGTTGGCCCGTCCAATTTCTTGATAGGTCTTGCTTCGATCCACTTGGTAAACTTGTCTACTGCCACCAGTAAGTGCGTCATGCCGCCTCTAGCGGTTTTGAATGGTCCCACCATGTCGAGTCCCCAGACCGCGAAGGGCCAGGCGATCGGTATGGTGCGGAGCGCTGACACTGACTGGTGGTTGCGTTTGCTGAAGCGTTGCCACACTTCGCATTTGAGAACGAGTTACTCGGCATCTTCGAGGGTCATGGGCCAATAGAAACCATGGCGGAACGCCTTGGCCACCAAGGATCATGATGCGGCGTGGTGCCCGTGACCGCCCTGGTGAATATCGAGGAGGATGTCGATGCCGCAGTCCTACTCGACGCAGCGCTGGAACACGCCGGTAGAGCTGCGTTTGACGAGCTCGTTGTTGATGATGTTGTAGGCGGATGCCCAGCGCTGAATTTGTTGAGCCTCGGTCTCGTCCATGGGGAGAACCCCGTTCTCCAGAAACTACGATATCGGGAGAGCCCAAGATGGAGCTGCGATCACTGCAAAGACGGCCACCAGGGTGGGTTCCGGGTCGGCAGCCCCCGAGCTGGGTTGAGCAGCCCCCGGGTTGGGGATGGCAACGGCAGGGTCCGGGATGATGGTGGCCGGGTTAAGCTGAGCAGCCCCTGGGCCGGGTTCAGCAGTCCCCGGGCCGGGTTCAGCAGTCCCCGGGCTGACTTGGGGTGCAGTCGGGTCGTCTGGAACGTGAATGGACTCTGAGTCCGGGCATGGCTTGACGGACGGCTTGCGCAGGTACTCGATGGAGACGCCGGACGGGATGGCTTGTCGCGACGAGGCGATCTTGGCGAGCGTGTTGGCTGCTTCGTTCTCCGCGCGCGGGACGTGGAGGAACTCGCAGCCCTCGAAGGATCCGGACAGCTTCTGGACGAGGAAGCGGTAGCTTCCCATGTTGGAGTCACGGGCGTCCCATTCGCCGGAACACTGTTCCAACACCAGGTCCGAGTCGCCGTAGGACAGGATGCACCGGATGCCGAGTTCCTTGGCAAGCCGGAGGCCGTGCACAAGGGCTTCATACTCGGCGACGTTGTTGGAGGCGGCGAAGTGGATCTGGAGCGCGTAGCGGAGCCGGTCACCCTTCGGAGATGACAGTACGATGCCGGCTCCTAAGCCGATTCGCATCTTGGACCGGTCGAAGTGCATGCGCCAATGCGTCTAGTCGGGAGGCGGCGGCAAGTACTGGGTCTCGGTCCAGTCGACGAGGAAATCGGCTAGGGCCTGAGACTTGATCGTTGTGCGGGGCTCGTGGAGGATGGCGTGGCCGGCTAGCAGGATGGCCCACTTGGCGACCTGATACGTCTCCGTCGTATCTATAATTTTTGATTGTTCCATGCCAATATTCTTCAACTTTCATATACTTTTGGCAACTTTTTTACTATTTTTTGGGACTAACATATTGATCCAGTGCCCCGTGCTAGTTCCTGTCTATTGCATGTTTTTTGTTTTGCAGAAACCCAATATCAAATGGAGTCCAAACGGGATAAAAACGGACGGAGATTTTTTGGAATATTTATGATTTTTGGGAAGTAAAATCAACGCGAAACAGTGTCCGGGGTGGCCACGAGACAGGGGGCCGCGCCCCAGGGAGGCAGGCGCGCCCTGGGCTCTCGTGGGCCACCAGTAAGGCGGTTGACGCTCTTCTTTTGGCGCAAGAAAGCTAATTTTATGAGAAAGATCTGGGCGAAAGATTCACCCCAATCGGAGTTACGGATCTCCAGATATAAAGGAAACGGTGAAGGGGTAGAATCAGAGAACGCAGAAACAGAGAGATAGATCCAATCTCGGAGGGGCTCTCGCCCCTCCCACGCCATGGGAGCCAAGGACTAGAGGGGAAACCCTTCTCCCATCTAGGGAGAAGGTCAAGGAAGAAGAAGAAGATGGGGATCTCTCCCCTTGCTTCCGGTGGCGCCGGAACGCCGCCAGGGGCCATCATCATCACCGCGATCTTCACCAACACCTCTGCCATCTTCACCAACATCTCCATCACCTTCCCCCATCTATATTCAGCGGTCCACTCTCCCGTAAACCGCTGTACCCTCTACTTGAACATGGTGCTTTATGCTTCATATTATTATCCAATGAAGTGTTGCCATCCTATGATGTCTGAATAGATTCCCGTTGTCCTATCGGTGAATGATGAATTGCTATGATTGGTTTGAGTTGCATGCTTTATTATTGGTGCTGTCCTATGGTGCCCTCCGTGTCGCGCAAGCGTGAGGGATTCCCGCTGTAGGGTGTTGCAATATGTTTATGATTTGCTTATAGTGGTTTGCGTGAGTGACTGAAACACAAACCCGAGTAAGTAGGTTGTTTGCGTATGGGATAAAGGGGACTTGATACTTTAATGCTATGGTTGGGTTTTACCTTAATGAATCTTTAGTATTTGCGGATGCTTTCTAGAGTTCCAATCATAAGTGCATATGATCCAAGTAGAGAAAGTATGTTAGCTTATGCCTCTCCCTCAAATAGAATTGCAATAGTGATTACCGGTCTAGTAACATAGTCAGTTGCCTAGGGACAATTCCACGACTCCTACCACCACTTTTCCACACTCGCTATATTTACTTTATTGCTTCTTTATCTAAACAGCCCCTAGCTTTTATTTACGTGTTCTCTATTATCTTGCAAACCTATCCTATCACACCTACAAAGTACTTCTAGTTTCATACTTGTTCTAGGTAAAGCGAACATCAAGCGTGCATAGATTCATATCAGTGGCCGATAGGACTTGAGAGAGTATTTGTTCTACCTTTAGCTCCTCGTTGAGTTCGACACTCTTACTTATCGAAAGAGGCTACAACTATCCCGTATACTTGCGGGTCATCAAGACCCGGCCAGAGGCGTCCCGGCACCCGATGATTTCTCCGATAGGTGCCGTGCTGACGACGGTGATGACGTGCTCTTGGAAGTACTACTTCAGCTTCTTGGCGGTGAGGTACATGCCGTAACACATCTTCTGGTAATGTGGGTAGTTCTGCTTGGAAATGGAGAGCACCTCGCTCAGGTAGTAGACTGGCCGCTGGACGGCTTGGATCTTGCCCTTCTCTAGTCGCTCGACTACCAGCACCATGCTGACCGCCCGCGAGGTCGCGGCTATGTAGAGCAACAACGGATCCTTGTCGGTCGGCGCGGCCAGAATTGGTGCGGTGGAGAGCATGAGCTTGAGGTCTTGGAAGGCCTCGTCTGCCTTGCCGTTCCACTCGAACGGGCTTGTCTTCTTCATCAGCTGGTACAGGGGGAGCGCCCTCTCACCCAGCCGGCTTAGGAACCGGCTGACCGAGGCCAAGCACCCGGTGAACTTCTGGACGTCGCGCAGCCGAGCCGGCTTGCGCATGCGCTCGATGGCCTTGATCTTCTCTGGGTTCGCCTCAATGCCGCGTTACGAGACAAGGAAGCCGAGTAGCTTTCCGGCCGGGACGCCAAAACGCACTTTTCTGGGTTGAGCTTGACCTTGTATTCACGGAGGTTGGCGAATGTTTCCTTCAAATCGTCGAGGAGCGTGAGGTGTTGGTAGGTCTTCACCACGATGTCGTCCACGTACACGTGAATGTTGCGGCCGAGTTGCGGCGGCATGCATTTCTGCATGCAGCGTTGGAAGGTGGCGCCAAATTCTTCAACCCGAACGACATGGTGATGTAGCAGTACGCCCCAAAGGGTGTGATGAAGGATGTCTTCAGGGCATTGGCCGGGTCCAGCTTGATCTGGTGGTAGCCGGAGTAAGCGTCCAGGAAGGACAGGAGCTCGCACCCGGCGGTCGATTCGATGACTTGGTCGATCCGCAGGAGAGCAAATGGATCCTTGGGACAGGCCTTGTTGAGGCTGGTGTAATCGATACACATGCGCCAGGTCTTGTTCTTCTTTAGGACGAGGACTGGGTTGGCCAGCCACTTAGGGTGAAACACTTCCATTATGAAGCTGGCCGCCAAAAGCTTAGCGACCACTTCACCAATGGTTCTTCTCTTCTCTTCAGAAAATCGTCGAAGGGGTTAACGGACAGGCTTGGCGTCCTTGCGGACGTGAAGTTTGTGCTCGGCGTACTCCCTCGGGATACCCGGCATGTCCTTGGGGGACCATGCGAAGATATCCCGATTCTCACGGAGGAAGTCGACGAGCTCGCCTTCCTATTTTCTGTCGAGGCGAGCGCCTATGAAAACGTACTTGCTGCAGATTGGGTCTTCAGGGTTGAGCTTCACTTTCTTGGTCTCCTTGGAGGGCTTGAAGGCACCTTCGTCGGAAGGGTCCGAGGTCGGGATCGACGCATCGGAGGCCTCGCCTGCCAGGGCGACGATCTGGTCGAGCTGGCGCCTCTCCTCGGCAATGACCAGCGACTCGGCCAGCTTGGCGCCGTCTCGGGCGCACTCCAGAGACTTGCGGTAGTTGCCGGTGATGGTAATGAGGCCCTTGGGACCCGGCATCTTCATCTTCAGGTATGCGTAGTGTGGAACCGCTATGAACTTGGCGAGCGCAGGCCGGCCCAGCAAAGCATGATATGCGCTGGACAGGTCCACCACCTCGAACCAGCGGTTCGCGCCGGAAGTGGCTGCTGTCGCCGAACAGGACATCGAGCCGGACCTGGCCAATGGGCGAACAGGAAAGGCCGGGCACGATGCCGTGGAAGACTGTCCGGGTTGGCTCCAGGTCCTCGGCCTTGAGGCCGAGCGTGGTCATCGTGTCGCGGTAGAGGATGTTGATGCTGCTGCCGTCATCGATGAGGACTCGAGAAAACTTGCATGTGCGCCGCGCGACGATGGTGGGGTTGAGGACGAGGGCTTATCCACCCGGACTTGGCATGACCACCGGGTGATCCTCGCGGGTCCGGTTGATCGGGCGATCCGACCAGTGCATGAATCCGGCTTGGCCGGGACGACGGTGTTCACCTCCTGCGGAAGAAAGCGTTCACTGTGCTTGTCGTTGCCGAGGCTGGTCAAGATGATATAGGCCATGTTCTGGTCCGGGTAGGCGTCGTTCCGCATCGCGCCACTGGCGGGAGGCGGCGGTGGAGGTGGAGGCGGTTGCCCTGCGCCCGGAGCTGGAGCTGGAGCCGGAGGAGGCAGAGCGTCTCCCCTCATGATGTGCTTGGTGATGGCGCACTGTCGGAGCATGTGCGTGGAGGGCCTTGCGCCACTGAGGTGCTTGCATGGGGTGTTGAGCATCTCTTCGAAACTCATGGCGGGTTGCCACGCCATCTTGCCGGTCTGCCGGCGCTTCGCTACCGGGTCCGCCGCGGGCTCGGCGACCGCGACGAGCCGGTTGTCGTGACGCTGTGCCGGCTTGTCGGCCTTGCGCTTGTTGTTCTGGTGATGCTGCTACCGGCTGCTTTCGCCGGCCGGCTTCGGAGGTGGAACCGGCTTTGCTTTGCCGGCTTCGTCCAGCGCCACCTGGATCTTCATGGCGGAATCGGCGTTGGCGTACTTGTCCGCCGGCACCATGAGTACAACCATGGTGGCCGGCTCGGAGCGTAGGAGCTTGTGCTTGAGGAGGGTGCCGTCTCGGCACCCGCTGACGAAATACTGGATCGCCTAGACTTCATGGACGCCCTCGCAGCTGTTTCGAGCTCGGTCCAGCGTGCGAGGTACTCGCGACCCGTCTCCGTCGGCCCCTGCACGCACATGGCGAGCTGGTTAGGGCGACCGGGTCACTTGTAGGTCCCTGTGAAGTTGCGGACAAAGGCCTCCTCGAAATCGACCCACGCGTTGATGCTGCCCATCGGCAGACTGTTCAACCACGTGCGGGCCGACCCCTAGAGCATGAGCGGTGCATAGCGCACGGCCAGGCGATAATTGGCACCGGTGATGCCAATGGCCGTGGTGTAGTCGGTCAGCCAGTCTTCTGGCTTCACGGTCCCATTGTACTTGGGGGTGTCGCGGGGGAGCACGAACACTTTCGGAAAGGGCTGCTCCCGGATGCATGGGCTGAAGCACGCCGGCCCGATGGCGCCGCTCTCCTCCACCTCCAGGGAGCGAGTGAGCTGATCAAGGCGGTGGCACGCGTCGGCATCGTCGATGGCGCGTGGGACAAGTCGACAGGCGGCCAGGCCCCGAGGGGCCGGGTCGATTGGGGCCGGACGCCGGCCAAGCTGGTCGGGTCCCCGCTGGGTCTCTGGGGCGGGCTCGTTGCCCAGAGCATCGGCGGTGGTGGCGGCCGGGTTGCGTCGAGTCCGGTCTCGCCGGAGTGCCCCTCGCTGGGTGGCGAGGAAGCCATGTGCAGAAGTTCGCGGGTCCGCCAAGACGGGCGGAGCCGGACCCCGCCGGCTTGGCGAGCTGGTTGAGGCGATCCTGCTGGGTGTTGGCGGCGTGGAGGAGCTCGCGCATCCGCCCGATGCGCTCCTTGAGCTCCTCGCCCGCAAGTTGGTCGAGGCCGACCGCGGCTGCCTCCGCAGTGTGCATGTTCTTCACTGGGGTTTCGTAGACGGTCCGGACGGCGCCGAAGGCTCGGCCGATCGCTCCTCCCCGGGCACGCGCGTCGGCGAACCGTCTTGGCTCGGTCGTGGCGGGCGTAAATCCGTGACCGGCGTCGTGCTCCATCTGAGCGGCCTCTAGGCGGCGCCTAGTGGCGACCAGCGTCTCGGACAGGTCCAGCATCTTCTGGCGCCTATCCTCGAGCTGGGTTCGGGCTTCGGCGACGTTGGTGGCATCGACGTCGATGCCGATTGGGGATGCGGAGGCTCTACATCGCAGCGCGCAGCAGGTCGGACGGCTCGGTCCGTTCCGCGGTGGCCCTGGCCTCCGCGGCCTTCCTCGTTTTGCTTGACGAGGAAGAGGCGCCATCGCCCGTGGCGTAAACCTCCACCTGAACGTCCATCCCCGACGGCAAAGCTACCGCCGAGGGAAAGGGGAGAGTCGGAGTAGCTGAGCACCTCGCTGGGGTACTCGTCGGCCGCGAGCGCATCGGAGATGCGGAGTGCGGAGAAGCAGGCGGCGAGCGCACCGACAACGTTGTCCGCCAGCGCGACGGACTCGTCGGTGTAGGAGAAGGGCCCCGTCTGAAGCATGCTCCCGGCCAGCTCCTCGAGCTGCCCCATGGTGGGCGCCAACTGTCGTGGTGGGCGCACGGCAGATGCCAAGGGATGGCTAAAGAGAGGAGGAGGCTCGAGGGCGCTGGTGGGCTCCACAGGCGAGGTTGGCATGCGCGGGCACGGGACGCCAGACATACCCAGGTTCGGGGCTCTCCGGAGAGATAACACCCCTAGTCTTGCCGAGTTTGGTTAGATGCTTGATAGTACAAGGTTGCTCATGGAGCTGTATGGAGGAGGAAGGAAGATGGCCAAGGCTCGGGCTGCTCCTTCTCTCCGGTGCTGCTGTTTGGTGGCAAGTCCTATGCTTCTGCTTCTTGCTATTTGTTCTTGTGTGTCGTATGATGATGCCGATGCGATGGTGCGATGGGTCGATCTCAAATCTGATCGTTTGCCCCTGTGGCATGGGTTCCTAGGGAGTTTTATAGATCAACCAACCCAGGGTTACAATGGTAATATGCTGGGTCGGTGGGTCCGTATTGTCGGTGCCCATGACTCCGAGCTGGGTCCCGCTTGTGGGCTTGTGGTTCGCTGGGTTCCCCTAGGTGCGGCCCCCGCATGCCTAGGGGGACTGTGCGCCGTCTTGTCGATCGTCAGGGCGAGGCCAAGTCGAGTCGTGTACAGTGATCTCCGTCAGGCCGCCGCTTGCTGTCGTCAGCGGTGAGGGCGGGAGCACTGTAGCCATGCCATCCTTGGTCAGCGGGTAGGTGAGGGGCACTGTTGCCGCGCCCCGACTGACCTCAGGCATGGTGGAAACACTTTTGCCTTGATCATCGGTGGTTCGGGTCTCGTCCCATCGTATGGCCTGGATGGGACGGGAGCTGACCCGTGGCTGGGTTGCCGTGGGCGCCACGGGTGGTGCTGGCTTGCCGTGGAAGCCTTGGTTGCGTCGGGTCGAGTTGCCTTGCGCCAGTTGTTGTGGCCGGGTTGACATACCTTGTCGTGTCGGAGAGTTTGGCTGGGTTGCGGGCCCTGCTGGTCGAGCGACCCGGCCAAGCGCGTTCCGGTTTGCGGGTGATGCGGGCCCCGCTGTTTTTGAAGAGGATCCGGGTTCCGTTGCCTGCCCGGGGTTCATCCCCCCGATACAAAGGGTTTTGGATTTATCCTAACCCACTACAATAAATATGCTATCTTGTGACCTCCACTATTGGTCACTGAAAGGTCATAGTTTTTCATTTGCGACCTTTTTGTGACCAAAAACAGAAGGTCCAAAGCTGAGGGTCGTTAACTGACTATAGCGACCTTCTGTGTGATATGTAAAAGGTCGTTGGTTCTTTAACCAAATTTTTGGTCACTAGCAACCTCCCCAGGCCACGTAGGCATCCAGCGTGGCAAGCTGATGTGGCACAAGATTCAGCCATGTCCAATTCGATTTTCTACATGGGCCTAGCCCAACAATTCGGCCCATTTATGATTTTTTTCCTAGATGTTTTTGGGCTTTTTCTATCATGGGCCTTTACCTTTCCATAGAGTTTGTTTCTATTGTCTATTTGTTTCTATTGTCTATTTGAGTCGATCTAGGCCTCAATACTAGTCTTTTCTCAAGACTTTGTCCTCACTAGTACTTTCGGCCGGTCACCCATCTCAAACTACTCCAAGTTGAGCACGCTTTTTGGAGTTCAATGGGATCCCAAGGAATTCCTTATTGATATGAGTAGTCTATCATCCCTAATAAGCCGGCTATTACATACACCCCCACTCGAGGAACCGACGCCCTCGTCGGCCACAGAACGCTCCTCTGGCACAACCGTCTGGCATCCAGTCCGTACATGTGTCATGTCGGGTGCCACGACGGGTCACAAACGCCATGAACAACATGACCACGCACCTGTCCGCAACCATCCGTAACCGCGAGGGTCGGCTCGATACCAACTTGTAACGCCCGGACACACCCGCCGGTGGTCGTTCTCTGGCGGGATCTAGATCGCCCCACAGATCAATACTAGTCTTTTCTGCGCACTTTGTCCTCACTGCGCGCACCGGAGCAATCTTCGGTCGGTCACCCATCTCAAACTACTCCAAGCTGAGCACGCTTAACTTTGGAGTTCGTCCAATGGGATCCCGGAAAGAAGGAATTCCTTATTGATATGAGTAGTCTATCATCCCTAATAAGCCAGGCTATTACATAATCCACGGCCACCTCCACCTCCGCCTCCAGAGGCCCGGCAAGCTATTATGGCAGCCACCAATGCCAATGCTCAGATGATTTTGCAGCTCTTGCAAGAACGCACTCGGGGCAAGGCAATCAAGGCAATCAAGGCAATCAAGGTCAAGGCAACCATCAGCCACACTTTGCTACTCTCGGCCGCCTCGCTAATCAGCGAAGTCTTTCGGTTTACGTGTTGAGGCAATGACGCGATGATTGGTTAGTGGACATCTGCAAGCACTTTGACTGTAGCAATGTCGCACACGAGGACTTTGTCAAGTTTGCATCGCTTCAACTCAAGGATCAAGCTGCCGAGTGGTTCCAAAGAATACAAAGATTCCGAGAGGAGGTCGTGTCATTACAGGATGAGTTCCGCCGTGATTTCGAGCTCATCACATCCCAAGAGTGTTGTTGAGAGCAAGCGTGAGGAGTTCCGCAATCTCAAGCAAGGCACCTTGTCCGTCTATCAATACAATATCCAGTTCCGTAAGCTCGCTGCTTTGCTAAGCAAGATGTACCGATGAAAGGAGTATGATCTATCGCTTCGAGGTGGTCTGATCTGCTGTTTGAGCCGATAAGTATGATGATTTCTACAACATGGCTCTGAAGCAAGAAGCGGCACAACTCAAATGCGAGGCTTCTAAGAAGAGAATCAGGGACGCAGTTCAGTCCTCCTCGTCCTCTCAAGTGGCAGCCAAGCAGCAGAAGTTTTACCTGCCCCCTCCTCCGTTCCGTCAGCCTTACCAGCAGAAGAACTCAGACGCGTTGGCGGAGCCATCCTGAAGAGGGTGACATCCGTTAGTCCTTTGATAGACAAATGATAAGTAGAATCAACGGATAGAAATTGCAACATATAGTCTTCACAATAAACATTCGAACAAGAATGAACGAATGAATTCCAAAGTTAATCATCACACATCCATTAAGGTGAGAAGCCACTTAGATAAAGGATATGGAAAACAACATCTGCCTTAGAAACAATTCGAATATCATAACTGAAAACAAAAGGTTGGCTTCTAGAATGAGCCGGAACAAACACATGATAGAGATTTCGCTCAAAGTGTTCGTGGTGGGGCCCACACGGACACGACGTATAGCGGACGTCACGAATGACTAACAAGACGTCCCGAATCAGCATAGCCAAGGATTCTTTAAGACGCCTCGCGACCATCAGAATCGACCGTGAATGGGCGGACCACTAGACGTTGAACCCCAATCTCAAATCATACATCCGTCGGAAAGAATATCCCGTAAGCTACTAGAATTCCCACCTATAAACTCCCGAAACTTTCTGGTTATGCAATCTGGTGTTGGGGATACAGGGACACAAAATATATCACCCAAACTAACAATACCTAGATCCAGCTGTATCCATCCGTCAACACATAACCAAGAAATCCTCGAAATCGTGGTACCTCGACCTTCAAAAACATCCGTTATGCAAGTCATGGCAATACTCCCTTTTCGCCTCGGCAAAACTCGTGTATTCCGAATCTGCAACGATAAAATTGTGACGACAACACCTCGGAGCTCAACTCCCGGGACACCGCCACAACCCCTAAATGTCGAGGCACCAAGAACAATGTTCTCGTCACAAAACCATCGGAACGATTCCAAGATACCCACGTGATCCTAAAAAATTTTAGTGAAATTTGAGAAGAGAAGAGTCAAAACTCTACGTCGGATACCTCACCAGAGCGACGAAGGACCGAGGAGTAAAAAGAATCCTACTCTCCGATATATATAATCCTAAGACTCAAAACATTTTCCATTCTAGACTCAACAACGCCAAGAAACAATCAAGTAGGGGCTCCTAAGTCGGGAAGGCTCGATTACCAACTTGTAACGCCCGATGCAGCTATATCTCCCACGTGTCGAGGCACGACTTAGAGGCATAACCGCATTGAAAGCAATGTCGCAAGAGAGGTAATCTTCACACAACCCATGTAATAATTAAGGAAAGATACATAGTTGGCTTACAATGCCACTTCACACAAAGACATAAATAAACATATTGGTCCGAAGAGAAGCAAAGCACGGTCGTGAAACTAGTAGTGATCAAGAAGTGATCCTGTACTACTTACGCCGACATAACTCCAACACCGTGTTCACTTCCGACTCTCCCGAGAAGAGACCATCACGGTTACACACGCGGTTGATGTGTATTTTATTGAGATCAACTTTGGGTTTTCTACAACCGGACATTAACAAATTCCCATCTGCCTCATAACCGCGGGCACGGCTTTCGAAAGATATTACCCTGCAGGGGTGTCCCAACTTAGCCCATTATAAGCTCTCACGGTCAACGAAGGATTATTCCTTCTACCGGGAAGACCCGATCAATCTCGGAATCCCGGACTACAAGACATTTCGACAGCAATAAAACAAGACCAGCAAAGCCGCCCGATTGTGCCGACAACCCGATAGGAGCTGCACATATCTCGTTCTCGAGGCACATCCGGATGAGCAGTCCATACAGCTAAAACCAAACCCCAAGTTGCCTTGAGGGGTCATTAAAATAAAGATGACCCTGGGCTCGCAAAACCCGGGAAAAGTTTGTTCCAATAAGGAACAACATCTCATTTGCGACCTTTTGTGACCAAAAATAGAAGGTCCAAAGCTGAGGGTCGCGAAGTGATCCTGTACTACTTACGCCGACATAACTCCAACATCGTGTTCACTTCCGGACTCCAGTCACGGTTACACACGCGTTGATGTGTATTTTATTGAGATCAACTTTGGGTTTTCTACAACCGACATTAACAAATTCCCATCTGCCTCATAACCGCTGTTTGAAAGATATTACCCTGCAGGTGTCCCACTTATAAGCTCTCACGGTCAAAGGATTATTCCTTCTACCGGAAGACCCGATCAATCTCGAATCCCGGACTACAAGACATTTCGACAGCAATAAAACAAGACCAGCAAAGCCGCCTGATTGTGCCGACAAATCCCGATAGGAGCTGCACATATCTCGTTCTCGTGGCACATCCGGATGAGCAGTCCATACAGCTAAAACCAAACCCCAAGTTGCCTTGAGGGGCGCTGCACAGCACTTAGTTCGGGCCAGCACTCGAAGGAGCACCGGTCGGGGGTTAAAATAAAGATGACCCTCGGCTCGCGAAAACCCGGGGAAAAGGCTTAGGTGGCAAATGGTAAAACCAAAGTTGGGCCTTGCTGGACGAGTCTTATTCAAAGCGAACTGTCAAGGGGTCCCATAAATCACCCAACCGTAAGGAACGCAAAAATCAAGGAACATAACACGGTATGACGGAAACTAGGGCGGCAAGAGCGAACAGGCTCCTCGTTCACGTACTCGTCTCGACCTTCAACTTGGCAAACCAAGCATGCCACTGGAAAGATGAGATGATTTCGGTTGAAAACGATATAAAGATCACGTTCGGATGCACGGTTTGCAAATGGCAAGCAAAACAAGAATGATATGCTACTACCCAAACGTAACAACAAAGCACATGGCAGTGATCTACACATTATGCTCGACAAAAGATGAGCACTGAGCTACGGCTAGTTCACATCATAACATGTTCAAACAAGCATCAAAAATGCTCAAAGTAACAGGCTGGACATGGTAACAGGTCTTAGCAAAACTTGGCATGGCATGAATCTACAAAAGTCCCTTACTGACCAAAAAGGACTAGAAAATATAGTAACACCCATGTCAATTTTGGTCACTAGCAACCAAGCTGCCAGGAATCAAAAGTAGAGCTCGATTGACTCAAGCTATGGCATCCCAAAATTGCAAACAAAGGCATGGATGGATAGAGCAAGTCATGCTTTACAAAACACCCTTACTGAAGTATCTCAAAATATGCATAGATCTCTCGCATCAAGCAAACATGGCATCAAAATCAGCTAAAACAGGGCTGAAATCAGCAACAACAGGACACCTACTTTGCATGCTTGTGCTAGTCACCACATAGATCACAAAATACATGGCATATACCACTGTGACATGGCATTTTACAAAACTCATGTATTTCATAGGGTGCCATATTAATCATAGTCAACATAAAAATCAGAAACTATCAGCACCTTGCACTCTTCCAACAGCATGGGCATCAAGATAGCCAAATTAAAATGATGCAACTACTCTTCGAGACGAAGATTTTGACATATTATATGCGAAAAATGGATCCCATTAGCATATGATTTTTTAAGGGAGGGAGAGAGAGGTCAACTAGATCCGATTTTTCGGCCGCCTTTTCTATCATGGGCCTTTACCTTTCCAGAGGCCAGAGTTTGTTTCCTTTTGTTTCTATTGTCTATTTGAGTGATCGAGGCATGGAGGTGACTTAGATGGGTTATTGGGCTGTTTTGGAGGGTGTTGGGCTGCATAGTACTTAACTGCTGAGTACCAAACGAGCTCCAAATGAATAGCTTTTCAGCCACTAGACAAACCTCGGTCCATTTCGAGTTATTTTGGGCCATGGCATCTTAATAGTACAAGTATATTTGGGCCGTGGCCACTATCCATGTCTTAATAGTACAAGTATATTTGGGCCGTGGCCACTATCAGGTCCAGTAAGAACATTTTCTGGAGAACTTAATGTTCAAGTAAAATGTACACAACATTACAGGAAAATAACACATACAACAACACATAAAATTTCATTTCACTCCTACAGCTCACTATATCATAGACAGTACATGACAATCATTCAATTTTTTACTAGGCAGTAGCCGAGTACATCATTCAATTTCGAATAAATAGTACTGCTCTTGGAAGCCAAATAGGCCGCCACACGCCATGGTGCCCCAAGGAACCAGCAGCGCTGCTTGCCCCTTGTCCCAGCTCCTTGCTGCCGAAGATGGACGAGACTCGGATGCGGAGCTCCCTGCACATGACATATTGTGTCAATGCTTGCAGCAATAGAAGGAACTCACATACCATAGAACTTGCACAGTAGTGTATCAACACCCGAAAGATTGACTGAATTGAACTGTTATATAACCAAGTTAGAGCTGGCAGAAGTTGCAGGTACATAAACATCCATAGAGCTAACATGTTGTATTTCTGTAGAAAGAAGCATCAACTCACTATTCTACACAAAAAGCTAACCCATACATGCACAGACACCAGAACGGTACATAGAATGAAGCACAGGGCTAGTACTTGCTACCCTGACATTTCAGGCATTCTAGTGTTTAGGAGATTTAACTTCCAGCAGAAAACTAAGTCGATAGACTTAGCACTTGTGACTTCAACTAACTTGACCAGTGCTAAGTTATTAATAGACTTACTTGTGACTTCAACTAACTTGTGGATTGATTAGATATAAACAGTAGTACTGAATGATAGATATAAACATTAGTATTGCCTGAGCTCAGTTTTTTTTGCAAGGATAAGCATGTCCTAAACCGCCATTGTGAGATCGTTGAAGTAATATATGCCAGACTGTGAGAATGGATAAAACAGACATGAATGTTCTCAAGTGCCATGAAGTGAGAAAGCAAGTAGTCAGAATGACGAGGCATGTTAGCTGCCAAAACAGATTCAGACTAACTGCATGTCCAGACGGACGGGCCATTCCC
Source organism: Aegilops longissima (assembly GCA_021605205.1). Lineage (NCBI taxonomy): Eukaryota > Viridiplantae > Streptophyta > Magnoliopsida > Poales > Poaceae > Aegilops > Aegilops longissima. Next base: position 731,794,216 of record CM038679.1, read on the forward strand.
AAGCATTTCAAGACACCAGCAGAGGTCAGTAGACAACAAACTTGGATGCTATCTATCCATACTAGTATAGAATGATACTAGGCCAGTAGAAACTGTTTGCTACCAACGAGCTCGCCAAGGTGCACAGTTGTTCAAAAAGGAAGCACATTTGACTAAAGTACCAGATTTCAGAGTTTGTAATAGCATCATGAACAGCAGCTGTAAATTACTAAATTTTACCATACTGAATGCTATCTAGAAAGATAGATACGATGCAGGGGGCGTCCATTACCGACAATCTTGCCGAGGTGCATGGAGATGGAGTTGAGTTGGGCCTTGTTCTCATAGAGGTGGTTGACCGCCTTCCTGGACTGCACTAGCTCCTTGGCCAGCGCCTTCAGGAACAAGCATCACCAGCAGAGGAAACCAAATTAGTAAATCAGACCAAATCGAGGCCCTTGACCTTGAGCTGCTTCTCCTTGGCGCCCTTCACCAGATCCGAGGTCACTGTTCAACACACACACGCATAAACGCATCAGAAAAATTAACCTAAAACGAAGTAATACACGGAATTAGTTCAGGAAAATGGATACAAGCGGACGAATCATCCTAAGTAACCAGAAACAAAACATTGTTTAGTCGCTAGGCATTAAAGAGATAGATGTTAAACACTAACTTCCTTCATAAAAAAGAGCAATAATAACAACCAGCAGGTACTTAACACTCAGCAAGGGTTGACAGATATATAATGGGTTCAGCAACCAATTTGGCTCAGAAACTAAGAAAATCAAAAAGATTTTTTGCTCAGAATACGCTAACAAGCATTCATGAATCACACTAGTAAGTAAGAGCATGAGTAAACTAGCGATTAGCAAATGAATCTCAACATCAGCAGAAGATTGAGATACAAATGCATCCAACTGCAAGGCAGACAGAACCTGTCATCGTAAAGGAACATCATACAACACAACTCATCTTACAGCAATGTGCACACCAATTGGGCAAAGCAACGCACTAAGAACAAGTCAAGTAAAATTGCATGCCACTCGATAACTAAGCAATCAGTTGCAATATCTGCTCTGAATATTTGCTCCCCTACTGATCCATCCAATATCTGCTCGGAATACACTAGGAAGCATCATTTCCATGATCCACGAATCACATCAGTAACTTAAGAGCTCAAGTAATATGATACCTAAAAACTAAGAACAGAACAGCCGGGAGCCTGGGACGCGAATCCCGGCCAAAATCCCGATCCCAAATCACGGCCAAAATTCGCAGAAATGATATGTCAACCAAGAGCAGTTCACCGCACAACCTTCCCGGCCAAAACCCCGAACCCAAATATGAACGTCCGCCGCGAAGAGTACGGCGCCCGGGCGGAAGCGCAGGCCCACCGTCCAGCCGATTAACTGCTGACTACGAGCAGGGGATGGCGCTGCTACGGGAGTCGGAGAGGGGGGGAGGTGGGGTGCGTGCTTCTCACCTGCACTTGCAGGCGTGCGGAAACGGGAGGAGCGGCGGATTCCGCGGCGAGGGAGTCGCCGAGCACGCCGGAGAGGAGGAGCGATGGGGCGGTGGTGACTGCGGCTGCGACGAACAACAGAACGGGGAGAAGAAATGCTCGTCAGATCTGGTTGGTGAAGCACAAAAACCCTAGGTGGGGGAGGGGAGGGGCAAGAGGAGGCAGGCGGCTCACCTGCGGGCGGCGGAGACGCGACCGACGCCGACACCGACACCGGCAACGGAAAGGTTGGCCGACTTTCCCTCCCTCCCGTGAAGCCTCGGCTATAAGCCAAACGCAACCAAAGGAGGAGCTAGGCGGGGCTGGGGTCACGAGCAACCAAAGGTGGATCGGCGATGTGGGAGACGAGGGAGGGATCGGGGTGGATCGGTGATGTGGGAGACGAGGGTGGGTGGCGAATCTAGAGCGCTAGGTTTCTGGGGTGAGAGGGTGAGGGGTTTTTTTTTATTTTTTATTTTTTAGACAAAGAGGGGGTGCGAGGGAGAAAGGGCTGCCGTCGGATCCGAGAGAATCCGACGGTGTTTGAGCACGATCCGTGTGACATGCCCATGGACCAATCAGAACCCAGTACACGTTATGACCTTTTAAATTGGTCGTAATCGACTAAAAATAAGGTGTTGAACCATATTTTTTTTCAAAAAAAAAGGTGTCAAATCATATAAACAGTTTTATGATGTGAGAAATTCAAAAAGAAACATTTTCATTGTGCACAAGGATGCATATTGGAATTTCAAACAATGTTGCCTAAGGAAATTTTCTTTTTCTTTGGACGAAAGAACCATTTTCCATTTTTCGAGTGTCCAAAAGAAGGTTTTTTGTGAAGGACCTGCCAAATAATTATTGTAAAATTGTAACAAATCATTTTTCTAAAATACTAGGCCATATTTAATGCACAATTGACCAAATGGTTGGGTGTAAAAAGTTTTTATCCACCTCTGGTGAAAAAGACAAATTCCCACCGATTCAGTTGGAAGCGGGTCAAATTTGAACTGTAGCTGCCTCGTAGTTTGCTCTTTATTTTTTCTAAAAATCATTTCTAGGTACATAAGTATCTATTTAATCAGAGAAACACCAAAAAAATCCAAGATTCAACCACTATCTAGGAACGGTCATTCCCGCCGTTTTGACCGCATTTTGAAACGGGCATAAAAATTCAAAAAAATCAAAAAATTGGGAAACCTTCGCATTGTGTCATTATATGTGGCCAAGTTCCCAGGAAAAATAATAAACTTGCAATACGGCAATTATTTTAAAAAAGTGTTCTCAGAAACGAGCTATCATGCGTGAAGATTCATGGCTTTCAAGCCAAATGATCAATCTTATGGCCACATTCATGGCATAGTTTGTTCAAATGATCTCATATTGTGCACAAGGGTGCATCTTGGAATTCCAAACAATGTTGCCTAAGGAAGTTTTCTTTTTCTTTGCACGGAAAATTCATTTTTCATTTTCCGAGTGCCCAAAAGGAGGTTTTTTTGTGAAGGAGCTACCAAATAATTGTTGCAAAAATGGACCAAATAAATTTTATAAAATACTAGGCCATATATAATGCACAATTGACAAAATGGTTTGGTGAAAAAAGTTTTGATCTACCTCTGGTGAAAAAGACAAATTGTCGTCGATTCAGCTGGAAACGGGTCAAATTTGAACTGTAGCTGCCTCATAATTTGCTCTTTATTTTTTCTAAAAATCATTTCTAGGTACATAAGTGTCTATTTAATCATAGAAACACCAAAAAAATCCAAGATTCAACCACTAGCTAGGAACGATAAAGCCCGCCGTTTTGACCGCATTTTGAAACGGGCATAAAAAATTCAAAAAAAATCAAAAAAATTGGAAAACCTTCGTATTGTGTCACTATATGTGACCAAGTTTCCAGGAAAAATAATAAACTTGTAATACGATAATTATTTTAAAAAAAGTGTTCTCAGAAATGAGCTATCATGCGTGAAGATTCATGGCTTTCAAGCCAAATGATCAATCTTATGGCCACATTCATGGCATAGTTTGTTCAAATGATGTCATATTGTGCACAAGGGTGCATATTGGAATTACAAACAATGTTGCCTAAGGAAGTTTTCATTTTCTTTGCACGGAAAATTCATTTTTCATTTTCCGAGTGCCCAAAAGGAGGTTTTTTTGTGAAGGAACTACCAAATAATTGTTGCAAAATTGGACCAAATCATTTTTATAAAATACTAGGCCATATATAATGCATAATTGACAAAATGGTTGGGTGAAAAAAAATTTGATCTACCTCTGGTGAAAAAGACAAATTGCCGTCGATTCAGTTGGAAGCGGGTCAAATTTGAACTGTAGCTGCCTCATAGTTTGCTCTTTATTTTTTTCCAAAAATCATTTCTATGTACATAAGTATCTATTTAATCATAGAAACACCAAAAAATCCAAGATTCAACCACTAGCTAGGAACGGTCATGCCCGCCGTTTTGACCGCATTTTGAAACAGGCATAAAAAATTCAAAAAAAATCAAAAAATTGGAAAACCTTCGCATTGTGTCATTATATGTGACCAAGTTTCCAGGAAAAATAATAAACTTGTAATACGGTAATTATTTTAAAAAAGTGTTCTCAGAAATGAGCTATCATGCGTGAAGATTCATGGCTTTCAAGCCAAATGATCAATCTTATGGTCACATTCATGGCATAGTTTGTTCAAATGATCTCATATTGTGCACGAGGGTGCATCTTGGAATTCCAAACAATGTTGCCTAAGGAAGTTTTCATTTTCTTTGCATGGAAAATTCATTTTTCATTTTCCGAGTGCCCAAAAGGAGGTTTTTTTGTGAAGGAACTACAAAATAATTGTTGCAAAATTGGACCTAATCAATTTTATCAAATACTAGGCCATATATAATGCACAATTGACAAAATGGTTGGGTGTCAAAATTTTTGATCCACCTCTGGTGAAAAAGACAAATTCCCGTCGATTCAGGTGGAAGCAGGTTAAATTTGAACTGCAGCTGCCTCATGGTTTGCTCTTTATTTTTTCCAAAAATCATTTCTAGGTAAGTAAGTATCTATTTAATAATAAATACATGGTTTGATGGCGAGACATCGAGGTTTGGACGGTGGCCAAGGGCCCCAACTCGAGAGCGCAGAAGCTCAAGATGCTCGCCAGCATGGTCACCAGTGACCGTGGCGCTGCCATGTGTTCAGGGAGGCCTAGGCATGTCTAGTGGGTTGGGCACTCCCAGGTAGGTGCTAGGAAGATAATCACAACATAAGATTCTCACGAGGAGACTGATCGATGCTCAAACATGAATAAGCAGCCAAGTGTTTGATTTGCAGTACAGGAAATACACATGGCTAATGGGCGTGAGTTTTGGCTGAGGATGATCAGTTACTAAGAAGACCGTCTTCACAAATTTTCACCTCAAAAGGAGGAGCCTAGGTGGTACTTGCTTTACAAACTACCACACTGGACATAAATACGAATGTTGAAGCTGGGCTCAAAATAATGAATGGATTGAGCTGGCATTTGGTGGAGGATGGTTATTTGGGCATAGGAAAGCACTGTAGAAAATGGATACCATTTGGACATGCCAAAGTGGTACTTCCTTCACAAAGTGCTGCTCTGAATAGAATAGGAAAATGAATATTTTTAATTATTTTGAACTAGGCAAGGAAGATTTTTACATATTTGATGAAGATATGACCCAAAGAATTTATGAGATTTTTTTGGGAATTTTGGGAATGATAGAAATATAGGTTGCTTCACAACCTAGGGCAAAAACTGCCACATGGACATGACACATAGGCAAAACTGATGAGGTGGCGCCTAGTCATAGCAATAAGTACTAATGCATCCACGTTCACAACCTCATGACCATTTGTATTGGTCGTAATCAGGTAGAAATAAGGTCATGGACCATTGTTGTCTTCTTTTATGACCATTTGGTCTAAGGCAATTCAGGGTTTGAGCCCTTCTAAGCCAAATGGCCATGGATTTACGACCAATTTAGCTAGGGTCACTAAGAGAAGGTCACTAGTTGACATATTTCTTGTAGTGACCATATTTTTCCTCATTGACGACGAAAATGCCAAAAGATTTAGGATTTACCCTAACCATATTTGTCATCAATGATGAAAATAAATATCAAAATGTTTTGGTTTCACCCTAACCATATTCCAAATGCAGAATTAATCGATCATCCTTCATCAACAAACAAGATCGTCCTGCCAAAAGTATCTTTCACCAACAAGCAACATCATCATGAAAAATGAATCATTCATCAACAAGAAAGATCATCCTGACAAATGCATCATTCATCAACACTCTAGGTCATCATCATCATCAACTAGTACATTCGTCCATCCATCATCATTACACATGACTTAGTAGTTGAACAACAAATGTTCAACAAGTTCAACAATCAAAGTTCAGCAAACATGACTTAATAGTTCATTCCACAACATACCAATTGCCCCCCCCCCAAGTTATCAAATACTCCATCATCCTTGATGTCTTCTCACTTATCCTCTTCTATATATGTTCAACAGCAACACCAATTGATGAACCAGGTCTAGCAGCTCTCGGAACAAAATATGGTGTCCTGGCACTAGTTGTAGCAGTAGTTCTTTGAGCAGAAGATGATATTATGGACCTTGGAGGAGGAGTTGTTGTAGCAGTAGAACTTGCTGTATGAGCTCTTAGAGAAGGACCTATTGGGGCTACTTGGACGAAACAGTTAAAAATAAAGTTAATTACAAGTACGATATTTTAATTATAAATAGAAATGTAACTGTAAATGAAATTGAAGTCATCGACATCACCAACACTCTGTTTATCGTGGGGATCATCATCAACGTCGTCATCTTCACCAGCACCCTCTCTATCATCATTCATCTTCAACCCTGGCTTTCAATCTATGAACTATTACCCTAGATCAGTAGTTGCGATAACTTCCTGGTGTTAATTGTTGTTGAGCGGATGGTGCTTAGTGATTTGCTGGTAAAACATTGTAAGATTGGTATTCATGTGAGTACCCTACTAATCATGATTCATATGATTCCTTATGAGTAGTATGTTACGTTCTTGAGGACTTTGGAGAAACCTTATTGCTAGTAACCATGTGTAATTGACTAAAGTTCAGTGTGTTGATATTATGATGTGTTGTAATTCTCTCTTGGTGATGTGCAAACCACTATTGCATATCACTTCACCTTTCTCGGCCTAGAAGAGAGCATTATTTGATAAATTTTCTTAGGATGGATCGACAAATATTAGTGTGTCCTAAGTTTGCAAGCTGTGTTAGCTTGCAAAAACATCTTATATTATGGGATGGAGGGAGTATTTCATACGGATTAATCGGGGATCCAAAATTTTAATGACGGTTAGATGTTATGTTAGTTATTCGCCTGTATTTGTGGATGCTTGTATTGCGGGTATAATCAAAAGTATGTATTTTGTAAGAACAATACATAAGTTCGGCTTCACCACACAAGACTTATCAAAGCAATCAAAGTTAGTATTACTGGAACTAGGTGAAAACATCATGTCGTCCTCGAGAATGATTTGACCCATATAAGTAATATCACCAGCTTGTCGTTAGCACAATTTAAAATTGGGCCACCTGCTGCACTGTTACACTTTTATTGCAATCTAGATTCTCTCATTTATTCTCTTTATCAAACGAACATACAAATAGTCTTGCAACTTTTGCAGTGATTTCTTTCTATCAACCAATTTCTTATACTCCCCATTGGGTTCGACACTCTACTTATCCAAAGGATCTAGAATTGATCCTCTACATATGTGGGTTATTTTCCATAGAATATTAGAGTTGGCTGGGTATGACGTTTTTCATGCGTACGAATTATATGAATGTCCCTCCGACCAACTTCCAAGTACAAAAATCCAGCACTAAGTTTTAGTGACAATGACAATGGTGAGACGAGTTTTTGTTTCTGTTAATTTTTGTAGTAACCATAGCAATTTGTTGTTATTTTTTGCAAGAATCATGATCTGTATGATCCTGTGTCAGAAAATCTTGTATAAGGACGAGCATCAGTAAAAGGTGGCGGTGCTAGCAAGCGGAGCAAGAGAGGTAGTTGCAAGATGTAGTTCAGAGAAACTGAGTTTCATGCATGAGTTAATCAAGAAAAATGAGGCGATGTTGCATGAAGGAGGTGGAACGTCACAAGAAGGAGACTCGTGAGGCGGACATGCATCGAAAGGGGGAGATAGGGGGCACACTATGAAAATGCAACAGAAGAAGGTGACAATGGTAAACGGAAGTTGTCCTTTTTAACTCAGTAGAATTCAGTTGTAGTTTTGAGCATTTGGTTCGATCTTAATTTTAGTTACATATTTTAATTTCAACATTCGTTTGTATCTTAATTTGAGTTATGGTATCTCATAATGTATCTTATTTTCCAGTACTCGAAATAAATGTGAACATAATTATGGAAAACAAATAGTGGTTGTGTCTAAGACTGCCAAAAAAAATCTGTAGATGATATCACATATCCGAGAATAAACACGTCATAGGGAATCTAGATTTTGCGTCCTCCGCCACCCCTTATGGTAGAAAGACAAAAGATTTTTGAGCGTCGTGTCCCTTGGAGCTCCCGCTTTTGCCACAAGCCAATGCAGCAGGTTGCTTCTGCCATAGGATATGGCGGAAGTACTATCCGCCATTGGCGTTGGCGGGAGGAGACATGTGTCAATTGGTTGCGCTTCGGCCAGTGGCATTTTTGTCAATCTCGTCGATATAGGTGTTGTTTTGTAAATTCCACTAGGTAGAGGGTCATTATTATATGAATTTCCATACATCAACCTCTTTCTTGTCGGCGACCTTGAGTGCCTTACTAAACCCTAGAGTTTATCTCCTCCTCCACCACAACTCGCCGCTGCGACAACAAACCCAGTTTCCTCTAGGCGACTTGAGTGGCTTCCTAAACGTTGGAGGCCTCGACCTCATGTCCACCTCCATGGCCCTCCATAATTGGCGTTGACGACTATCATGCAAACGATGAGCTTGCACTAGGAAGCCATTCTATTGGTGGCGTGTGGGTTTGCAAGCGGCGCAACTGTGGCTTTAGCCGTTGACAACAGGCACTTCTTTCGCGGTAGACATGTATAGATCGTATTTCGATAGGACCGTGGTAATTGATGGAGGAGCTTACATTTGCCATTCTTTATTGGATTCCCAAACTGACGCCTCTTGATTTTTGTGGTCTAGACACTTGACTCATTATTCCTTGTAAAATTATGCTTATTTGGAGAGGCTGAAAGGTTCGACTTTCCTTCTCAAGAAAAGAGTTCTAACCATTAGATTTACCAAGACACAACTCCAGCAATAAAATGGAAGATGCATTGTACCTCCAAAGCTACCGCAATGTCCGAACACTTCTTGGATTTGGCTAGACCTCAGAATTTATCCTACTACGTGGGGCACATATGTCGAGGAGGGAACCACATGAGAGACACAATCGAGCGCCAATTTAAGGGAGTTGAAGATGCCGCTGCGAAAGATGACTTGGCAAAGACTGACCCAGAGACTATCATGCCACTAGCGGGATAGGACGCTGATGCGCACGGTGGTGGTGATGCATCCGATGAAAGAAAGCAATGAGGAGTAGGTCTTCAAGGAGGGTGCTGAGGAGGTTTGCTTCGTAGCATGCGCTATCAGGCTCTTGGGTGGAACTCCAGGGCCCTAATCTAACCTCCATAAAAGCCCTAGAATTTTGGACTCGGGTTCTAGCTATGCTTCCAGTACCAGGTGCGATGCAATACTGATGCAGTAGACTAGTGGAGCAAAACACTACTCTTTAGCAAGTGCGAGGTTCTGCCAACAATCCCCCTTCGTTCCTTTTGTCTACACAATAGTGCGAGGTTTAGCAAGACATGAGTTGTCTACACACAAGTTGCCTGGTTTTTTAATGGGAAGAACCTAGGAAGTTCGTGCTCATTGTCTCCGCTTAGTGCCCGCTGTCCGGTGTGTCACCAGAGAGGCATCGACGGAAGGGGGTAACAGAGGTGGCGCTAAGGGCAAGGTCGACCATAGCAACAAGAGGTGGCAATGAGATCAAACATGGCGTTAGATGGTTAATAAGTGACAAGTGGCGGCGATGAGATCGCACATGTCGGTAGATGGATCTGTGGATGGTGGCTGAAATGAAAATACCAGAGGTTACACTAGTGGGAAAACCCATATAGGTGTAGATAATTAGTGGCGCCAGCCCCAAACGGGACACCGCTGGTATTTTGGTAAAATGTAATAGAACACAGGGCAATCGAAACAGCAGGTTTAACATAATATTCATAGGTTGAGTGCATTGAAACCAATCAAGATTTAACTGAGCTCCATATAAAGAGCTACAATACACTGGTAATACAATATTCACATGATAAGTTCTGTCCAAGCAACCGAACAAAGTCTTGAGACTAGGTAATTGATTGTTTAGAATGGGAAAAGGATGATGTTTGTTGATGAGCACTTGAATCCGCCAATGTAAGGACAGGAATCATGTCAATGGATAAATTTGGCCGCCATGCATTAGCCCTGCAAAAGAGACATATTGAAACCTAGCTCCAGTAAATATCGCCCCATGCAATTGTAGAATTGTTATATGTGTAATGATTGTTGATAGCAGGAACAAATACCACGGTACTGTTGGGGAACATAGTAATTTCAAAAAATTTCCTACGCACACGCAAGATCATGGTGATGGTACAGCAACGAGAGGGGAGAGTGTATGTCCACGTACCCTCGTAGACCGTAAGCGGAAGCGTTATGACAACGCGGTTGATGTAGTCGTACGTCTTCACGATCCCACCGATCCAAGTACCGAACGCACGGCACCTCCGAGTTCAGCACACGTTCAGCTCGATGATGATCTCCGGACTCCGATCCAGCAAAGTGTCGGGGATGAGTTCCGTCAGCACGACGGCGTGATGACGATGATGATGCTCTACCGGCGCAGGGCTTCGCCTAAGCTCCGCGACGATATGACCGAGGTGGAATATGGTGGAGGGGTGCACCGCACACGGCTAAGGAACGATCCGTAGATCAACTTGTGTGTTATGGGGTGCCCCCTGCCCCGTATATAAAGGAGGGAGGGAGAGTGCGGCCGCCCCCAAGGGGTGCGCTGGAGGAGTCCTACTCCCACCGAGTAGGACTCCCCCTCTTGCCTTGTTGGAGAAGGAAAGGGGAGGGAAGAGAGGAAGAGGCGCCGCCCCCTCTCCTTGTCCTATTCGGACTAGGGGGGGGGCGCGCCTGCCCCCCGCCGCCCTCCTCTTCTCCTTCATGGCCCACTAAGGCCCATTATCCCCGGGAGGTTCCGTAACCCGGTGTTCCTAAAAATCCGATTTCACCGGAACCATTCCGTATCAAATATAGGCTTCCAATATATCAATCTTTACGTCTCGACCATTTGAGACTCCTCGTCATGTCCCCGATCTCATCCGGGACTCCGAACTCCTTCGGTACATCAAAACTTATAAACTCATAATATAACCATCATCGAAACCTTAAGCGTGCGGACCCTACGGGTTCGAGAACTATGTAGACATGACCTAGAACTATTCTCGGTCAATAACCAATAGCGGAACCTGGATGCCCATATTGGCTCCTACATATTCTACGAAGATCTTTATCGGTCAAACCGCATAACAACATCGTTGTTCCCATTGTCATCGGTATGTTACTTGCCCGAGATTTGATCGTCGGTATCAATATCTAGTTCAATCTCATTCTTGGCAAGTCTCTTTACTCGTTACGTAATGCATCATTACGTAACTAACTCATTAGCTACATTGCTTGCAAGGCTTATAGTGATGTGCATTACCGAGAGGGCCGGAGATACCTCTCCGACAATCGGAGTGACAAAACCTAATCTCGAAATCGCCAACCCAACATGTACCTTTGGATACACCTGTAGTACTCCTTTATAATCACCCGATTACGTTGTGACGTTTGGTAGCACCAAAGTGTTCCTCCGTAAACGGAGTTGCATAATCTCATAGTTACAGGAACATGTATAAGTCATGAAGAAAGCAATAGCAATATACTAAACGATCAAGTGCTAGGCTAACGGAATGGGTCATGTCAATCACATCATTCTCCTAATGATGTGATCCCATTAATCAAATAACAACACATGTCTATGGTTAGGAAACATAACCATCTTTGATTAATGAGCTAGTCAAGTAGAGGCATACTAATGACTATATGTTTGTCTATGTATTCACACATGTATTATGTTTCCGGTTAATACAATTCTAGCATGAGTAATAAACATTTATCATGAAATAAGGAAATAAATAATAACTTTATTATTGCCTCTAGGGCATATTTCCTTCAGTCTCCCACTTGCACTAGATTCAATAATCTAGTTCACATCATCATGTGATTTAACACCAATATTCACTTCTGTATGTGATTAACACCCATAGTTCACATCGTCATGTGACCAACACCCAAAGGGTTTACTAGAGTCAATAATCTAGTTCACATCGCTATGTGATTAACACCCAAAGAGTACTAAGGTATGATCATGTTTTGCTCGTGAGAGAAGCTTAGTCAGCGGGTCTGTCACATTGAGCCGTATGTATTTTGCAAATATTCTATGTCTACAATGCTCTGCACGGAGCTACTCTAGCTAATTGCTCCCACTTTCAATATGTATCCAGATTGAGACTTAGAGTCATCTGGATCGGTGTAAAAAGCTTGCATCGATGTAACTCTTTACGACGGGCTCTTTTATCACCTCCATAATCGAGAAATATTTCCTTAGTCCTCACTAAGGATGTTCTTGACCAATGTCTAGTGATCTACTCCTAGATCACTATTGTACTCCATTGCCATGTTCAGAGCAAGGTATACCAATAGGTATGGTACATAGCATAGCATACTTTATAGAACCTATGACTGAGGCATAGAGAATGACTTTCATTCTCTTTTCTATTTTCTGCCGTGGTCGGGATTTGAGTCTTACTCAATTTCACACCTTTGCAACACAGGCAAGAACTTTTCTTTGACTGTTCTATTTTGAACTACTTCAAAATCTTGACAAGGTATGTACTTATTGAAAAAACTTATCAAGCGTCTTGATTTATCTCAATAGATCTTGATGCTTAATATGTAAGTAGCTTTACTGAGATCTTTCTTTTAAAGAACTCCTTTCAAATACTCCTTTATGCTTTCCAGAAAAATTCTACATCATTTCTGATCAACAATATGTTACTCACATATATTTATCAGAAAGGCGGTAGTGCTCCCACTCACTTTATTGTAAATATTGGCTTCTCCAAAAGTCTGTATAAAACCATATGCTTTGATCACATTATCAAAGCGTTTATTCCAACTCCGAGATGCTTGCACCAGTCCATAGATGGATCGCTGAAGCTTGCACATTTTGTTAGCTCCTTTAGGATTGACAAAACCTTCTGGTTGCATCATATACAACTCTTCTTTAATAAATCCATTAAAGAATGTAGTTTTGACATCCATTTTCCAGATTTCATAAAATGTGGCAATTGCTTAACATGATTCGGACAGACTTAAGCATCGCTACAGTTGAGAAAATCTCATTCTAGTCAATACCTTGAACTTGTCGAAAACCTTTTTGTGACAAGTCGAGCTTTGTAGATAGTAACACTACTATCAGTTTCCGTCTTCCTCTTGAAGATCCATTTATTTAACATGGCTTGCTGATCATCGAGCAAGTCAATCAAAGTCCATACTTTGTTCTCATACATGGATCCTATCTCAGATTTCATGGCCTCAAGCCATTTCGCGGAATCTGGGCTCATCATCGCTTCCTCATAGTCCGTAGGTTCATCATGGTCTAGTAACATGACTTCCGAACACGATTACCGTACCACTGCAGTGCGGAGTTTACTCTGGAAGACCTACGAGGTTTGGTAGCAACTTGATCTGAAGTTTCATGATCATCATCATTAACTTCCTCACTAATTGGTGTAGGAATCACTGGAACTGATTTCGTGATGAACTACTTTCCAATAAGGGAGAAGGTACAATTACCTCATCAAGTTCTACTTTCCTCCCACTCACTTCTTTCGAGAGAAACTTCTTCTCTAGAAAGGATCCATCTTAACAACGAAAAACTTGCCTTCGGATCTGTGATAGAAGGTGTACCCAATAGTTACCTTTGGGTATTCTATGAAGACGCACTTCTCCGATTTGGGTTCGAGCTGATCAGGTGAAAACTTTTTCACATAAGCATCACAACTCCAAACTTTTAAGAAACGACAGCTTAGGTTTCTTGTTAAACCATAGTTCATATGGTGTCGTCTCAACGGATTTAGATGGTGCCCTATTAAACGTGAATGCAGCTGTCTCTAATGCATAACCCCAAAACGATATTGGTAAATCGGTAAGAGACATCATTGATCGCACCATATCAAAATAAAGTACGATTCTGACGTTCGGACACACCATAACGTTGTGGTGTTCCGGTGGCGTGAGTTGTGAAACTATTCCACTTTGTTTTAATTGAAGACCAAACTCGTAACTCAAATATTCATCTCCACGATCAGATCGCGAAACTTTATTTTATTATTACGATGATTTTCTACTTCACTCTGAAATTCTTTGAACTTTTCAACTATTTCAGACTTATGTTTCATCAAGAAGATATACGCATATCTGCTCAAATCATCTGTGAAGGTCAGAAAATAATGATACTTGCCACGAGCATCAACACTCATTGGATCGCATACATCGGTATGTATTATTTCCAACAAGTCAGTAGCTCGTTCCATTGTTCCGGAGAACGGAGTTTTAGTCATCTTGCCCAAAAGGCACGGTTCGCAAGCATCAAGTGATTCCAAAAGCCCATCAGTATGGAGTTTCTTCATGCGCTTTACACCAATATGACCTAAACTGCAGTGCCACAAATAAGTTGCACTATCATTATTAAATTTACATCTTTTGGTTTCAATATTATGAATATGTGTATCACACGATCGAGATCCAACAAACCATTTTCATTGGGTGTATGACCATAGAAGGTTTTATTCATGTAAACAGAACAATAATTATTCTCTAACTTACATGAATAACCGTACTACAATAAACATGATCAAATCATATTCATGCTCAGCATAAGCGCCAAATAACATTTATTTAGGTTCAACACTAATCCCGAGAGTATAGGGAGTGTGCGATGATGATCATATCAATCTTGGAACTACTTCCAACACTCATCGTCACTTCCCTTCAACTAGTCTCTGCTTATTCTGTAACTCCTGTTTGAGTTACTAATCTTAGCAACCTAACAGTATCAAATACTCAGGGGCTACTATAAACACTAGTAAGGCACACATCAATAACCTGTATATCAAATATACTCTTGTTCACTTTGCCATCCTTCTTATCCACCAAATATTCAGGGCATTTCCGCTTCCAAGGACCATTTCCTTTGCAGTAGAAGCACTTAGTTTCAGGCTTTGGTCCAGCTTTGGGCTTCTTCGGGGAGTGACAACTTGTTTGCCATTCTACTTGAAGTTTCCTTTCTTTCCCTTTGCCCTTTTCTTGAAACTAGTGGTCTTGTCAATCATCAACACTTGATGCTCTTTCTTGATTTCTACCTTCGTTGATTTTCAACATCACGAAGAGCTCGGTAATCTTTTTCGTCATCCCTTGCATACTATAGTTCATCACGAAGTTCTAGTAACTTAGTGATGGTGACTAGAGAATTCTGTCAATCACTATCTTATCTGGAAGATTAACTCCCACTTGATTCAAGCGATTGAAGTACCCAGACAATCTGAGCACATGCTCACTAGTTGAGCGATTCTCCTCCATCTTTTAGCTATAGAACTTGTTGGAGACTTCATATCTCTCAACTCGGGTATTTGCTTGAAATATTAACTTCAATTCCTGGAACATCTCATATGGTCCATGACGTTCAAAACGTCTTTGAAGTCCCGATTCTAAGCCGTTAAGCATGGTGCACTAAACTATCAAGTAGTCATCATATTGAGCTAGCCAAACGTTCATAACGTCTGCATCTGCTCCTGCAATAGGTCTGTCACCTAGCGGTGCATCAAGGACATAATTCTTCTGTGCAGCAATGAGGATAAACCTCAGATTACGGACCCACTCCGTGTAATTGCTACCATCATCTTTCAACTTTTCTTTCTCAAGGAACGCATTAAAATTCAACGGAACAACAGCACGAGCCATCTATCTATAGTTAACATAGACAAGCAAAATACTATCAGGTACTAAGTTCATGATAAATTTAAGTTCAATTAATCATATTACTTAAGAACTCCCACTTAGATAGACATCTCTCTAGTTATCTAAGTGATTACGTGATCCCAATCAACTAAACCATGTCTGATCATCACGTGAGATGGAGTAGTTTCAATGGTGAACATCACTATGTTGATCATATCTACTATATGATTCACGTTCGACCTTTCGGTCTCCGTGCTCCGAGGCCATATCTGTATATGCTAGGCTCGTCAAGTTTGACCTGAGTATTCCGCGTGTGCAACTGTTTTGCACCCGTTGTATTTGGACGTAGAGCCTATCACACCCGATCATCACGTGGTGTCTCGAGCGAAGAACTTTCATAGCGGTGCATACTCAGGAGAACACTTCTTGATATTTAGTGAGAGATCATCTTATAATGCTACCGTCAATCAAAGCAAGATAAGATGCATAAATGATAAACATCACATGCAATCAATATAAGTGATATGATATGGCCATCATCATCTTGTGCTTGTGATCTCCATCTCGAAGCACCGTCGTGATCACCATCGCCACCGGTAGCGACACCTTGATCTCCATCGTAGCATCGTTGTCGTCTCGCCAACTATTGCTTCTCGACTATCGCTACCGCTTAGTGATAAAGTAAAGCAATTACATGGCGTTGCATTTCATACAATAAGCGACAACCATATGGCTCCTGCCATTGCCGATAACTCGGTTACAAAACATGATCATCTCATACAATAAAATATAGCATCACGTCTTGACCATATCACATCACAACATGCCCTGCAAAAACAAGTTAGACGTCCTCTACTTTGTTGTTGCAAATTTTACGTGGCTGCTACGGGCTGAGCAAGAACCGTTCTTACCTCGCATCAAAACCACAACGATAGTTTGTCAAGTTGGTGCTGTTTTAACCTTCGCAAGGACCGGGCGTAGCCACACTCGGTTCAACTAAAGTGAGAGAGACAGACACCCGCCAGTCACCTTTAAGCAACGATTGCTCGTGGCGGTGAAACCAGTCTCGCGTAAGCGTACGCGTAATGTCGGTCCGGGCCGCTTCATCTCACAATACCGCCGAACCAAAGTATGACATGCTGGTAAGCAGTATGACTTGTATCGCCCACAACTCACCTGTGTTCTACTCGTGCATATAACATCAACGCATAAAACCTGGCTCGGATGCCACTGTTAGGGAACGTAGTAATTTCAAAAAAATTCCTACGCACACGCAAGATCATGGTGATGGTACAGCAACGAGAGGGGAGAGTGTATGTCCACGTACCCTCGTAGACCGTAAGCCTTGTGACAACGCGGTTGATGTAATCGTACGTCTTCACGATCCGACCGATCCAAGTACCGAACGTACGGCACCTCCGAGTTCAGCACACGTTCAGCTCGATGATGATCCCCGATCCAGCAAAGTGTCGGGGATGAGTTCCGTCAGCACGACGGCGTGGTGACGATGATGATGCTCTACCGGCGCAGGGCTTCGCCTAAGCTCCGCGACGATATGACCGAGGTGGAATATGGTGGAGGGGGGCACCGCACACGGCTAAGGAACGATCCGTAGATCAACTTGTGTGTTATGGGGTGCCCCCTGCCCCCGTATATAAAGGAGGGAGGGGGAGGTGCGGCCGGCCCCCAAGGGGTGCGCCTGGAGGAGTCCTACTCCCACCGGGAGTAGGACTCCCCCCTCTTGCCTTGTTGGAGAAGGAAAGGGGGGAGGGGAAAGAGGAAGGGGGGCGCCCCCCCCCCTCTCCTTGTCCTATTCGGACTAGGGGGGGGGCGCGCGGCCTGCCCTGGCCGGCCCTCCTCTTCTCCCTCATGGCCCAATAAGGACCATTATCCCCGGAGGTTCCGGTAACCCGGTGTTCCGTAAAATCGATTTCACCGGAACCATTCCGATATCAAATATAGGCTTCCAATATATCAATCTTTACGTCTCGACCATTTCGAGACTCCTCGTCATGTCCACGATCTCATCCGGGACTCCGAACTCCTTCAGTACATCAAAACTCATAAACTCATAATATAACTGTCATCGAAACCTTAAGCGTGCGGACCCTACGGGTTCGAGAACTATGTAGACATGACCTAGAACTATTCTCGGTCAATAACCAATAGCGGAACCTAGATGCCCATATTGGCTCCTACATATTCTATGAAGATCTTTATCGGTCAAACCGCATAACAACATACGTTGTTCCCTTTGTCATCGGTATGTTACTTGCCCGAGATTTGATCGTCGGTATCCAATACCTAGTTCAATCTCGTTACTGGCAAGTCTCTTTACTCGTTACGTAATGCATCATTCCGTAACTAACTCATTAGCTACATTGCTTGCAAGGCTTATAGTGATGTGCATTACCGAGAGGGCCGGAGATACCTCTCCGACAATCGGAGTGACAAAACCTAATCTCGAAATACGCCAACCCAACATGTACCTTTGGATACACCTGTAGTACTCCTTTATAATCACCCAGTTATGTTGTGACGTTTGGTAGCACCCAAAGTGTTCCTCCGTAAACGGAGTTGCATAATCTCATAGTTACAGGAATATGTATAAGTCATGAAGAAAGCAATAGCAATATACTAAGCGATCAAGTGCTAGGCTAACGGAATGGGTCATGTCAATCACATCATTCTCCTAATGATGTGATCCCATTAATCAAATAACAACACATGTCTATCGTTAGGAAACATAACCATCTTTGATTAATGAGCTAGTCAAGTAGAGGCATACTAGTGACTATATGTTTGTCTATGTATTCACACATGTATTATGTTTCCGGTTAATACAATTCTAGCATGAATAATAAACATTTATCATGAAATAAGGAAATAAATAATAACTTTATTATTGCCTCTAGGGCATATTTCCTTCAGGTACATGCTAAACAAAATCTCACTGGAACTAAGTAACATGTGCAAAATTGGATGGTCAATAAAATCAGATGATACCACTTCAGCTATAGCCTATAAATTTGAATACAGACACAACAGAAGGGCACGGTAAACAGAGGAATGCAAAAGGGCAAAAAACGTAAGGAAGCCCACACACAAAAAAAATTCTTATCACCAACTCTAGTATAAATCCAGAGCTTATATTTCTGTAAAAATGAAGGTGTGGGCACACAAAATCAGATAAATATAGCAAGATAAATTAGCCAATAACTGGGATACATGCACAACTAAACTCTAATTGGGATGTCAATACTACCACATTTGAACCACCCTAACCATGAAAAGGACTGAAAGATTAGGTTTTGAGAAAACTTAGAAGAATTAACATTTATTTTTCTATTTCATATATATAGGAGCATGCTGATCTTGGATGCCGAATAAATACTCACTAGAACTCTCATAAACAAAGAAGTCCACTGAAGAATAGGTGCTGCAGATGTCATATATTTTAGTGCT